>CM053037.1:191032750-191347750 GCA_028564925.1 Lithobates sylvaticus | reverse complement strand
TTTGTGATCTGTTGGGATGCCGGGGTTTGGTTACAGAGGATTCGCCGGGTAAATGCTCTGACTTCGGCTCACACACAGAGGGAAGGGCAGATCATTTCTGCAGAAAAATAGAAGAAGAATCAACAGATATCATTGCTTTATTTTCACCGTCCCCCCGCTGCTGTCTGAGCATGCGCACTCACCCCCTTCTCGTATTTTAAGCCCAATGTTCTTATTCTAAGCTTATTTTAAGATTACCAGAATTTGAAAATGAAGTCTGGGGACTAGGGATGAGCCAAACACCCCCCGTTCGGCTCACACCAGAACCCGCGAACGGACCTAAAGTCCGTGCGAGCATTTAGAACCCTATTAGTTATAATGGACGCGAACGTTCGAAATCAAAAGTGCTCATTTTAAAGGCTAATATGCATGTTATTGTCATAAAGTGTTTGGGGACCCGGGTCCTGCCCCAGGGGACATGTATCAATGCAAATTTTTTTTTTTTAAAAACTGACGTTTTTTTCAGGAGCAGTGATTTTAATAATGCTTAATGTGAAACAATAAAAGTGTGATATTCCTTTAAATTTCGTACCTGGGGGGTGTCTATAGTATGCCTGTGAAGGGGCGCATGTTTCCCGTGCTTAGAACTGTCCCTGCAAAAAGTGTCATTTTTGCAGGAAAAAAAGCTATTTAAAATCACTTGCGGCTAATGAATTGTCGGCTACGTAACACAGAGAACAGTCACTCATTGAAAGTCATTGATAAAAAAAAAAAAAAGTCATTGATTAAAAAAAAAAAAAAAAAAAACGTGGGGTCCCCCCAAATTCAATTACCAGGCCCTTCAGGTCTGCTATGGATATTAAGGGGAACCCCGGCCAAAAAAAAAAATGGCGTGGGGTCCCCCTCAAAATCCATACCAGACCCTTATCCGAGCACGCAACCTGGCAGGCCGCAGGAAAAGAGGGGGGACGAGAGCGCCCCCCCACCTCCTAGTACACAGAGCTCCCCCCATCTCCTAGCCCCCCGACACACAGAGCTCCCCCCCACCTCCTACCACCCCCAATACACAGAGCTCTCACCACCTCCTAGTACCCCCCAATACACAGAGCTCCCCCACCTCCTACCACCCCCCCAATACACAGAGCTCCCCCCACCTCCTACCACCCCCCCCCAATACACAGAGCTCCCCCTCCTCCTAGCCCCCCGACACACAGAGCTCCCCCCCCACCTCCTACCACCCCCAATACACAGAGCTCTCACCACCTCCTAGTACCCCCCAATACACAGAGCTCCCCCCATCTCCTAGCCCCCCGACACACAGAGCTCCCCCCCACCTCCTACCACCCCCAATACACAGAGCTCTCACCACCTCCTAGTACCCCCCAATACACAGAGCTCCCCCACCTCCTACCACCCCCCCAATACACAGAGCTCCCCCCACCTCCTACCACCCCCCCCCCCAATACACAGAGCTCCCCCCTCCTCCTAGCCCCCCGACACACAGAGCTCCCCCCCCACCTCCTACCACCCCCAATACACAGAGCTCTCACCACCTCCTAGTACCCCCCAATACACAGAGCTCCCCCCATCTCCTAGCCCCCCGACACACAGAGCTCCCCCCCACCTCCTACCACCCCCAATACACAGAGCTCTCACCACCTCCTAGTACCCCCCAATACACAGAGCTCCCCCACCTCCTACCACCCCCCCAATACACAGAGCTCCCCCCACCTCCTACCACCCCCCCCCCAATACACAGAGCTCCCCCCTCCTCCTAGCCCCCCGACACACAGAGCTCCCCCCCCACCTCCTACCACCCCCAATACACAGAGCTCTCACCACCTCCTAGTACCCCCCAATACACAGAGCTCCCCCCACCTCCTAGCCCCCGACACAGAGCTCCCCCACCTCCTACCACCCCCCCCCCCCCCAATACACAGAGCTTCCCCCACCTCCTAGCAGCCCCAATATACAGAGAACCCCCCACCTCCTAGTACACAGAGCTCCCCCCACCTCCTAGCCCCCCGACACACAGAGCTCCCCCCCCACCTCCTACCACCCCCAATACACAGAGCTGCCCCCACCTCCTACCACCCCCCAATACACAGAGCTCCCCCCACCTCCTACCACCCCCAATACACAGAGCTCCTACCACCCCCCTTAATACACAGAGCTCCCCCCACCTCCTCCCCCCACCTCCCCCCCCACAACCTACCCCCACCACCCCCCCCCCCCCCCCAATACACAGATCTAGAGTTAGAGACAGAGAGAGGGGAGATCCCAGTGCGCCCCCCTCCCACTGCACATACAGCAAGTGTCCGGGGCAGCTGCCCCCCCCTTTGCCCCACCCCCAACAGTACAGGTTGGCTGACCCATACATGCACATTTATATCCAAAGCCTGAAAAGCATTTTCCAACACTGAGATGTTTCGTCTCTTACAGACGTCATCTAAGCATCTAAGCTCCCCCCACCTCCTACTACCCCCCCAATACACAGAGCTCCTACCACCCCCCCCCAATACACAGAGCTCCCCCCACCTCCTACCCCCCCCCCCCAATTACACAGAGCACCCCCTACCTCCTACCACCCCCCCAAATACACAGAGCTCCCCCCACCTCTTACCACCCCCCCAAATACACAGAGCTCCCCCCACCTCCTACCACCCCCAATACACAGAGCTCCTACCACCCCCCCAATACACAGAGCTCCCCCCACCTCCTACCACCCCCAATACACAGAGCTCCTACCACCCCCCTCAATACACAGAGCTCCCCCCACCTCCTACCACCCCCCCCCCCCCCAATACACAGATCTAGAGTTAGAGACAGAGAGAGGGGAGATCCCAGTGCGTCCGGGGCAGCTGCCCCCCCCCTTTGCCCCACCCCCAACAGTACAGGTTGGCTGACCCATACATGCACATTTATATCCAAAGCCTGAAAAGCATTTTCCAACACTGAGATGTTTCGTCTCTTACAGACGTCATCTAAGCATCTAAGCTCCCCCCACCTCCTACTACCCCCCCCCCCCCCAATACACAGAGCTCCTACCACCCCCCCCCAACACACAGAGCTCCCCCCACCTCCTACCACCCCCCCCCCCAATTACACAGAGCTCCCCCTACCTTCTACCACCCCCCCAAATACACAGAGCTCCCCCCACCTCTTACCACCCCCCCAAATACACAGAGCTCCCCCCACCTCCTACCACCCCCAATACACAGAGCTCCTACCACCCCCCAATACACAGAGCTCCCCCCACCTCCTACCACCCCCAATACACAGAGCTCCTACCACCCCCCTCAATACACAGAGCTCCCCCCACCTCCTACCACCCCCCCCCCCCCCCCAATACACAGATCTAGAGTTAGAGACAGAGAGAGGGGAGATCCCAGTGCGTCCGGGGCAGCTGCCCCCCCCCCCCCTTTGCCCCACCCCCAACAGTACAGGTTGGCTGACCCGTACATGCACATTTATATCCAAAGCCTGAAAAGCATTTTCCAACACTGAGGTTTCGTCTCTTACAGACGTCATCTAAGGTCTATCGCCAGCCTCAGGTTTGCCCGAAGATTCGCCCACATGACCCGAGATAACATAAAACCTTCATCTCTCCTCGGGAAGCGCAGGAAGGAACCTCGTTTATTGCCAAGTTAATCATTTTAATGTTCAGATCTGAATCCAATAAGCTCTTTAGACAGCTGCAGAGCCTCGACTTCTCCGCTATTTTTGGAAGGTAGTCTCTGTACAATCGCAATGAGAACATCGCGGCCGCACAAACCCCATTCCTTCCAAATTAATGCATTTTAGATGTGTTCCCGCGTCGTCACTCCGTCACATGGGATTCTGGGGGCTACGAGCCGCCTTTACAACACATAGTATGCAGACACCGTCCACTGTTGTCACCATCAGCAATAGGGGTGAGCAGAGTGAATATGGCAGAATGGAAACTATTACTTTTGTCATCAGTCTGCTGCAGGCAGGACAAAGCATTTCCTCAGTCTCCCCTCCCCCAGCGATCAGACTATACATTGTAACTTTGTAGAATGAGGAAAAGGCATTTCCTCAGTCTCCCCTCCCCCAACGATCAGACTGTACATTGTAACTTTGTAAAAGGAGGAGGAGGCATTTCCTCAGTCTCCCCTCCCCCAGTGATCAGACGGTACATTGTAACTTTGTAGAAGGAGGAGGAAGCATTTCCTCAGTCTCCCCTCCCCCAGTGAACAGACTGTACATTGTAACTTTGTAGAAGGAGGAGGAGGCATTTCCTCAGTCTCTCCTCCCCCCAGTGATCAGACTGTACATTGTAACTTTGTAGAAGGAGGAGGAGGCATTTCCTCAGTCTCCCCTCCCCCCCTGATCAGACTGTACATTGTAACTTTGTAGAAGGAGGAGGAAGCATTTCCTCAGTCTCCCCTCCCCCAGTGAACAGACTGTACATTGTAACTTTGTAGAAGGAGGAGGAGGCATTTCCTCAGTCTCCCCTCCCCCCCAGTGATCAGACTGTACATTGTAACTTTGTAGAAGGAGGAGGAGGCATTTCCTCAGTCTCCCCTCCCCCCCTGATCAGACTGTACATTGTAACTTTGTAGAAGGAGGAGGAGGCATTTGCTCAGTCTCCCCTCCCCCCCGATCGGACTGTACATTGTAACTTTGTAGAAGGAGGAGGAAGCATTTCCTCAGTCTCCCCTTCCCCAGTGATCAGACTGTACATTGTAACTTTGTAGAAGGAGGTGGAAGCATTTCCTCAGTCTCCCCTCCCCCAGTGATCAGACTGTACATTGTAAGTTTGTAGAAGGAGGAGGAAGCATTTCCTCAGTCTCCCCTCCCCCAGTGATCAGACTGTACATTGTAACTTTGTAGAAGGAGGAGGAAGCATTTCCTCAGTCTCCCCTCCCCCAGTGATCAGACTGTACATTGTAACTTTGTAGCAAGTCAAAAGGTGAGAGGCTGCAGCAGAGGGCTGATCTGTGTCTGACATTTGTGCCAAGAACTGCACAGGCACCAGGATATACATGATTGTGTCATCTCTGAGCCGGCCTTTTAGTCCAGGAATGAGATGGCGACCCTGGATGATGCCTGAACAGAGATGGTACCATCCTTCTGGAAAAGATAAACTGATGAAGGCATTGTTCGGGGGAGTACTGTGATCTCTGTGAGAGAAATGTTACACCGACACATGTATGAGCTTGAAGTGGAGTCCCTGCCTAACCATAACTATTCTACAAAAATGTCCCCTCCTGCTACCTATTCTGCCTACTTTATGTAAAAAAGATGGGGGAGCGCTCAACAATAACTGGGAATTCCTGGGAGGGGTGACGTCCCTCATAGTGTTTTTGTATTGCTGGCAATGGTATTGTATTTAAATGTATGTGTTTAAATGTATCAATTTTAAATGTCATTTTTTTTTTCTTTATAAATATCAGTTTTGCTGCAGCAGGTTCTATACATGGTACAGATGTGCCACTTTACAGGCAGACTAAGGGGACCCCCCAAGGCACAATATTTAAAGGAATTTTTCATTTTTATTGTTTCACTTTAACCATCATTAAAATCACTGCTCCTGTAAAAGCAATCATTTTTAAAAACATTTTTGCATTGATACAGTACATGTCCCCCAGGGCAGTACCCGGACCCCCAAGCCCTTTTAACCACTTGCCTACCAGGTACGAACACCCCCTTCCTGACCAAGCCATTTTTCAGCTTTCAGCGCTGTCGCATTTTGAATGACAATTGCGCGGTCATGCAAGAATGTACCCAAATACATTTTTTATCATTTTTTCCCCACAAATAGAGCTTTATTTTGGTGGTATTTGATCACCTCTGCGGTTTTTGTTTCTTGTGCTATAAACAAATTAAGAGGGACAAGTTTGAAAAAACGCAATATTATTTACTTTTTATTATAATAAATATCCAATTTTTTTTTTTTTAAACAAATTTTTTCCTCAGTTTAGGCCAATACGTATTCTTCTACATATTTTTGGTAAAAAAAAAATCGCAATAAGCGTCTATTGATTGGTTTGCGCAAAAGTTATAGCGTCTACAAAATAGGGGATAGATTTACAGCATTTTTATTATTATTTTTTTTTTACTAGTAATGGCGGCGATCTGCGATTTTTTTATCGTGACTGCGACATTGCGGCGGACATATCGGACACTTTTGACACATTTTTGGGACCATTCACATTTATACAGCGATCCGTGCTATAAAAATGCATTGATTACTGTATAAATGTGACTGGCAGGGAAGGGGTTAACACTAGGGGGCGCTGCAGGGGTTAATATGTTCCCTATGTTAGTGATTCTAACTGTGGGGGGAGGGGACTGACTGGGGGAGGGGACCGATCGGTGTTCCTATGTACAAGGGACACACCATCGGTCTCCTCTCCAGTGACAGGATGTGGATCTGTGTGTTTACATACACAGATCCACGTCCTGCTCAGTTACTGGGCAATCGCGGGTGCCCGGCGGACATCGCGGCCGCCGGGCACGCGCATCGGGTCCCCAGCGCGCGCGTGCCCCCCTAGTGGCCAAAATGCTAGCGACGTCATATTATGGCAGCCCGCCACAAGAGCCGCTCCGCCGTCAATTGACAGTGGGCGGTCGGCTACAGGTTAATCATCATTAAAATCACTGCTCCTGTAAAAGCAATCATTTTTAAAAACATTTTTGCATTGATACAGTACATGTCCCCCAGGGCAGTACCCGGACCCCCAAGCCCTTTTAATGGCCAATAACTTGCATTTAAGCCTTCAAAATGGGGACTTTTGATTTTTCAAATTTGAGTCCCATAGACTTCAATTGGGTTTTGGGGTTGGGGTCCGAAACTTTTTACGATGTTCGAGAGTTCTGGCGTGAAGCCGTGAACCGAACCGTTGGGCGTTCGGCCCAACTCTATCTAAAGGGAACTTGTCAGTCCAGCTGTCTTCTGTTACAGAATGCTGTAGGCAGCATTTTATTGCTTGACAGGACGTTGCCCATGATCAGCAGGCTTGCATCATTTTCGCCTGGTTAGCGCTCGGTACCACAGACTTGTTATACATAAAAGCAGAAGAGGGCTGTGGATTCGGAGCTTGTAAAGACAGCAGTGTAATCACTCCAATTAATCGGCTTACATGCAGTATGTACTCCCCGGAAAATCCTCAAAATGAATTGCCTATTTTGCTGCAGCAGGTTCTATACATGGTACAGATGTGCCACTTTACAGGCAGACTAAGGGGACCCCCCAAGGCACAATGTTTAAAGGAATTTTTCATTTTTATTGTTTCACTTTAACCATCATTAAAATCACTGCTCCTGTAAAAGCAATCATTCTTAAAAACATTTTTGCATTGATACAGTACATGTCCCCCAGGGCAGTACCCGGACCCCCAAGCCCTTTTAATGGCCAATAACTTGCATTTAAGCCTTCAAAATGGGGACTTTTGATTTTTCAAATTTGAGTCCCATAGACTTCAATGGGGTTTTGGGGTTCGGGTCCGAAACTTTTTACGATGTTCGAGAGTTCTGGCGTGAAGCCGTGAACCGAACCGCTGGGCGTTCGGCCCAACTCTATCTAAAGGGAAACTTGTCAGTCCAGCTGTCTTCTGTTACAGAATGCTGTAGGCAGCATTTTATTGCTTGACAGGACGTTGCCCATGATCAGCAGGCTTGCATCATTTTCGCCTGGTTAGCGCTCGGTACCACAGACTTGTTATACATAAAAGCAGCAGAGGGCTGTGGATTCGGAGCTTCTAAAGACAGCAGTGTAATCACTCCAATTAATCGGCTTACATGCAGTATGTACTCCCCGGAAAATCCTCAAAATGAATTGCCTATTTTGCTGCAGCAGGTTCTATATATGGTACAGATGTGCCACTTTACAGGCAGACTAAGGGGACCCCCCAAGGCACAATGTTTAAAGGAATTTTTCATTTTTATTGTTTCACTTTAACCATCATTAAAATCACTGCTCCTGTAAAAGAAATCATTCTTAAAAACATTTTTGCATTGATACAGTACATGTCCCCCAGGGCAGTACCTGGACCCCCAAGCCCTTTTAATGGCCAATAACTTGCATTTAAGCCTTCAAAATGGGGACTTTTGATTTTTCAAATTTGAGTCCCATAGACTTCAATGGGGTTTTGGGGTTCGGGTCCAAAACTTTTTACGATGTTCGAGAGTTCTGGCGTGAAGCCGTGAACCGAACCGTTGGGCGTTCGGCCCAACTCTATCTAAAGGGAAACTTGTCAGTCCAGCTGTCTTCTGTTACAGAATGCTGTAGGCAGCATTTTATTGCTTGGCAGAACGTTGCCCATGATCAGCAGGCTTGCATCATTTTCGCCTGGTTAGCGCTCGGTACCACAGACTTGTTATACATAAAAGCAGCGGAGGGCTGTGGATTCGGAGCTTGTAAAGACAGCAGTGTAATCACTCCAATTAATCGGCTTACATGCAGTATGTACTCCCCGGAAAATCCTCAAAATGAATTGCCTATTCTTCGGAACAATGGGCCTTTATTGCCGTGGTCTGTGTGGGATATTTGTTCCAAGGATGCTAAAGCATTTCTGTCAAGCAGAACAGAGACAGCAGTGTGAAGCGTTAACCACTTATTAATCTGTAGCCTAACCGAAAAACAAATTGATATCATCTTCGGTGAAAGCTTCCCGAGAACCTCACTAATCCCTCTATCTCAGAGGCCTAGGGGGGTCCCCAGACTTACTTTTTATCTTCATTGACAGCTTTCTGAGAACCTCACGAAGCCCTCTATATAAACTGATGACATAACCTGAGTTCAAGAGGTGACAGGTGCTCTTTATTAAATGAGCAGGCAAGCCAGAGGTGGCTTACCTGGGCACTGGGAATCTGGTCAAAGCCGCAACTGTAAGATTGGTGGATTCCTGACAGTATGGAAGGTCAGGAGCTGGGCTCAATCAGAAGGACACAAGGGGGTCACCTACTGAGGTTGGTGACCTGATAACATGAGTGCATAGTCAGTGGCCTAGAGCCTAAGAGACAAATGAAGGATTGACCCCCTAGACCCTATACCTCAAGATGGTGCTTTCCACCAAATTTTATCTTCAGTGAAGGCTTCCTGAGAACCTCACGAAGCCCTCTATGTAAACTGATGACATAACCTGAGTTCAAAAGCTGACAGGTGCTCTTTATTAAATGAGCGGGCAAGCCAGATGAGGCTTACCTGGGCACTGGGAATCTGGTCAAAGCCGCAACTGGAAGATTGGTGGATTGCTGACAGTATGGAAGGTCAGGAGCTGGGATCAATCAGTTGAGAGCTGAGTTGAGAGATATCTTGATATAGCGCGGTCTTACCCCGAAGGGTCCCGACGCGCTTGGCGGAGTCCATGGAAAAACCCAGGGACTAGGAGGAGACAGCAACAGGAAAAATGGAACCAGAAAGGCTACGCAAGAAAGGCTTGTGTGAAGAGCCAAGTCTTCAATCAGAAGGACACAAGGGGGTCACCTACTGAGGTTGGTGACCTGATAACATGAGTGCAGAGTCAGTGGCCTAGAGCCTAAGAGACAAATGACCCTATACCTCAAGTTGGTGCTTTCCACCAAATGTTATCTTCAGTGAAGGCTTCCTGAGAACCTCACAAAGCCCTCTATATAAACTGATGACATAACCTGAGTTCAAGCGGTGACAGGTGCTCTTTATTAAATGAGCAGGCAAGCCAGAGGTGGCTTACCTGGGCACTGGGAATCTGGTCAAAGCCGATACTGTAAGATTGGTGGATTTCTGACAGTATGGAAAGTCAGGAGCTGGGATCAATTAGAAGGACACAAGGGGGTCACCTACTGAGTTTGGTGACCTGATAACATGAGTGCAGAGTCGGTGGTCTAGAGCCTAAGAGACAAATGAAGGATTGACCACATAGAACCTATACCTCAAGTTGCTGCTTTCCACCTAATTTTATCTTCAGTGAAAGCTTCCTGAGAACCTCACAAAGCCCTATATGTTAACTGATGACATAACCTGAGTTCAAAAACTGACAGGTGCTCTTTATTAAATGGGCAGGCAGCCAGAGGTGGCTTACCTGGGCACTGGGAATCTGGTCAAAGCCGTAACTGTAAGATTGGTGGATTTCTGACAGTATGGAAGGTCGGGAGCTGGGATCAATCAGAAGGACACAAGGGGGTCACCTACTGAGGTTGGTGACCTAATAACATGAGTGCAGAGTCATTGGTCTAGAGCCTAAGAGACAAATGAAGGATTGACCCCCCCCCCCCCCCCCCCTAGACCCTATACCTCAAGATGGTGCTTTCCACCAAATTTTATCTTCAGCGAAGACTTCCTGAGAACCTCACGAAGCCCTCTATATAAACTGATGACATAACATGAGTTCAAAAGCTGACAGGTGCTCTTTATTAAATGACCAGGCAGTCAGAGATGGCTTACTTATGCACTAGAAATCTGGTTAAAGTCGCAGCTATAGGATTGGTGGATAGTTCACAGTATGGAAGGTCAGGAGCTGGGGTCAATCAGGAGGACATAAGGGGGTCATCTACTGAGGTTGGTGACCTTTATAACATGAGTGAAGAGTCAGTGGCCTAGAGGCTAAGAGACAAATGAAGGATTGACCACATAGACCCTATACCTCAAGTTGCTGCTTTCCACCAAATTTTTTCTTCAGTGAAAGCTTCCTGAGAACCTCACAAAGCCCTCTATGTTAACTGATGACATAACCTGAGTTCAAAAACTGACAGGTGCTCTTTATTAAATGGGCAGGCAGCCAGAGGTGGCTTACCTGGGCACCGGGAATCTGGTTAAAGCCGTAACTGTAAAGCCCCATACACACGGTCGGATTTTCCGATGGATCCTGTCCTATCGGACAATGTTGTCGGAAATTCCGACCGTGTGTAGGCACCATCGGACAGTTTCCATCGGATTGTCCGACGGACAAAGTTCTATCTCCTGCTGGAAAAATTTTCCGACAACAAAGTCCGATCACACCAATTCCGATCGTGTGTAGCGAATTCCGACGGACAAAGTGCCACGCATGCTCAGATCACATTACAAGACCAAAGCTATTGGCTACTAGCCTCTACGTAGTCCCGTTGTAGGCAACAAACGTCACCACGTTCAGAATGATCGGATTTTCCGACAACTTTGTCCGACCGTGTTATGCAACACCAGTGTCGGACTAAATCCGTCGGACCAAATCCGATGGATTTGGTGGTCGGATTTTCCGACCGTGTGTATGGGGCTTAAGATTGGTGGATTGCTGACAGTATGGAAGGTCAGGAGCTGGGATAAATCAGAAGGACACAAGGGGGTCACCTACTGAGGTTGGTGACCTGATACGTGAGTGCAGAGTCAGTGGCCTAGAGCCTAAGAGACAAATGAAGGATTGACCACATAGACCCTATACCTCAAGTTGGTGCTTTCCACCAAATTTTATCTTCAGTGAAAGCTTCCTGAGAACCTCACAAAGCCCTCTATATAAACTGATGACATAACATGAGTTCAAAAGCTGACAGATGCTCTTTATTAAATGAGCAGGCAGTCAGAGATGGCTTACTTATGCACTAGAAATCTGGTCAAAGCCGCAGCTATAGGACTGGTGGATTGGTCACGATATGGAAGGTCAGGAGCAGAGGTCAATCAGAAGGACATAAGGGGGTCCTCTACTGAGGTTGGTGACCTGATAACATGAGTGAAGATGAACATGAGTGACGTCAGTGGCCTAGAGCCTAAGGGACATAGGAAGGATTGAGCTCCTAGGCCAGTGATGGCGAACCTTGGCACCCCAGGTGTTTTGGAACTACATTTCCCACAATGCTCATGCACCCTGCAGTGTAGCTGCGCATCATGGGAAATGTAGTTCCAAAACATCTGGGGTGCCAAGGTTCGCCATCACTGCCCTAGGCCCTATACCTCAAGTTGGTTCTTTTCAGGGTTCCATGAATGACCTAGCCATCACAGATGGAGAAGCCAAAGGGGGTGAGACGGCTCCACTGGACGTGACTGGCACACTGAGCCCCATTGTAGAGTGAGGTTTTCACTGAACCTCAATGCTAAGTGAGGTTTGTACTAAACCCCCAAAGTTGAGTGAGGTTTGTATTGAACCCCAATGTAGATTGAGATTCTTACTGATTCTGAACCCCAATGTATAGTAAGATTTGCAATGATCCCCAATGTAGAGTGATGTTTGTACTAAACCCCCAAAGTAGAGTAAGATTTGCAATGAACCCCAATGTAGAGTGAGGTCAGCACTGAACCCCAATGTAGAGTAACATTTGCAATGCACCCCAATGCAGAGTGAAGTTTGTACTAAACCCTAATGTAGAGTAAGGTTTGCATTGAACCCCAAGGTAGAGTGAGGTTTGTACTTTATCCTAATGCAGAGTTATGCCGCGTACACACGATAGGATTTTCCGACAACAAAATCCATGGATTTTTTTCAGACGGATGTTGGCTCAAACTTGTCTTGCATACACACGGTCACACAAATGTTGTCGGAAGTTCCGAACGTCAAGAACGCGGTGACGTACAACACGTACGACGAGCCGAGAAAAATTAAGTTCAATAGCAAGTGCTGCTCTTCTGCTTGATTCCGAGCATGCGTGGCACTTTGTGCATCGGAATTGTGTACACACGATGGGAATTTCCGATAACGGATTTTGTTGTCGGAAAATTTGAAAACCAGATCTCAAATATTGTGTGATGGAAATTCCTATGGAAAATGTGTGATGGAGCCTACACATGGTCGTAATTTCCGACAACAAGGTCCCATCACACGTTTTCCATCGTAAAATCCTATCGTGTGTACAGGGCATAAGGCTTGTACTGAACCCAAATGTAGAGTGAGGTTGTACTGAACCCCAATGTAGAGTGAGGTTGTACTGAACCCCAATGTGGAGTGAGGTTGTACTGAACCCAAATGTAGAGTGAGGTTGTACTGAACCCCAATGTAGAGTGAGGTTGTACTGAACCCCAATGTAGAGTGAGGTTGTACTGAACCCCAATGTAGAGTGAGGTCTGCACTGAACCCCAATGTAGAGTGAGGTCTGCACTGAACCCCAATGTAGAGCGAGGTCTGCACTGAACCCCAATGTAGAGTGATGTCTGCACTAAACCCCAATGTAGAGGGAGGTCTGCACTGAACCACAATGTAGAGGGAGATCTGCACTGAACCCCAATGTAGAGGGAGGTCTGCACTGAACCCCAATGTAGAGGGAGATCTGCACTGAACCCCAATGTAGAGGGAGGTCTGCACTGAACCCCAATGCGGATGAGGGTTCTACTGACTCTCAATGTAGAAGGATACTTGTACTGAACCCCAATGTATAGTGAGGTTTGTACTGAACCCCAATGTATAACGAGATTTGTACTGAACCCTAATGTGCAGTAAGATTTGCAATGAACCCCAAAGCAGAGTGAAGTTTGTACTAAACCCCAATGTAGATTAAAGTTGGCACTGAACCCCGAGTGTAGAGAGAGGTTTGCAGTGAACGCCATCTAACCTTCCGCATTCTGTAGATCAGAAATTACTTCAGGGGTTCCCCAAGATCTGAACATGCTTTTAGGGGTTCCTCCAGGGTGAAAGCATTGAGAAAGACTGACCCAAGCTCTACTTGAGGACTTTCTGTTCCTCACCCTCAGAAATGTTCCATTATTTGCTGCTCTTCTTTTGTCAGTCTTGGTTTAGTTTTTTTTCGCTCCTGTAATTAAAGAGAAAAATGTTAAGACTTTAGAAGACGTATTACACTCATAGAAGTTAAAATGTAGCAGAACCGGCCTGATTATAGATTATATGATCCTTCTTCAGGCCGATCCTCTTTTTTTCTGTAAAAGAAGAATTTGGCGTGAAAATATTTTGACAGTTTGCTACATGATTGTGGAACTTAAAGGTGAACTGTAGACAGCTTAAAGAAACACCCAACGCAATGAATCTCTGTATTTATTGATAGATCACAAAATATATATATATATATTTCTTAATAAGAAAACAAAAATATATTTTTAAAGTGTAAGTACCTGAATTTGACTTGTTAAACCCCTGTACAGCAGAGCTCTGCCTGGAAGAGAGGGAAGTGCAGCACAAGGAGCCAATCAATTTATGTGCTGATAGGAGAAGACTGAATAAAAGAGAAATGTATTATTTAATTATCACTCTGCTGCATCTCCTTCTCTGTACAACCACAGACTGGGGGCGTGTCCATGACAACCTAGGCTTAGAGGGAGTGGGTCAAATAATGCTGGCTGTAAGTTAGTAAGACTGAGGACATCTAGTGGTGGAAAAGAAGTACTCTGAACTGCTCTGAATTGAAGGTACTGTTGGTCTAACCCTAACTTTGCAGGGATTCTAACAACAATGTCTGTATCTGCCTAAAAATGCCTGACTGGCTGCTGGCTCAGCCTCTCAACATGCCGCTGAGAACCTGAGTCAGCCGTTCCCACCGCTTGCACAGCCTGGCACTCCAGTGATTGCTGGAGAACCAGAGAGCCACTGACTGGATGGCTCTACAGAGGCAGGTCTCTGGTACCTCCTCCCCGTTCTGGAAGTTTGGAGAAGCTTCTAGAAGTTAGTGGGCAGAGGTCAGGAGGACTCGATCTGCATACTTAGGGGAGTCTGACTCATCCCCAGGAAAAATGTCCTGACAGGGTGGACTAATCAGGCCTTAAATATGACAGAGCCTGGCCAGCAGGGGAGAAGGGTGGGAAATGGAGTGCTGAGGAGGCTGTCGGTGTCCTAGGAGGGGTCCCCTAGGTCTAGGGGGAGGCTTTGTCTCCAGGCTGGGCTCAGGCTGGCTTGGGAAGATCCTATCAGCAGAACGGTTTGAGAAGGAATCTTGCCTAAAGAGCAGCATGGAGCAAAGAGGACAGAGTGAGTACACCAGCACACCCAGGGATTCACAGGGGGAGAGACTGCCACATTTCTGAGGACAGCGTTGTGCTTAACCCTTCATCTCTTGTCCTGGGAGCTCTTCAGAGCAGCCATGTGGGCTGGTACACTGGCAGTCAGGTGGGCTGGTACACAAGCAGCCAGGAGGACTTAAAGTACCTGCAGGCAGTGGAGTTGGAGATACTCCTGTATGCAGTTTGCGCTATTTTTCTAAAGGGTACTAAAGAGCTCTTAGTCATCAAGAGACTTTTTGCTACTGATCCTGTAGGATTGAGGAAGTCCAGGATGGAGAACAGTCAAGGATCCCTACTGTGTACGGAGAAAAGGAAGTTGTCCTGAGTCATCATTTTCAGCCAAGATGGGCATCCCATCACCCCTCTTCCCCATTCAAGTTGTTATCCCTTGTGACGGAACGCTTGGAACCCTGCTTAGGTGCTTCCGCCAAAAAGAGTGACTCCTACCCTCCAAACTGTTCCAGCAGACTGAGAGATAATACCAGCCCTTTTACCCCAAGCATCGAACACAGACAAGATGTTGAGGTAGAACCAAAGGAATGACTGTTTATTGAAGAGAAATACAGGTTTTTTATACACTTGAAAAGTAGGTCAGTCACCACATGAACAATAAATTAAATATTACCCAAAACATCACACAAGGGTTAGATAACGAGCTAAAGTTGGCACAAGGCTAAGCCCATCATAAAAACCTCCAAGAGTTATGCCGCGTACACACGACCGGACTTTTCAACGGACTAGGTCCGACAGTCTTTCCGACGGACTTTCGGCGGAGTTCCGATGGACTCTCCGAATGAACAGACTTGGCCACACACAATCACACTAAAGTCCGATGGATTCGAACGTGATGACGTACGACCGGACTAGAATAAGGAAGTTCGTAGCCAGTAGCCAATAGCTGCCCTTGCGTCGTTGTTTGTCCGTCGGACCTGCATACAGACGAGCGGATTCCTCGATAGGAACTGGGTCCTGCGGAGTTCGGAAAAATTTGAAACATGTTCTATTTCTAAAGGCGTCAGATTTTGCTGTCGAAAAGTCCGCTCGTGTGTACGCGGCATTAGCCAAATTAGCCAACAGACAGAAACAATAGGTGACTCCATTAACTCAATTAACAATGGGAATTCACAACTAGGAGGCACTCAATGGGAGAGACACAAACTTGTGTATTCTGTCCACTAGACAAGTCATCGGAAGACAAACAATGTTCCAGCAGTCTGATAAAGTGCAATTAATTTATCTTCATAGACTTCTTTAGGGATCTTGTTGATAAATATTTCTGTCCCAAGTGAAGGAGGCTCTCCAACCTAGTCTTCAGGAGGACCACCTTATTTCCGCTGACCTTTACCCTGTACAAGATTAATATTACACCTTTCCATCCACTCCAGAAGGGAATCTTTATTGTCCTTATCCAGAGAATTAATCCAAGCCTCACTCTCAGTGCCCATCATAGACCCCTGATCCCTCCTCTGCCTTCCAAGGCAGCTGATGAAACACAGATCATGTTCGATCAGATGCTTCCTTGGTTGTACCGGCCAGGGAATGACATCACCGAAAACCGGAAGTGATGAAATCCTCGTCGCTTCTGGCTTTATTCATCACAGAGGAGAGAGGAGGAGCGTCCTGGTGGGCTTGGTGGACATGCAGTGACCTGAACTTCACCAGCTTCGCTCATCACTACCATAGAGCTGCACTTGTCCCACGCACCACTTCCTAGGGGTAGTCAGCAGAAGCCTCCAGACCTATACAGGAAATTGTCTTTTCTTGGTTCGGCAGGTCCCAGGCAGGGGCGGACTGACCATTCGACCACTCGGGCACTGCCCGAGGGCCCCGGGCCACTAGGGGGCCCCATCAGGGTTGCCAGCCTAAAACCAGGGACAGTATGTAAAAATCTGTGTTTTTTTTACATCTGTCTCTGAAATGTCCCTTACCGACATCCTTTTGGTCTAAAAATCCCGAGATTATAGCTGCCCCACCTCTCCAGTACCTTCTCAGCCAATAGAAACATGTCTGTGTATACTGTGTGTGTGTATACTGTGTGGCCCCATAATCTCTGATTGCCTGGGGGGCCCCATAATCTCCTATTGCCCAGGGGCCCAATGAGTTGTCAGTTCGCCCCTGGTCCCAGGTGGTGCCAGTCATTTGGTTACAACGGCGTCATCTGGGCAGCCCTGCTACCTGACATACATACATACAAGTCCCCGAGTGGCGAGTAAGAGCTTCGCTGAAAGTTGCAACATTCCGCCCCTGAATACTAAGTGTGCTGACAGGGAGCGGCACAGCCCCCGAATCAAAGAGGCAACAAATTCAAGGACAAAACCTCCCTGAGGCAGCTCCTGTGTTTAATGCTGATGTTCTGTCTTTTTTTTTGTGTTATTACAAGCAAAGCAGATTCAATATTTAATGTGTGTGGGTTTACCAGAACTCGCGGTGTCGGTACACCAGTCCAACCTTGATGACTGCGGTCCGCAAAACAGTTTTTGGTTTAATGAGAATAAAAAATATAATTGATCTTAAAATTTTCTTAAAGTTGACCTTCACCCGAAAATGACCTCCTCCTGCCTTTGTTTCCTCTCCCCCCAGCCTCGTCACAGAGGCGAGGCTGGGGAGGTCTTTATGGACCTTGCTTTGTACACTGGTGCGCAGTCATGTTGGAACAGGAAGGGGCCGTCCCAAACTGTTCCCACCAAGTTGGGAGCATGAAATTGTCCAACATGTCTTGGTATGCCGACGCCTTAAGAGTTCCCTTCACTGGAACTAAGGGGCCAAGCCCAACCCCTGAAAAACAACCCCACACCATAATCCCCCCTCCACCAAATGATTTGGACCAGTGCACAAAGGGAGGTCCATAAAGACATGGATGAGTGAGTTTGGGGTGGAGGAACTTGAGAAGGCCTGGCTCGCGGTCTTTGCTCTAATTCATCCCAAAGGTGTTCTATCAGGTTGAGGCCAGGACTCAAGTTCCTCCACCCCAAACTCTCTCATCCATGTCTTTATGGACCTTGCTTTGTGCACTGGACCAAATCATTTGGTGGAGGGGGATTATGGTGGGGGGGGATTATGGTGTTGGGTTGCTTTTCAGGGGTTGGACTTGGCCCCTTAGTTCCAGTGAAGGGAACTCTTAAGGCGTCAGCCTACCAAGACATTTTGGACAATTTCATGCTCCCAACTTTGTGGGAAGAGTTTGGGGACGGCCCCTTCCTGTTCCAACATGACTGCCCACCAGTGTACAGAGCAAGGTCCATAAAGACATGGATGAGCGAGTTTGGAGTGGAGGAACTTGAGAAGGCCTGGCTCACTGTATCTGCTCTAATTCATCCCAAAGGTGTTCTATCGGGTTGAGGTCAGGACATTCATGTCTTTATGGACCTTGCTTTGTGCACTGGTACAAATCATTTGGTTGAAGGGGGATTAAGGTGTGGGGGTTGTTTTTCAGGGGTTGGGGTTGGTCCCTTAGTTTCCAGTGAAAGGAACTCTTAAGGCGTCAGCATACCAAGACATTTTGGACAATTTCATGCTCCCAACTTTGTGGGAACAGTTTGGGGGACGGCCCCTTCCTGTTCCAACATGACTGCCCACCAGTGCACAAAGCAAGGTCCATAAAGACATGGAGGAGCGAGTTTGGGGTGGAGAAACTTGACTGACCCGAACCCGATAGAACACCTTTTGGGATGAAATAGGGCGGAGACTGCGAGCCAGGCCTTCTCGTCCAACATCAGTGCCTGACCTCACAAATGCGCTTCTGGAAGGGTGGGCCAACTCAATATTGAACCCTCCGGACTAAAGCCCCATACACACGGTCGGATTTTCAGATGGAAAATGTCCTATCGGACAATGTTGTCGGAAATTCCCACCGTGTGTAGGCTCCATCGGACATTTTCCATCGGATTTTCCGACGGACAAAGTTTTATCTCCTGCTCTCAAATTTTCCGACAACAAAGTCCTATCGGACTTTTTCCGATCGTGTGTAGCGAATTCCGACGGACAAAGTGCCACGCATGCTCAGATCACATTACGAGACCAAAGCTATTGGCTACTAGCCTCTACGTAGTCCCGTCGTACGCAACAAACGTCACCACATTCAGAATGATCGGATTTTCCGACAACTTTGTCCGACCGCATGTATGCAACACCAGTGTCGGACTAAATCAGTCGGAAAAAATCCGATGGATTTTGTGGTCGGATTTTCTGACCGTGTGTACGGGGCATAAGACTGTTATGCCATTAAAGCTCATGTGTGTGTGTAAAGGCAGGTGTCCCAAAACTTTTGACAATATAGTGTATCTAGCAATGTTACAAATATAATATCCTTGATCCCAAAAGGAAAAACAATGTTATGCCCCATACACACGGTCGGAAATTCCGACGGAATATGTCCGATCGGACCATGTTGTCGGAAAATCCGACCGTGTGTGGGCTTCATCTGACTTTTTCCGTCGGAATTTCCGAATTTGAGATCCGGCTCTCAAATTTTCAGACAACAAAATCCGATCAGACTTTTTCCGATCGTGTGTAGAGAATTCCGACGGACAAAGTGCCACGCATGCTCAGATCAAATTACGAGACCAAAGCTATTGGCTACTAGCCTCTACGTAGTTCCGTCGTACGCAACAAACGTCACCACGTTCAGGATGATCGGATTTTCCGACAACTTTATCCGACCGTGTGTATGCAACACCAGTGTCGGACAAAATCCGTCGGAATTTGTGGTCGGAATTTCCGACCGTGTGTACGGGGCATTAGTGTAATGCCACGTACAGACGATCAGATTTTCCGGCAACAAAAAAACGTGGATTTTTTTCCCACAGATGTTGGCTCAAACTTGTCTTGCATACACACGGTCACACAAATCTTGTCGGAAATTCCGATCGCCAAGAACGCGGTGACGTACAACACGTACAACGAGCCGAGAAAAATGAAGTTCAATAGCCAGGGTGGCCCTTCTGCTTGATTCCGAGCATGCGTGGGATTTTGTGCTTCCTGTACACACGATCGGAATTTCCGACAACAAATTTTGTTGTCTGAAAATTGGAGCTCCAGCTCTCAAACATTTGTTGTCGGAAATTCTGACAATTCCCCTTATGATGTCACAGTCCCGGAGGATGCTGGGGCTGTGACATCATAAGGGGGGCGGGGTCACCATGTGTCATGAGTTGGTGACCCCGCCCCTTGTCCCTATATAAGTGGCCGCGCAACACGTCTCGGCCATTACAAGCGGAGACAGCGTCGTGTCAACATCGTGAGAAGACAGAAGAAGAAGAAGAAGCAGAAGGCGGCGGCGACGGCGACAGAAGACCGAAGAGCGGGACAAGACCCCCAAAGGTGTCAATCTCGCCGATGGAGGCGGTGGCATTGACTTCCTTCGCTAGTCCCGTCTACCTGGAGTCACGTTCTAAATGAACGGACTTTACTCGGATTGTCCACCGGATCTAGTCTGTGTGGGCAAGTCCGCACGTTCGGAAAGTCCGGCGGATTGTCCGCCGGATAGACAGGAAGTAGACATGTGCACAATAGAAAAATTTATTTTTTTTAGTTTTGTTTCTTTCGCTTCCGTTGATTCGTAACGATTCGTAAGAGTTATTTTTCCGTTGATTCGTTTTTCCGTTTAATTTTCGTTTATTCGAAATTCGGACGCATTTGTATTTTCATAGATTTAGTTACATTCGTACTTTCGTTAGATTGATTTATTCGTACTTTCGTAACATTGTTTTCGTGGATTCGTAAATTCATAATTTTATGTAATGTGTATGCTATTATTACATTTTAAGAGACACGGAAAATTACGAATCGAAAAAAAAAGTTACGAATGTATGAATTTTTTCGTTCAATCCATTCGAAGCGCGTTAAGCAGCGCCATTGTAAGAGACACGGAAAATTACGAATCGAAAAAAAAAAAAAAAAAAAAGTTACGAATGTACGAATTTTTTCGTTCAATCCATTCGAAGCACGTTAAGCAGCGCCATTGTAAGAGACACGGAAAATTACCAATTCAACAAAAAAAAAAAAAGTTACGAATGTACGAATTTTTTCGTTCATTTTGATTTTCGTTGTTCCTGCTTTCGTTTTTCGGATTTTCTTGTTTCGTAGTTTCGTTGTTTCTAATTTGGTTATTTCGGAGTTTCGTTGTTTCTAATTTTTAGCGAATCGTTCGTTCATTCGTACGATAACGAATGAACGAATATAACGAATTTTAACGAAAAAAAACGAAACGAATTGCACATGTCTAATGCCCCATACACACACTCGGATTATCCGAGGAACAGGTCCGTCGGATCATGTCCGTCGTACTTTGTCCGATGTAGATGTTGCATACACACGGTCGGACAAAGTTGTCGGAAAATCCGATCATTCTGAACGTGGTGACGTTCGTTGCGTACGACGGGACTACGTAGAGGCTAGTAGCCAATAGATTTGGTCTTGTAATGTGATCTGAGCATGCGTGGCACTTTGTCCGTCGGAATTCGATACACACGATCGGATTTGGTGTGATCGGACTTTGTTGTTGAAAAATCTATCCAGCAGGAGATAGGACTTTGTCCGTCGGACAATCTGATGGAAAATGTCCGATGGTGCCTACACACGGTCGGAATTTACGACAACATTGTCCGATAGGACAGAATCCATCGGATAATCCGACCGTGTGTATGGGGCTTAACAGGAAGTGTGTTAGGCTCGGTTTCCACTATTGCAACCCCGAAGTCGCGCGATTTTGCCGCAATTTTTTTGCCACGATTTTACAGCAATTTTTTTTGCCGCGACTTGAAGCCATGCCTGTGTATTCTTGAGGTCTATGGACCTCAAGTCGCATCAAAGTCGGACCAAAGTAGAGCAGGGACTACTTTTGAAGTCGCACAGATATGAACGGTACTCATTGGAAACCATGGGGTTACGACTTGTCATGCGACTTTTCAGTCCCAAATCGCATGAAAAGTCGCACAAGTGGAAACCGAGCCTTACTGGCTGGATCACCAGGTGAAATAAAAAAGGTGGACAAAAAGCCGCCACATCTAACGATCGGTAAGCTGCAATAGATGACATTTTTGGTTTTAATACCGGTTTAAGGCTTTCAGATTACGGCTGGAGTTTCTCTGCGACCACTTTGGGGTCGTGTCTTGTGCTCAGTTTGGGTGCAGCAAAGTACTTCATCAGCCGCGGTCCCGGCTGGAAATCTCATTAGCGGAAAAGCTTAAAGAATTGCTACATTATGTAATGAATGTAACGAAAGCTTTTCCTGCTTAGAAGTGACATAAGTGGCGGCCCAGAGCGGAGTCACATCTGTACAGCATTTGTGTCCTGCAGATGTCCCGGCCTCTGATAAGTCTTCATTCGCAATCTTCTCTTAATACCGTAATCAAGTCTGCGCCTAATTGTGGGCCGAGAGATCAGCGGCGAACGTTTCCCCGCACAGCGGCCCGAGAGCACCATGGGCAGGAGAGGCGCTCGCTTGTGTCTTCTCTCTCTCCCTTTCGGGAAGCGCTTCGTTCTGTAAAAAGACTATAAAAGGGAACACCCAAAACTTACAGCCCAGCTTGGGGCAGAAAAAATAAAATAAAATTAACCCTTGCCCTGGGGCTGTGCCGGCACCGCAAAGATTAGTAAACAAGAAGCGCTGCGCTATCGCTTTAAATGTACCACCGATAAATTGTAATGCCCCGTACAAACGATCGGAATTCTCGTCGGAAAAAACTCTGACGGTTTTTCCAAAGGAATTCCGACGAATTCCGCTCAAGCTGTGTTGCCTACACACGGTCACACCAAATTCCGACAGTCAATAACACAGCGGCATAAAACACGTTCGACGGCACTATAAAAGGGAAGTTTAATGCTTCCGAGCATGCGCCAAATTGTTTCCGAGCATGCGTCGGAATTTTTCGCGTCGGAATTTTGCGTGTCGGAATTGCATACACACGATCGGAAAATCCGATAGAAAGGTTTTCCGTCGGAAAAATTGAGAACAGGTTCTCAATTCAAAGTCCGTCGGAAATTCCGACAGAAAAAGACTGTTGGGCGTACACACGGTCGGAAAATCCGTTGAAAAGCTCCCATCGGACTGTTTCCATCGGAAATTCCGACCGTGTGTGCGCCACATAAGACAGTCCAGAATATTAGGACCCGTGTAGCATAACACAGCTGTGCAAAACAGCGCAAAAAGTGACAAGTGCAAAATAGTAAAATAAAAAATAAAATTAATAAATAAAATGAACAATTAATAAATAAAATAAAATTAATTCATTAATTAATAAAATAAAATTAACAAATATAATAAATACAATAAAATTAACAATAAAAAAAAAAATTGTGAAAGTCTAATTTCAGCAAATGTGAGCAATGCAGCCAGTGATACGCCCTCCACCAACGTGAACCATAGGCCATAGAAAATGTGACCTCTTATAATTATTCTATAATTAATAATTATTAATTATAATGAATAATTATTATTTATTATTATTAAACATTATTAATTGTTATGCATTATTTATTGTTATTATTATGCATTATTAATTTTAATTTTTTTTTTTTTACAGTTCATAAAAGTAAAAACAATAGTGAAATTTCAAATTTCAGCAAATGTGAGCAACGCAGCCAGTGACACGCCCTCCACCAACATGAACCATAGGCTGCTTACTAGATAATGTGACCTCTTATAATTATTCTATAATTAATATTATAATTTAATTAATTATTATTAAACATTATTAATTGTTATTGTTATGCATTATTAATTGTTATTATTAATTGTTATTATTATGCATTATCAATAAAAAAATGTTTTACAGTTCATAAAAGTAAAAACAATAGTGAAACTCAAAATTTCAGCAATGCAGCCAGTGACACGCCCTCCACCAAAATGAACCACAGGCTGCTTACTAGATAATGTGACCTCTTATAATTATTCTATAATTAATAATTATTAATTATAATTAATTATTATTATTTATTATTATTAAACATTATTAATTGTTATGCATTATTAATTGTTATTATTATGCATTATTATTATTTATTTATTTTTACAGTTCATAAAAGTAAAAACAATAGTGAAAGTTCAAATTTCAGCAAATGTGAGCAATGCAGCCAGTGATACGCCCTACACCAACATGAACCATAGGCCGCTTACTAGATAATGTGACCTCTTATAATTATTCTATAATTAATAATTATTAATTATAATTAATTATTATTAAACATTATTAATTGTTATTGTTATGCATTATTAATAAAACATGTTTTTACAGTTCATAAAAGTAAAAACAATAGTGAAACTCAAAATGTCAGCAATGCAGCCAGTGACACGCCCTCCACCAGCATGAACCATATTCTGCCTACTAGATAATGTGACCTCTTATAATTATTCTATAATTAAAATGTATTAATTATTCTTATTAATTATTATTATACATTATTAATTGTTATTATTAATTATTATTATTAATTATAATGAATCCTATAATTATAGGTGGTCAAGGCATGCTCCCCCAACTCATTGGGACAATATGGTAATAAAACAGCAAAAGCAATATAGCCAGTGACACCAAGCAATAAAAAAAATAAAAACAATAGTGAAAGTCCAAATTTCAGCAAATGGGAGCAACGCAGCCAGTGACACGCCCTCCACCAACAGGAACCATAGGCTGCTTACTAGATAATGTGACCTCTTATAATTATTCTATAATTAATATTTTTTAATTAATTATTATTATACATTATTAATTGTTATTATTAATAATTAATCCTAGAATTATAGGTGGTCAAGGCATGCTTCCCCAACTCATTGGGACAATGTGGTCATAAAACCAATTGGCATGCTCCTCCTCTTCTCAGAAGGGTTCAGCAGCAACTATATTAAACAGTGGCCATAATAAAAAGAAAGGAGCCCCACATAATAAGCGTAATACAGTAACAGCTCATGGAATGTATTTGTCATAAAATCATACTTTCAAAATGAAGAGATAGGCAAGCTAAAAAAACAAATGAAGCGGCCACACTGCTCAGCATGACTTCAGATCACAAGCTCCTCCCGACGCGCTTCGTCAAATGTGACGTCATCGGGAACCGGGCTCGTTTCGTCTAAGGCCTCATTCCACGCTTTGTAAACCTGCTCAAAAAATGCCCAAATTGTGTTTATAAAACATGCTATAACAAAAACTTGTGGCGCCATTTTTTGTTATTTGGACTGCAAACCCGGCAAGAGAATGCCACAAAAAGCTATGTGAGCTACTTGGCCACGTTAGTCACGTGTAGGACAGCCTATTGAAATGAATGGGCTGGCCCTATGCGTATTGTGTGAAAAAAAATGTACAAAAATCGTGCATATATTTTACCAAAAAAAAAATTGGGTGATCTTTTGCATTTGTGTATCCTAAAATTAACGTGATTGTATTATTTTTTTGTCGTACTATTATTGCGTGACATAAAAAATTGGAACTGCCACCATTTTATTCTCCAGGGTCTCTGCTTTCAGAAAGAATATCGTGTTTTGGCCTTTTACTAATCTTCAGACCTCAAATGATTATTTAACAGTCGTGCAAAAAAAGACGCGTAAAAACGGCTCTGGCAGTGCCAGGGTTAAATCACTCGCACGCAGTTAGCTCCGCCCTCAGACAATTCCACCAATGAGGATTTTAATAAACAAATTTCATCTCTGTATGGAGAGTCCCTTTAATAAACCAATAATGTACAGCTGTACTCCTTATTAATTCAGCAGAGAGAGGGATTCCGGTAAATTTGGGAAAGGAAAGGCATGCCATGCAATAAACCCGGAGCAAAACAGGATGTCGTATTACTCAGAGGGAGGGTGACACATGCCCTCATTTGCCTGTATACCGGCCGGAGATATTTGCCTGGATGTATTTTCCATATATGAGGAGCCATAGATACTAGAGATGGAATATTGTTAATATGCTTGTAGTAGAGTGCAGCATTGTCCTCGGGGTACTGATAGTCCTCGGTGTACTGACTATTCATAGTGTACTCATGGTCCTCTGTGTACTCATGGTCCTCGGTGTACTCATGGTCCTCGGTGTACTCATGGTCCTCGGTGTACTCATGGTCCTCGTGTGCTCATGGTCCTCGGTGTACTCACGGTCCTCTGTGTACTCACGGTCCTCGGTGTACTCGTGGTCCTCGGTGTACTCGTGGTCCTCTGTGTACTCGTGGTCCTCTGTGTTCTCATGGTCCTCGGTGTACTCATGGTCCTCTGTGTACTCATGGTCCTCGGTGTACTCATGGTCCTCGGTGTACTCATGGTCCTCGGTGTACTCATAGTCCTCTGTGTACTTATGGTCCTCGGTGTACTCATGGTCCTCGGTGTGCTCATGATCCTCTGTGTGCTCATGGTCCTCGTGTACTCATGGTCCTCGGTGTATTCATGGTCTTCGGTGTACTCATGGTCCTCGGTGTACTCATGGTCCTCTGTGTACTCATGGTCCTCGGTGTACTCATGGTCCTCGTGTACTCATGGTCCTCGGTGTACTCATGGTCCTCTGTGTACTCATGGTCCTCGGTGTACTCATGGTCCTCGGTGTACTCATGGTCCTCTGTGTACTCATGGTCCTCGGTGTACTCATGGTCCTCGGTGTACTCATGGTCCTCGGTGTACTCATGGTCCTCTGTGTACTCATGGTCCTCGGTGTACTCATGGTCCTCGGTGTACTCATGGTCCTCGTGTACTCATGGTCCTTGGTGTACTCATGGTCCTCTGTGTATACCGGCCGGAGATATTTGCCTGGATGTATTTTCCATATATGAGGAGCCATAAATACTAGAGATGGAATATTGTTAATACGCTTGTAGTAGAGTGCAGCATTGCCCTCAGTGTACTGACTATGCATAGTGTACTCATTGTCGTTGTGTGGTCATGGTCCTCGTTGTACTCATGGTCCTCGTGTACTCATGGTCCTTGGTGTACTCATGGTCCTTGGTGTACTCATTGTCCTCGGTGTACTCATGGTCCTCGGTGTACTCATGGTCCTCTGTGTACTCATGGTCCTCGGTGTACTCGTGGTCCTCGGTGTACTCGTGGTCCTTGGTGTACTCGTGGTCCTCGGTGTACTCTCATGGTCCTCGGTGTGCTCATGGTCCTCGGTGTGCTCGTGGTCCTCGGTGTAATCGTGGTCCTCGGTGTACTCGTGGTCCTCTGTGTACTCGTGGTCCTCTGTGTACTCGTGGTCCTCGGTGTACTCATTGTCCTTGGTGTACTCATGGTCCTCGGTGTACTCATGGTCCTCGGTGTACTCTCATGGTCCTCGGTGTACTCGTGGTCCTCGGTGTACTCATGGTCCTCGGTGTACTCGTGGTTCTCTGTGTACTCATGGTCCTCGTGTACTCATGGTCCTCTGTGTACTCATGGTCCTCGGTGTACTCATGGTCCTCGGTGTACTCATTGTCCTCGGTGTACTCATGGTCCTCTGTGTACTCATGGTCCTCGGTGTACTCTCATGGTCCTTGGTGTACTCATGGTCCTCGGTGTACTCATGGTCCTCTGTGTACTCATGGTCCTCTGTGTACTCATGGTCCTCGGTGTACTCTCATGGTCCTCGGTGTACTCATGGTCCTCGTGTACTCATAGTCCTCTGTGTACTCATGGTCCTCGGTGTACTCATGGTCCTCGGTGTACTCATGATCCTCTGTGTGCTCATGGTCCTTGTGTACTCATGGTCCTCGGTGTACTCATAGTCCTCGGTGTACTCATGGTCCTCTGTGTACTCATGGTCCTCGGTGTACTCATGGTCCTCGGTGTACTCATGGTCCTCGGTGTACTCATGGTCCTCGTGTACTCATTGTCCTCGGTGTACTCATTGTCCTCGGTGTACTCATGATCCTCGTGTACTCATGGTCCTCGGTGTACTCATGGTCCTCTGTGTACTCATGGTCCTCTGTGTACTCATGGTCCTCGGTGTACTCTCATGGTCCTCGGTGTACTCATGGTCCTCGTGTACTCATAGTCCTCTGTGTACTCATGGTCCTCGGTGTACTCATAGTCCTCGGTGTACTCATGGTCCTCGGTGTACTCATGGTCCTCGTGTACTCATGGTCCTCGTGTACTCATTGTCCTCGGTGTACTCATTGTCCTCGGTGTACTCATGATCCTCGTGTACTCATGGTCCTCGGTGTACTCATGGTCCTCTGTGTACTCATGGTCCTCTGTGTACTCATGGTCCTCGGTGTACTCTCATGGTCCTCGGTGTACTCATGGTCCTCGTGTACTCATAGTCCTCTGTGTACTCATGGTCCTCGGTGTACTCATAGTCCTCGGTGTACTCATGGTCCTCGTGTACTCATGATCCTCTGTGTGCTCATGGTCCTTGTGTACTCATGGTCCTCGGTGTACTCATAGTCCTCGGTGTACTCATGGTCCTCTGTGTACTCATGGTCCTCAGTGTACTCATGGTCCTCGGTGTACTCATGGTCCTCGTGTACTCATGGTCCTCGTGTACTCATTGTCCTCGGTGTACTCATTGTCCTCGGTGTACTCATGATCCTCGTGTACTCATGGTCCTTGGTGTACTCATGGTCCTCTGTGTATACCGGCCGGAGATATTTGCCTGGATGTATTTTCCATATATGAGGAGCCATAGATACTAGAGATGGAATATTGTTAATATGCTTGTAGTAGAGTGCAGCATTGCCCTCAGTGTACTGACTATCCATAGTGTACTCATGGTCCTCTGTGTACTCATGGTCCTTGTGTACTCATGGTCCTTGGTGTACTCATTGTCCTCGGTGTACTCTTGGTCCTTGGTGTACTCATGGTCCTCTGTGTACTCATGGTCCTCGTGTACTCATGGTCCTCTGTGTACTCATGGTCCTTGGTGTACTCATGGTCCTCGGTGTACTCGTGGTCCTCGGTGTACTCGTGGTCCTCGGTGTACTCGTGGTCCTCTGTGTACTCATGGTCCTCGGTGTACTCATGGTCCTCGGTGTACTCATGGTCCTCCGTGTACTCTCATGGTCCTTGGTGTACTCATTGTCCTCGGTGTACTCATGGTCCTCGTGTACTCATGGTCCTTGGTGTACTCATGGTCCTCTGTGTACTCATGGTCCTCTGTGTACTCATGGTCCTCGGTGTACTCATGGTCCTCGGTGTACTCATGGTCCTCCGTGTACTCTCATGGTCCTCCGTGTACTCTCATGGTCCTTGGTGTACTCATTGTCCTCGGTGTACTCATGGTCCTCGTGTACTCATGGTCCTTGGTGTACTCATGGTCCTCTGTGTACTCATGGTCCTTGGTGTACTCATGGTCCTCTGTGTACTCATGGTCCTCTGTGTACTCATGGTCCTTGGTGTACTCATGGTCCTCTGTGTACTCATGGTCCTCTGTGTACTCATGGTCCTCTGTGTACTCATGGTCCTCTGTGTACTCATGGTCCTCGAGCCCACCATTTTTTAAAGGCAATTAGAGCCTCAGGTGCCCTCTACAGCTTAACGGAGCCGTCGGCAGCGGCGGAGGCGATCGGCTGCAGCGGAGGCGATCGGGGTCCTTCTGCTGGCTGGGTATGGAGACGAGTGAGGGGGGGAAGATGACCCCCCACCAGTCTCCATACCATTGCCGGGTGGAAGTGACGTCAAAACGTCAGCTCCGCCCATATCTCTTAAAGGGCCATTTTTTATTTCTTTTTTTCAAATGACACATTTTTTTTATTTTATTTTTATTTATTTTTATTGCATTTTAGTGTAAATATGAGATCTGAGGACTTTTTTGACCCCCCAGATCTCATATTTAAGAGGACCTGTCATGTTTTTTTTCTATGTAATTGTAATAGGAACAATTGACACAATTTTTTTTTTTTTTTAAAAGAACAGTGTAAAAAAAAAAATAAAAGGTAAAATAAATAAGAAAAAAAAAAAATTTAAACGCGCCCCGTCCTGCCAAGCTCGCATGTCGAAGAGAATGCATACGTGAGCAGCGCCTGCAGATGAAAATGGTGTTCAAACCACACATGTGAGGTATTGGCGCGATCGGTAGAGCGAGAGCAACAATTCTAGCACAAGACCTCCTCTGTAAATCAAAACATGCAACCTGTAGAATTTTTTTAAACGTCGCCTATGGAGATTTTTATGGGGTAAAAGTTTGTCGCCATTCCACGAGCGGGCGCAATTTTGAAGCGTGACACGTTGGGTATCAATTTACTCGGTGTAACATCATATTTCACAATATAATTTTTTATTTTTTTTTAATTGAGCTAACTTTACTGTTGTTAATTCAAAAATGTGTATTTTCCCCCCCAAAAAAATGAGCTTGTAATGCGGCGTACACACGGTCGGAATTTCGGATGGAAACAGTCCGATGAGAGCTTTTCATCGAATTTTCCAACCGTGTGTATGTCCATCTGTCTTTTTCTGTCGGAATTTCCGACGGACTTCGAATTGAGAACCTGTTCTTAATTTTTTTGACGGAAAACCTTTCTATCGGATTTTCCGATCGTGTGTATGCAATTCCGACACGCAAAATTTCCGACGCATGCTTGGAAACAATTCGACGCATGCTCGGAAACAATTCGACGCATGCTCGGAAGCATTAAACTTCCCTTTTATAGTGCCGTCGAACGTGTTTTATGCCGCTGTGGTATTGACCGTCGGAATTTGGTGTGACCGTGTGTAGGCAAGACAGTTTGAGAGAAATTCCGTCGGAATTCCGACGGGAAAACCATCAGAGCTTTTTCCGACGAGAATTCCGACCGCGTGTACGCGGCATAAGACCGCTGCGCAAATACGGTGTGGCAGAAAGTATTCCAACAACCGCCATTTTATTCTCTAGGGTGTTAAAAAAAAAAAGTAGAATGTTTAGGGGTTCTAAGTAATTTTCTAGCAAAAAAAACATTTTTTATCTTGTAAACAACACATCTAAAAAAGAGGCTCGTAATTAAGTGGTTAATGAAACCTGTACAGAAATGTGACTCAGTTCTTTTTTAATATAATCTTGTTTTTGTTTTTTTTAATTTGCTTCATCCCCACAACAGACTGTCGTTAATTGTCTTATTACTCTGGGACCCCCTCGTCTATTAGCTGCGCAGTTTAAGACGAGTCCCGAGCCACGTCTTTGTAGAATGCAGTGATGTAGAGGGATCTCTGAACATGTCGCTGCTTATGTTGAAGGATCATCTAATGCCGCGAACACACGGTCGGTATTCTCGTTGGAAAAAGCTCTGATGGTTTTCCCGTCGGAATTCCGCTCAAACTGTCTTGCCTACACACGGTCACACCAAATTCCGACGGTCAATAACACAGCGGCATAAAACACGTTCGACAGCACTATAGAAGGGAAGTTTAATGCTTCCGAGCATGCGTCGAATTGTTTCTGAGCATGCGTCGGAATTTTACGTTTTGGAATTGCATACACACGATCGGAAAATCCGATAGAAAGGTTTTCCGTCTGAAAAATTGAGAACAGGTTCTCAATCCAAAGTCCGTCGGAAATTCCGACAGAAAAAGACCGATGGGCGTACACACGGTCGGAAAATCCGATGAAAAGCTCCCATCGGACTGTTTCCATTGGAAATTCCGACCGTGTGTGCGCCGCATTAGGCTTTGGAATGACACATGCATGGCTATCAAGTCTGGCAGACTTCCCACTCCCCGTATTGTTGCTGCCCCTGGGTGGGTGGTTTCTATCTGCAGACTTATGCCGCGTACACACGGTCGGAAATTTCTGACAACAAATGTTCGATGGGAGCTTGTTGTCGGAAATTCCGACCGTGTGTAGGCTCCATCGCTCTTTTTCCATTGGAATTTCCGACACACAAAATTTGAGCTCTGGGTCTCAAATTTTCCGACAACAAAATCCGTTTGCGTAAATTTCCGATCGTGTGTAGACAATTCCAATGTGCCACGCATGATCGTAATCAAGCAAAAGAGCAGCACTGGCTATTGAACTTCATTTTTCTAGGCTCGTTGTACGCGTTGTACGTGTTCTTGGCGTTCAGAATTTCCAACCAACTTTGTGTGACCGTGTGCAGAGGCAGCTCTCTAATTAGGCAAATTAGGTGGCCGCCTTAGGCCTCGCACTCCCAGGGGCCTCGCGGCCGCCTAATTTGCCTGACGTGTGTGGGAGTTGGAGGGAATGTCCCCCAGTCTGTGTCCCCAGGGCTGTCTCTCTGCCCGCTACTACTTTTACCCCTGCCAGGGGCGGACTGTTCAATTCAGCACTGCCAGGGGTGACGTGGGTGGCTCCATGTACTCCCCTCTCCCGACTCCTCCCCTACTGCCAGGCTCTGTGGATCTCCTGCCATGTGCAGAGCCCAGCTAATGCCAGCAGCGGCCGAGCAGCTCTCACTCTGCTCCACTCTCCAGGATAAATGTCTGTAATGGAGGACCTGCCAATGTCCGGCCAGGCGCCCAGCAATCATCGGGGAGACTGTCTGCCACCGGAGCTTCAAGGTACAGAATGATGACGGTCCTGCCCGATACTGACACATCCCGTGACGTCACCCCTGACCGAGGGGGCTCTGATAATCATTACTGCCAGCCGCCCCACACACAGCCCTGATGATATATATGCCATCTGGCATATCATGGCACCTACTGACCCCCTGTGATCACCAAAATTCTAGAAACTGTGAATTCATAGTTCATAGGATTTAAGGCTCTTAATATATGCAATTTGTACAGTTATTTTTTATCGCTTGAATTATTTGTCCGATTTTGGGCGTGAGTTGGGCCTAATGTTTAAGATTTGCCTAAGGCCTCACAAAGCCTAGAGCCACCTCTGACCGTGTGTATGCAAGACAAGTTTGAGCCAACATCCGTCAGAAAAAAACAAAACATGGATTTTGTTGTCGGAAAATCTTATTGTGTGCACAGTGGCTGCGTTTGATGGGCACAGTGGCAGAACATGATGGCACAGTGGAAGTGTTTGATGGCACAGTGTCTCTGCAATTGATGGGCACAGTGGCAGCGTTTGATGGCACAGTGGCAGCATTGATGGGCACAGTGGCAGTGTTTTGCACAGTGGCAGAAATTGATGGCACAGTGTCTGCAATTGTGGGCACAGTGGCAGTGTTTGATGGCACAGTGGCAGTGTTTTGCACAGTAGCAGCAATTGATGGCACAGTGTCTGCAATTGATGGGCACAGTGGCAGCGTTTCATGGGCACAGTGGCAGCGTTTCATGGGCACAGTGGCAGCGTTTCATGGGCACAGTGGCAGCATTTTGCACAGTGGCTGCATTTGATGGCACAGTGGCAGCATTTTGCACAGTGGTTGCGTTTGATGGCACAGTGGCAGCGTTTCATGGCACAGTGGCTGCAATTGATGGCACAGTGGCTGCAATTGATGGGCACAGTGGCAGCGTTTAATGGCACAGTGGCAGCGTTTCATGGCACAGTGGCAGCGTTTCATGGGCACAGTGGTAGCGTTTGATGGGCACAGTGGCAGTGTTTTGCACAGTGGCAGCAATTGATGGCACAGTGGCTGCAATTGATGGGCACAGTGGGCACAGTGGCTGCATTTGATGGCATTTGATGGCACAGTGGCTGCAATTGATGGGCACAAGTGGCAGCATTTGATGGCACAATGGCCACGTTTGATGGCACAGTGGCAGCGTTTGATGGCACAGTGGCACTGCAATTGATGGGCACAGTGGCAGTGTTTGATGGGCACAGTGGCAGCATTTTACACAGTGGCTGCATTTGATGGGCACAGTGGCAGCATTTGATGGGCACAGTGGCTGTGTTTGATGGCACAGTGGCAGCAATTGATGGGCACAGTGGCTGCAGCGTATGATGGGCACAGTGGCAGCATTGATGGGCACAGTGTCTGCAATTGATGGGCACAGTGGCAGCGTTTCATGGGCACAGTGGCAGCGTTTCATGGGCACAGTGGCAGATTTGATGGCACAGTGGCACAGTGGCAGCAGTGGCTGCAATTGATGGGCACAGTGGCTGCAATTGATGGCACAGTGGCAGCGTTTGATGGGCACAGTGGCAGCGTTTGATGGCACAGTGGCTGTAATTGATGTTTTTTTTTTTTCAAAAAATTTTGCACCCCACCCCAAAACTTTTGAGCACCAGCCGCCACTGCAATGTACTGTCAAGTGACCCCGGATAGTATGTCGGTGTGATGTGACAGTTTATGCCAAATTCCAGGTATCACCAGTAAAGTGCAGCAGCTTTACCTATGTGTGGACATTCCTTCCTTTGGGTAAAAAATGAGAGTCCCGGAGCAGAAGGAGAGAAAAGCATTGGCGTAGGGACTGCATGACAGGTGTGGACAGCACAGTCATGCTTGTGGAGAAAAAAGCTTTCCCCTTTAAGAAAAGGGGAGGGGCCGAAGCAGGGGAGGCGCTCGGTTAGGAAGTTAGGAAGAAGAAAAGAGAGTGAAGTCATCAGTGAGCGACGGAGGAGAAGATTCCCACCCACCCTCCCGAGTATGGTCAATTATAATAGGGGCTGTAAGGACAGCCCGGGCAGTGGTTGGGTCTTTGGAGGAAGAGAATATGGTAGTTATATGCATATATAACATGGTTGGTACCCATCTGTGGGATGGGGGTTAACATGGTTGGTACCCATCTGTGGTATGGGGTTAACATGGTTGGTACCCATCTGTGGGATGGGGGTTAACATGATTGGTACCCATCTGTGGGATGGGGGTTAACATGGTTGGTACCCATCTGTGGTATGGGGTTAACATGGTTGGTACCCATCTGTGGGATGGGGGTTAACATGGTTGGTACCCATCTGTGGTATGGGGTTAACATGGTTGGTACCCATCTGTGGGATGGGGGTTAACATGGTTGGTACCCATCTGTGGGATGGGGGTTAACATGGTTGGTACCCATCTGTGGGATGGGGGTTAACATGGTTGGTACCCATCTGTGGGATGGGTTAACATGGTTGGTACCCATCTGTGGATGGGGGTTATCAGGTACCTTCTGGTTAATGAGGGGTTAACCAGGAAGGGGTTAAAGGTAGGTCGCTGCGAAAGTTGAGTACTGTCTCCGGGTCTGGGGGCTTGCGACCGGAGGCCTAAAGTTTAAAGAAGTTTGGCGCAGTGACCAGTGGGGTGGGGTTTCCCGAGAAGACCCCAAAAGTACATAAAGTTGCTTAAGAGTTTATTTAAAATGTTTTTTATTTAATTTTAAGGTAATTGTTAATAAAAGGCCGTCAAGGCCATTTACTCCAAAATCTTGTCATGTCATTTGTGAGGGGATTTGGAGGGGTTAGATATTATGTTTAATGGATGGCTTAAGGGACTGTGGGTTAGGTCCTTCACATGTCATGTTAATGGCCAGGAATGTCAAGAGGGGGCCTCTGGCATGGAGTGGGGCACAAGATGGTTGTGGGTCACTGTTCTAGCAAAGAGAGGAGTGGGGCAGAGACTTGGACTCTTGCAGCCAACATCTATTCTAGCCAATTGCAAGGCCTTACTTACATGCGTCCCGTCTGCTGACAAAGGGAGGGATGAAGGTTAGTAGCTCTCATCTTTCTTGCTGAAGGACAGGTATCCAATTTTTTTTTTGTTAGTGGGAATACCATGAAAAAGAAAACTTGAAAAAGTATCCCATTACTTTCTCAATTGTTTTCATGTGCTCTACTCAGAGATTTCTGACAGTGAGTCATAGTTCCAGAGAGACCGGCGCTGTACTCCGAGCAGCACTGATGTGGTCCTATAGAAGTCGGCGGAGCTTCATTACTATTTATCTGTCTAACCCTTTTGAAATATTTTTTTTTCAACCTAAATCGTAATTCACAGAAGCGTGACTCATGTTTGGCATGGAAACTGCAGATTCGCTGGAAGTACGGGTCAGTTACAACGAGAAGGACAAAGCCAGCTTGCCTATTTAACGGGAGAGTAATATGTTTTTTAATCAACTTTATTTCTTTTTGAATGTTTTTCACTATTCATGGAAAATGTTTGTAGCGGCGACACTTTTCCAAAGTGTTCGCTAATGCCGCGTACACCCGGTCGGAATTCTCGTCGGAAAAAGCTCTGATGGTTTTCCCGTCGGAATTCCGCTCAAACTGTCTTGCCTACACACGTTCACACCAAATTCCGACGGTCAATAACACCACGACATACAACACGTTCGACTGCACTATAAAAGGGAAGTTTAATGCTTCTGAGAATGCGCCGAATTGTTTCTGAGCATGCGTCGGAATTTTGCGTGTCGGAATTGCATACACACGATCGTAAAATCCGATAGAAAGGTTTTCCGTCGGAAAAATTAAGAACAGGTTCTCAATCCAAAGTCCGTTGGAAATTCCGACAGAAAAAGACTGATGGGCATACACACGGTCGGAAAATCCGATGAAAAGCTCCCATCGGACTGTTTCCATCGGAAATTAGGCCCGTGTGTACGCGGCATCAGTGTGATTTTTTTTTTCTTTTTCCTTAGAACAGTAATGGGGTTCTGAGGGTTAATTGTGCAGGTTAACATTGGCATCAGTTTGACTGGACTGTACGAGGGTTCTGCCTGGTCATGGGTACAGTGAGGTACACATGACAGGTCCAGAACCAGGCCTGGTTGGAAGCTTTGAGTATCAGCATTCCCCGGAGCCAATCAGTAGACATGTGCACAATAGAAAAATTTGTTTATTTTCGTTTTGTTTCTTTATTTTCTGTTGATTCGTAACGATTCGTATTTTCGTAAGAGTTATTTTTTCGTTGATTCGTTTTTCCGTTAGTTAATTTTCGTTTATTCAAAATTCGGACGCATTCGTATTTTCGTAGATTTAGTTACATTCGTACTTTCGTTAGATTGATTTATTCGTACTTTCGTAACATTGTTTTCGTAGATTCGTAATCGGAGCAGAATTCATAATGTTATGTAATGTGTATGCTATTATTACATTTTAAGAGACATGGAAAATTACGAATCAAACAAAAAACTTACGAATGTACGAATTTTTTCGTTCAATCCATTCGAAGCACGTTAAGCAGCGCCATTGTAAGAGACACGGAAAATTACCAATTCAACAAAAAAAAAAAAGTTACGAATGTACGAATTTTTTCGTTCATTTTGATTTTCGTTGTTCCTGTTTTCGTTTTTCGTATTTTCTTCCTTCGTAGTTTCGTTGTTTCTAATTTGGTTATTTCGGAATGTCGTTGTTTTTCATATTCGTTCGATTCGAACATTCGTTATTCGTAAAAATTTTTAGCGAATCATTCGTTCATTTGTACGATAACGAATGAACGAATATAACGAATTTTAACAGAAAACGAAAAAAAACGAAAACTAATTGCACATGTCTACCAATCAGTGGGTGCGCCTGGCCCTGCTGAGGAGTCTGGGGAAGGGTACATAAGGTGCTGAAGTCACGTGTTCGGGGTTCGTTAGGCCTGAGCTGCCTGTTCCTGAATCTGGACCGGGGTAGCCCCACGAGGGGTCCCGGGTGCGTGGTCTGGGTCAAGGATCCATCTGTTCCCGAGTCTCGGAACCGGCTGGTCTGAGGCGCAGAAACTGAGGGAGGATTCAAGGCGTCCGGGTGCGCTCTCAACTTGGAGGGGCACCGCAGCTCATGTAAGCGACCGGGGGAGGACTCTTCGGAGGAGGGCCAACAAGCTGGCATCCCAAGAAGTGCCTGGTTGCTGGGTGGTCAAGGACCCTAAAGAATCCACAGTTTCGCAGTACCGCCAAGGAGACAGAGAAAGTTCCAGGTACTGAGGAAAGGTTCCTATTCACTTTCAGTTGAGACTTTATTCTGTGTCAGAGACTTTACAAGTTTCCGGATTAAAGTGCTGACTGCCATAATCTCTCGCTAGAGATTTGTTCAGCTTTGAAGTGCCCAGCTGCGAGTGGCTACTCTCTGGGTTTTTGCGGAGACATTTCAATTGTTAGCAGTTCAAGGTGCCTGAGTTTCTTCACCCTTGCCCTCTGTTCCCATACGAGACTGTGTTTGTTGGATGTTACCCCTGCAAATAAAAACCTTCTAAAAGGACTTTTATGGTGTCAGCGTCCGAAGTTGTTGGGTACTAACCCTGGGAACCCCTAGACATAGATTAACAAGCCAAGCGGAGGTAACCGGTAAGCCCAAAAGTCAAGGCCGCCCCATCGAGGGTTATGGGCGCTACATGTTCAAGCAGAACTGTGGTCTCAAATCTCTCTGCATAAACGGGCCACTTCCATCTTGATATTTACATATATGGCCAACGGTTTCTGGGCCCCTGACTGTCCTACCAATGTGAGTTGGAGATCCTATTCCAAAATCATGGCCATTCATATGGAACACGCACTACTTTGCAGCTACAACAACTTTCACTATACCACATTCCACAAGATATTTGGAGGGTGTCTGTGGGCCAAAAGTGCCTACTCAGCCAAAAGAGCCTTTGTGAGCCATAAAGACACGGTTTGACCAGTTTGGTGTAGAGGAACCTGAGGGTCCTGCACAGAGGACATCATTTACTTTAGTAGGGCTCCTTTTTCAGGGTTTATTCTTACCCTGCCTATTTTTTTACCTAGCTATATTGCATTGAGCTAAATGGTGTTCGTGAGGGGCAATCATCTTCACGGTACTGGTGAACACTCCATATAGAGAGTCCCGGAGCAGAAGGAGAGAAAAGCATTGGCGTAGGGACTCCATGACAGGTGGGGACAGCACAGTCATGTTTGTGTAGAGAAAAAGTTGGCCCCTTTAAGAAAAGGGGAGGGGCCGAAGCAGGGGAGGCACTTGGTTAGGAAGTTAGGAAGAAGAAAGGTGAGTGAGGTCATCAGTGAACGACGGAGGAGAAGATTGAACTTGTGATGGGGGTTATCAGGTACCTTCCGGTTAACGAGGGGTTAACCAGGAAGGGGTTAAAGGTAGGTCACTGCGAAAGTTGAGTACTGTCTCCGGGTCTGGGGGCTTGCGACCGGAGGCCTAAAGTTTAAAGAAGTTTGGCGCAGTGACCAGTGGGGTGGGGTTCCCCGAGAAGACCCCAAAAGTACATAAAGTTGGTTAAGAGTTATTTAAAATGTTTTTTATTTAATTTTAAGGTAATTGTTAATAAAAGGCCGTCAAGGCCATTTACTCCAAAATCTTGTCATGTCATTTGTGGGGGGATTTGGAGGGGTTAGATATTATGTTTAATGTATGGCTTAAGGGACTGTGGGTTAGGTCCTTCACATGTCATGATAGAGAGGGATCTGTGAGTAAGTAGAGATGGACATCCCTTTTATCCTGTGTTGATTACAAACACGTATCTCATTGGGAAGACCTAGGCAGTAGAAGGTGTCAATCCAGGTCTGGCGGAGTGCTGAACATCTCAGTGCTCCCCCTGACCAATCTGGTTCTAAGTTATTTTTTTAGCAAAGTAAATATGCCACCTGGAAATACCTCTTCTTGGAGAAAGTTGGGAGTTCTATGCTCAAAGTCTCTCCATGAAGTTGATGAAAGTACAATTCATTAGACTGGATGTTGGTCAGTGTCATCAAAGGACAGCGTTCATGCATTAGAGGGGGTTCCGTGCCCTTGATATCACAAGCGTTAAAAAATACCTGAGCACTAGGTGAGTAGGAAGGGCTCTGACTGGCTCACCAAGATGGTTTGCTGATGCACTATTCCAGATATTGCTTGATTATTCTGGCTCAGTTTACCATAAAAGCTCTGATAAAGAAGGACTGGTGAACTCCCAAAACATGTTGGCCTTTCTTCAGACCTTCTGAACTCCCAATACATCCTCCGGACTCTCATCCTTCTTACATTCTTTTGATGCCTCAGGTATAACCTGAGAATACCCTGGTTGACAGAGAGTTGTCTCTAAGCAGAACTGTGGTCCCAAATCTCTCTGCATAAACGGGCCACTTGCATCTTGATATTTACATATATGGCCAAAAGTTTTTGGGCCCCTGACTGTCCTACCTATGTGAGCTGGAGTTGGAGATCCTATTCCCAGTGGCGTCACTAGGGTTGGTGTCACCCGGTGCGGTAAAACACGGTGTCACACTCCTCCCCCTCCACCAACTATAGTTGACCCTCAATACAGACCCCTCTCCTCAGTACAGACCCTCCCTCCACAAAGTATAGACCCCCACTCAGTATAGACCCCCCCCCCACTTAGTACAGATCCCCCTCCCTCAGTATAGACCCCCCTCCTCTATCAGTACAGCCCCCCCCGGAAAAACGACCCCCTTTATCAGTACAGCCCCCCCCCCCCCCCAGGACAAACCACCCCCTCCATCAGTACAGCCCTCCCATTCCAAAATCATGGCCATTTATTTGAACAACTTTCACTATACCACATTCCACAAGATATTTGGAGGGTGTCTGTGGGCCAAAAGTGCCTACTCAGCCAAAAGAGCCATTGTGAGCCATAAAGACACGGTTTGACCAGTTTGCTGTAGAGGAACCTGAGTGTCCTGCACAGAGCCCTAAACTTCAACACTACTGAACATCTTTAGGATGAATTGGAATGCCAGCTCCATATAGACATGGTATGACCAGTTTGGTGTAGTTTGACACTCATTTTGGGAGTGGCTAGAGTAGGGACAGGCCACCCCTCTGACAGGGACAGTGCACAAAGCCAGGGGAAGGTTCCCAGAAGAGTAGGGAAAGTGCAGGGACCACTCCAAACCTCTGAAAAGCTTCCCCTTTGGGTACGGACCGGCCCGGTCGCATTTTGCTCCTTGCGGCAGAATCCGTTGCCACTTCTGAGTCTTCTCTTTACTGTCCCATCACTGTTACAACTTCTGAATGTTCCTGGCTGGGTTGCCTTCCCGCCGGTCGTGTTGTGTATTGCTGGACTTCTGTTGCGTTATATTCCTGTAACTGAACCTGGACTCTGTGTGTTTCCTGCCTGCCGTATCATGCTGCACCAGGGTCCTAGATAAGGTCTTTCAAACTCAAAGGCATCATTTACACTTTTATGTTGGGGGAGGTATGGTAAAATCATGTGACAGCAGAGTGGGGCCATGAGGCTTTGCAATGCAGTGCAGCAAAAAAATGATCCCCATTCAAGATTCCTAATTATGAAGAAAATCTCCCTTCATCCAATCAAACTCCCACCCAGAAGCAAATCCCTGCCATTAACAACCTCCTGTAAACTTCTCTTTCAAGAAACTACCCCTTCTCCAAAAGCAAACCCACCCCCCTTTGCCTTTCCCCCAGGCTGGAATTCTCACTTCCTCATTCCCAAAACAGAAAATTGATGCCTCCCCACTTACCAGACCTCAGATTCAGCACGACACAGAAGCAGAAAAACTTCTGCATCCCCAGTCTCCCTTCGGCTGTGTCATGTGATACCTCGAGTCTAGGAGTTCCCTCAACTGTGCACTGTCAATTGCCGGCTTCTGAGACCTCGCAGTAATTTCAAGCTTTTCAGGGGGACCCCTTATTAAACTGAGGGGATTGGGTACAATAGAAGGGGGGCTGGCTGCTGCACTCCGAAAACTCTGATTACTTCTACTGTGCTGATGCTGATGCTGAGGCTAAACAGCAGGGACACTGGGCATTTTGCCAGGATGCTCTGGGGGGGGGGGGGGGGTTTGAACACCCCTGACCCACCCCCTTATCTACGCCCCTGCGCTGCACCTACTCACACCCTCTATGGTCCAGAAGTCTCTGAGATACAGGGGAGAACAGTCAGACCTGCAGCCTGTGAGATCCAGAACAGCCAAAAGCATTCAACAACTGCTCCACTGATTACAGAGGAGCCCAAAAAAAAAATTGAATTTACCTAACATCCCAGCAAACCGGACTAGGAGTGTGCTACATAAAGTATTTTGTCTGTGTCCCCGTTGGAATGATTTTATATAATTTCCTGTCCTGGCATTAAATCTTCGCATAAAACTAATTTAGGCTCTTATCCTTCCCCATATTATCCACAAAACAGTAGGTTTTGGATGGAGTTGGGCTTTAATTATTGGCAGTAAAATAGTTACTTACCGTATATACTCGAGTATAAGCCGACCCGAATATAAGCCGAGGCACCTAATTTTACCACAGAAAACTGGGAAAACGTATTGACTCAAGTATAAGCCTAGGGTGAGAAATGCGCAGCTACTGTAAGTGGAAAAGAGGGTCAACAATGCCCATTTGCAGCCTCACTGTGCCCATTTGCAGCCATAGGTCCCCCGAACTTCAAACTCGGTAGTTAAGGGTTCCTAGGTGCCCCCTAGCTGCAGCCAAATGGTCCCAAAATGACATTGCTGCAGATGGACAAGGTTGACCGACTTTGGGGCCCTGTATCTCGGGGCCACTTATGCCGCGTACACGCGATCGGAATTCTCGGCGGAAAAAACTCTGACGGTTTTTCCGTCGGAATTCCGACGGAATTCCGCTCAAGCTGTGTTGCCTACACACGGTCACACCAAATTCCGATGGTCAGTAATACCGCGGCATAAAACACGTTCGACGGCACTATAAAAGGGAAGTTTAATGCTTCCGAGCATGCGTCAAATTGTTTCCGAGCATGCGTCGGAATTTTGCGTGTCGGAATTGCATACACACGATCGGAAAATCCGATAGAAAGGTTTTCCGTCGGAAAAATTGAGAACAGGTTCTCAATCCAAAGTCCGTCGGAAATTCCGACAGAAAAAGACCGTTGGGCATACACACGGTCGGAAAATCCGATGAAAAGCTCCCATCGGATTGTTTCCATCGGAAATTCCGACCGTGTGTACGCCGCATTAGTGCTAGGAACCCCATTGGATATGTTGTAGTGTTGGTTCCACTGTGTTTGCACACCAAATTTGGGGTTCCTAGCACCAGAGATACGAGGCCCCAAAGTCGGGTCGGGTCGGAAAATGTCATTCTCTGCTGCAGAAAAGTGCTTGACTCCAGTATAAGCCGAGGGGGGCATTTTCAGCACAAATAAATGTGCTGAAAAACTCGGCTTATACTTGAGTATATACGGTACTTAACATAATTATATGATTTGGTGACACTGACATGACCAGTGTTGGTCATCTTACTTTAAAAAAGTAATTAGTTAAGTTACAAATTACTTCTCCCAAAAAGTAATTGCGTTAGTAACTCAGTTACTACATTGGAAAAGTAATTAGTTACGCAGCAAAGTAACTGACTTTTTTTAAAATATTCTATACGTGTAACTAAGGGGCGGGTCTAGTACTACTGTAACCAAGGGGCGCATTTATTATTATTGTTATATATGGTGTAACCAAGGGGCTGCTCTATTATTACTCTAACCAAGGGGCAGATCTGTTATAGTGTGTAAGCAAGGGGCGGGTCTATTATTATTATATCGTGTAAGGGGCGGGTCTATTATTATTATATCGTGTAAGGGGCGGGTCTATTATTATTATATCGTGTAAGGGGCGGATGGCTACAGAAGAGGGCGAATGTTAAATTAATGGGCAGAGCTCGATATATAACAATAATAATAAATGCGCCCCTTGGTTACAGTAATACTAGACCCGCCCCTTAGTTACACGATAGACGCCCCTTGCAGAGTAGCACGAGCATCGGGAGCGTGCGGCATCGCCTCGTACAATTACATGTTAACTGCGCCTGCGCGGTGTAGAGTTCACTCAGAGCTGTTTAGGTTCGGCAATTTTCGGAAACTCCGTAGTCCTTCGTACTGCGCAAGCGCTGCGCCTGCGCAGAACAGGGGGGTCCTTATCCGGCGGGGGAACTTTTTCAGCAGGACACCAGAATTACACTACTGCCATCTAGTGGCGGTAGATGTAATTGGGGTAACTAAGCCAAAGTAATGGGAACTGAGTTACCATGAGGGGAAAAGTAATCAGTTAGATTACTCGTTACCCTCTAAAGTAACTGCGTTAGGTAACTCAGTTTATTTTAACTCAGTTACTTACATCACTGGACATGACTCACATAGAGGGCAAATTAAATAATAATTTTGCTTTATTATGTGTAGCAAAGGCATGCTGAATAAAAGTCAAATAAATTAAAAAATCCCCATGTGATCGGGGGGCGGACCTTCTGCAGCTGGCCCGGCCTTCCAGTAAGTGACTTCGGAGGTCGAAGGATAATGTAAATCGGGGGTTAACGGTTGGGTTCAGGTCGTCATTGCATTAGTCAAGTGTGCCTTAGCAGTAGGGTGCACCCCGTAGTCACGTTACGAAAGAACCACGATTGGTGGTTGACGTGAGCGGTGATGCAGGAATATTAAGGAGCGGGCATTGCTTACGCCAAAACCAATTGGCCCGATGCCACTTGCAGGAAATATTTATAGTTGATGTGATCTTTCCCATCAACATTTTCACTGCAAAGGAAAACAGACGAGAAAGCAATAAAAAAAGTAGAGAAAAAAACCTCAGCATGGGTTCATGAAAATACATGTAATCTGCGTTAAAAATGTTTTAGTCCATGAAAGGCAATTACGTGCTTAAAGTTATTGTAAAGGGCTACTAAAAGAAATGACAAATTGTGTGTAAAAAAAGAGTAAGCAGCAAAATACAGAGATGAAATTCATACAGTACAGTGCCTTGAAAAAGTATTCATACCCCTTGAAATTTTCCACATCTTCTCATGTTACAACCAAAAACATAAATGTATTTTATTGGGATTTTATGTGAGAGACCAACACAAAGTGGCACATAATTGTGAAGTGGAAGGAAAAATGATAAATGTTTTTCCACATTTTTTACAAATAAATATGTTAAAAGTGTGGGGGGGATTTGTATTCAGACCCCCTTTACTCTGATACCCCTTACTAAAATTTAGTGGAACCAATTGCCTTCAGAAGTCTCCTAATTAGTAAATAGAGTCCACCTGTGTGTGATTTAATCTCAGTATAAATACAGCTGTTCTGTGAAGCCCTTAGAGGTTTGTTTGAGAACCTTAGTGAACAAACAGCATCACGAAGGCCAAGGAACACACCAGACAGGTCCGGGATAAAGTTGTGGAAAAGTATAAAGCAGGGTTAGTAAACTCTCCCAAGCTTTGAACATCTCACGGAGCTCTGTTCAATCCATCATCCGGAAAATGGAAAGAGTATGGCACAACTGCAAACCTACCAAGACATGGCCGTCCACCTAAACTGACCGGGCCGGGCAAGGAGAGCATTCATCAGAGAAGAGCCAAGAGGTCCATGGTAACTCTGGAGGAGCTGCAGAGATCCACAGCTCAGGTGGGAGAATCTGTCCACAGGACAACTATTAGTCGTGTTCTCCACAAATCTGCCCTTTATGGAAGAGTGACAAGAAGAAAGACATTGGAGGAAGAAAGTCATAAGAAGTCCTGTTTGTAGTTTGTGAGAAGCCATGTGGGGGAGGGGAGCAAACATATAGAAGAAGGTGATCTGGTCAGTTGAGACCAAAATTCAACTTTTTGGCCTAAATGTGTGGGGAAAACTAACACTGCACATCACCCTGAACACACCATCCTCACCGTGAAACATGGTGGTGGCAGCATCAAGTGGTGGGGATGCTTTTCTTCAGCAGGGACAGGGAAGCTGGTCAGAGTTGATGGGAAGATGGATGGAGACAAATACAGGACAATCTTAGAAGAACACCTGTTAGAGTCGGCAAAAGACTTGAGACTGGGGGGGAGGTTCACCTTCCAGCAGGACAACGACCCGAAACATACAGCAATTGCCCAGCAATGCAGCCTCACCAGTGCCCAGCAATGCAGCCTCACCAGTGCCAAGGAATGCAGCCTCACCTGTGCCCAGCACTGCACCCCCCACTGTAGTGTTCACTGTCCCCTGCAACCCACCCCACTGCACCGCCCGCACCCAGCCCTGTGATAATGTCTGCGGACCGGGTGCCTGCTTTCAGCGGTGGCAGGCCAGGTGCCGACCCCTGCCATAGAGACTCAGGGCTATGGGCCCCAGATTCGGGGCTATAGCCTTAATAGCCACCCACTAGCGATGCCTCTGCTGTGTACACACGTTACATGTAGCCGGGTATGGGATCGAGATCAATAATTGTAGGCCCATTATTCACGATTAACCCTAAACTGATGACCTGTAGGAGCTTTTAAAGTGTCACCTATGGAAAATATAGAATACTTTTTTCTTGCAGGCATGTGCAATTTTAGGATTTTATATGATGGGTATCTATTTACTCAGCGCACCCTAATTTTTTATATTTTTCCCCAAAAATTGGGTCAAATATTGCATTTATGTGCCCTAAAACTTTCACTTTATTGTATTTTTTACTGAAATTTTGTGTTTCATAAACTGTGTTAATATCGTGTGACATTAAAGATGTGAACTGCCACTATTTTATTCTCCAGGGGGTCTGTTTTCAGAAAATCTATAATGCTTGAGGGTTTTTATGTAATCTTTAGGTCTAAAACAATTTTTTTTTAAACATGTGTCCAAAAAAAAGCAACAAAAGCTCTGGCAGTAAAAGAGTAAAACTAAATAAATGTATTCATGTTTTCTTGATTTCATCGCTGCATTATTTTGTACCTTTTATATCTGTCTGGAGTTCAACTTTATTAACTTTTTTTTAATCATTATTAGAATTATTAATTTTTTTTACATGTTTGTGTTAACTTATATAAATGTGTTCTCTTAGAAGAGACCTGAATGCACATTCTTGGGCATCTCCAGCACAGGGAAATGAGGCAGAAAATATTGAAAATGAATAGAAAATAAGACAACAAATGGCCAGCGCGGATGAGAATTAGGACACAGTTTCTGTTGGGACGGAGCCAAAATTTAGCGTACTTTACATTAATATCCCAGAGATATGAGGATTTATCGTTCAGTACTAGTTCAGAGTAAATTCTCGATGTCATTCCCTTGATTAAAAGTCCAGATTAACCCAAAAGGGAATGTCAAGGGACATAAGACTCGGAGGCTGGAAGAGGGACAAAACTTTGCAGATAAGGAGAAAATCAGTCGGTGGTCATGTAACACGAAGCCCACAAAATACCAATAGATGCTTCATCTACGTTCTCATCACTGCAATGTTATTTCTTCTTTAAAATGTATTTATGGAGGGCAAAGAGCAATAATAATGTCCAGTTAGCTATTGTGTCTCCCTCCCTCTCTCTCTCTTTTTTTCCTTACTTCCATCCTACTATGCACCATCCCTCCCTCCATCCTTCCTCCATTCCTCGCTTTTTCCTCCCTCCTTCCTCTACCCTTCCTTCCCTCTCTCGCTCTTTCCTTCCTTCCTCCATCTCTCCCTCTCCTACCTTCTTTTCTTCCTTCCCTCCTTCTCTAAGTTCTTCCTTCCTCCATCCTTTCTTTCTTCCTCATTCCCTCCCTCTCTTCCTTCCTTCCTCCATCCTTCCCTTGCTCTCTCCCTCATTACTTCCTTCTATCCCTTTTCCTCCAGTCCTCCCTCTATCTCTACATCCTTCCTTCCTTCTTCCATCCTTCCCTCCCATCTTCGTTCCTTTTCCCATTCCTCCCTTACCCCCCTCCCCATTCCTTCATCCCTTCTTTACTCCCCTCCCTCTTTCCTGCCTCCATTCCTCCATTACCCCCCTTCCTTACCCCCTCCTTCTTCCTTCCTTCCTTCCTCCCTCCCTCTTACTGTCTCCTTCCTTCCTTAATTCCATCTTTGATTCATACTTTCCTGCCTCCATCCCGCCCTTACTTCCCCCCCTTCCTTCATCCTTTCCTTACCCCCCTCCTCCTTCCTTTCTTAATTTTAATCTTTGATTCGCTCTTTCCTGCCTCCATCCTGCCCTTACTTCCTCCCCCCTTACTTAATCCCTTCCTTACCCCCCCCCTTCTTCCTTCCTTCATTTCCTCTTTGATTCATTCTTTCCTGCCTCCATTGATTTGTTCTTTCCTGCCTCCATTCCTCCCTTACTTCCAACCCCCTTCCCTTCCTTACCCCCCTCCTTAATTTCCTCTTTGGTTTGTTCTTTCCTGCCTCCATCCCTCCCTTACTTCCTCCCCCCTTCCCTTATCCCTTCCTTACCCCCTCCTTCCTTTCTTCCGTCCTTCCTCCCTCTTACTTTCTCCTTTCTTCCTTAATTCCATCTTTGATTCGTACTTTCCTGCCTCCATCCCGCCCTTACTTCCTCTCCCCTTCCCTTCCTTCATCCCTTTCTTACCCCCCTCCTCCTTCCTTCCTTCCTCTTACTGTCTCCTTCTTTCCTTAATTACATCTTTAATTCATACTTTCCTGCCTCCATCCCGCCCTTACTTCCTCCCCCCTTCCTTCACCCCTTCCTTACCACCCTCCTCCTTCCTTCCTTATTTTTCATCTTTGATTCATACATTCCTGCCGCCATCCCTCCCTTACTCCCCCCCATTCCCTCATCCTTTCATTACCCGGGGTAATTACCCTCCTTCCTTTCTTAATTTTAATCTTTGATTCACTCTTTCCTGCCTCCATCCCTCCCTTACTTCCTCCCCCCCTTCCTTCATCCCTTCCTTACCCCCCTCCTACTTCCTTCTTTAATTCCATCATTGATTCGTTCTTTGCTTTCCTGCCTCAATTACGCCCTTACTCCCCCCCTTCCTTCTTTAATTCCACCTTTGACTGATACTTTCCTGCCTCCAGCCCTCCCTTACTCCCCCCCTCCTTCATTCCTTCCTTACCCCCCTTCCTTCTTTTATTCCATCTTTGACTCGTTCTTTCCTGCCTCCATTCCTCCCTTACTTCCTCCCCCCTTCCTTCATCCCTTCCTTACCTTCCCCCACCCCTCCTTCCTTCCATAATTCCATCTTCGATTTGATCTTTCCTGCCCCCATCCCTTCCTTACCCCCCCTTCTTCCTTCCTTAATTTCATCCTTGATTTGTTCTTTCCTCCCTCTATCCCTCCCTTACTTCCTCCCCACCTTCCTCCGTCCCTTCCTGACCCCTCCCTCCTTCCTTCCTTCAGTCCTTCCTCCCTCTTACTTTCTCCTTCCTTAATTCCATCTTTGATTCAAACTTTTTCTGCCTCCATCCTGCCCTTACTTCCTCCCCCTTTCCTTAATCCCTTCCTTACCCCCCTTCTTCCTTCCTTCATTTCCTCTTTGATTCATTCTTTCCTGCCTTCATCCCTCCCTTACTTCCTCTCCCCTCATTCCTTCATCCGTTCCTTACCCCCGTCCTTCCTTACTTAATTACATCTTTGATTTGTTCTTTCCTGCCTCCATTCCTCCCTTACTTCCTCCCCCCCTTCCTTCATCCCTTTCTTACCCCCTCCTCCTTCCTTTCTTCCGTCCTTCCTCCCTCTTACTTTCTCCTTCCTTAATTCCATCTTTGATTCGTACTTTCCTGCCTCCATCCCACCCTTACTTCCTCTCCCCTTCCCTTCCTTCATCCCTTCCTTACCCCCTCCTCCTTTCCTTAATTTTCATCTTTGATTCGTTCTTTCCTGCCTCCATGCCTCCCTTACCCCCCCCCCCCCCTCCTTCATCCCTCCCACCCCCTCCTCTTCCTTCCTTAATTCAATCTTTGATTTTTTTTTTGTTTCCTGCCTCCATGCCTTCCTCCCCCCCCCCTTACTTAATGCCTTTCTTACCCCCCCCCCCACCCCTCCTTCCTTCCATCCATCATTCCATCTTTGATTTGTTCTTTCCAGCCTCCATCCCTCCCTTACTTCCTCCATCCCTCCCTTACTTCCTCTCCCCCCTTCATTCATCCCTTCCTTACCCCCTCCTCCTTCCTTCCTTAATTTCCTCTCTCTTACTTTCTCCTTCCTTCTTTAATTCCATCTTTGATTTGTTCTTTCCTGCCTCCATCCCTCCCTTACTTCCTCCCCCCTTCCTTCATCCCTTCCTTACCCCTCTCCTCTTTGCTGTCGGAAAAATTGAGAGCAGGAGATAAAACTTTGTCCATCGGAAAATCCGATGGAAAATGTCCGATGGAGCCCACACACGGTCGGAATTTCACACAACATTGTCCGATAGGACATTTTCCGTCGGAAAATCCGACCGTGTGTACAGGGCATTAAAGGGGGAAAAAAATGTATTTAAAAAAAAAATACATTTGACCTAATTTTTTTTTTTAAAAAGACAGTGTAAAAATAAAAAGTAAAATAAATAAGAAAAAAAAAATGAAAGCGCCCCGTCCCGCCGAGCTCACGCGCAGAAGCGAACGCATACGTAAGTCGCGCCCCGCATATGAAAACGGTGTTCAAACCACACATGTGAGGTGTCGCTGCGATCGGTAGAGGGAGAGCAATAATTCTAGTGCATTGTCGCACAGGACCTCCTCTGTAACTCAAAACTGGTAACCTGTTTTTAAAAAGTCGCCTACGGAGATTTTTAAGGGTCAAAGTTTGTTGCCATTCCACGAGCGGGCGCAATTTTGAAGCGTGACATGTTGGGTATCAATTTACTCGGCATAACGTCATCTTTCACAATATAGAAAAAAAAAATTGGGATAACTTTACTGTTGTCTTATTTTTTTAATTCAAAAAAGCATATTTCTTCCCAAAAAATTGCGCTTGTAAGACCGCTGCGCAAATACGGTGTGACATAAAGTATTGCAATGACCACCATTTTATTCTCTAGGGTGTCTGAAAAAAATAAAAATAAAAAAATAAAAAATAAAAGATAAATAAATATATATATATAAAATGTTTGTGGGTTTTTAAGTAATTTTCTAATAAAAAAAAACTGATTTTAACTTGTAAACAACAAATTTGAAAAATAGGCCCGTCATTGTAATCATTTGATGAAGACTTTTCTTTTGTTGTTCACTTTTCCCCATTCGAATCGAAAAACAAAAAAGAAAATAATCGAAAGTTTTCGATTCGACCAATTCAAAATGTATCGATTCCAATCTAAAAAAAAAAAAAAATCAGTAAATTCTAAGCAAATTAGAAAAAGACAAAAAACAAATTCCGAATATGAATTGAACGAATCAACCAAATTTCACGAAACAAAACAATTAGATTAACGAAACAAAACTATTTTTTTCTACCTGAAGGCCCCTTTCACACTGAGGCGCTGAGTGCTTTTGAAGAGCTTTCCATTTATTTCAATGGAGGGGGGCGTTTTTTTACCGCCCTGCCAGCACACTGCCCCACTGCGTTCATTGATTTTAATGGAAATAGGTTTTCCTGAGCTTTTCAGGCGCTTTTTTTAGCGTGAAAGCTTGTGAAAAGGGCCTCAGTGTGAAAGGGGTCTAAACAGCTGTCCCCAGAACACAGGAAAATTGTTCTCCTTCTGTGGCTCTTAGACCCCTTTCACACTGGGGCGTTTTCAGGCGTTTTTCAGGTGCTTTAGCGTTAAACAAAGCGCCTGTAAAGCGCTTGAAAGAAGCCTCATCTGCAATCCCAATGTGAAAGCCTGAGTGCTTTAAGAGCCCTTTCACACTGCCAGAGCCCGAAAAACGCTCGTAAAGTGCTGCTTAAACTAGCGGCGCTTCACCAGCATTTTTCGAGCGCTAGCGGGGCGCTTTTAAACCCCCGCTAGTGGCCAAATAAAGGGTTAAAAGCGCCCACAAATTGCTACTGCCAAATGCGCTTTGCAGGCGTTTTGCAGGCGCTTTCCATTGATTTCAATGGGAAGGGGCGCTTTAGGAGTGGTGTATTTACCGCTCCAAAAGCGCTGCAAAGAAGCTGCTTGCAGGACTTTTTTTGACGCCCCGCTGCGCCTCAGTGTGAAAGCACTCGGGCTTTCACATTGGGATTGCAGATGAGGCTTCTTTCAGGTGCTTTACAGGCGCTTTTTTAACGCTAAAGTGCCTGAAAAACGCCCCAGTGTGTAAGGGGGTCTTAGACCCCTTTCACACTGAGGCACTTTTCAGGTGCTTTCACGCTAAAAAAAAAGCGCCTGAAAATCTAACAAAAACCTATTTCCATTAAACGTGGAAAGATTTTTGGTGATCTGGTTCCCAATCCAGAACGCCAAAAGAAAAAGGAGAGCTAGTGGACTATTGCGGTACTTGGTATATGTAATTAGCTCATTATGTGAAACAGATATAAAAGTTTTAAACCATTTATTACAAAAAGACAAAAATGAAAACAAAATCTATACACAACATATATACTAAAAACCGTACATATAATGGATGATTTCAATGTTTCATTGACTAGTTTCGCCACAAAGTGGCTTCTTCAGAACATATGTACATCTGAAAAACTAATTCACAGATATAATACATTACAGTATATCATGATGCCAAACTAGCATCAGGGATGCATGGGAAAAGGGGTTCAATAAATAAATTGGTTACCTTACCCAAATTGAGTACGGTCAGAGTATAGCGAGCGCACTCAGGCACAGTCTTCCAGTATTTCCATTAAAGTCAATGAACGCTTTCACACTGGGGCAGTGCGCTGGCAGGGCGGTGAAAACACACCCCTCTCCATTGAAATTAATGGAAAGCTCTTCAAAAGCGCTCCAGTGTTTTACTGCCAGTTTAGAAGCGCCTCTGTGTGAAAGGGGCCTTATGGCAGCTCTAAAATATAGGATTTCCATTTCCGCTCCATTTCGGCGAAAATCAGATATTAATCCGAAAATCAGCTTTAAAAAAGGCAGCGGCAGAAGTCCTGTTATTGTGTTACATATTTCGAGTTGTTAATGTACAAGACAACTGAAAGCAAGAATCACATTGAGCTGGGTGTGTAGTCTGAGCTTCAGTTTTGTTTTTCAGCAGATTACCCTGGCACGCACGCAAAACGAAGCTTAGAGCGCCACCTGTTGGCTGCAAATGATATAAGCAATTTTTCATATTTTATTTAGCTACAAATTACCCTGAATGAAAAAAAAAAAAAAAAAAATATATATATATATATATATATATATATATATATATATATATATATTGCAAACACACTCTAAGAAAGTCAGTTTTCCTGTGCTGGAATATAGGCCGAATCTATAAATATATGTCTGTATACATTATCGGCACCTGTACTCATTTCCCCGCGGATGTGCGACAGGCCATGTGTTGAGGTCACGGGGCAGCGAAGATTAAAAGGTCCCCACGATAAGATCTTGCAAGTCAGTCCCAGCTGTTTGTGAGCTTTAAACCATCACTAAAGGCCGCTGTGCTGACTAATCCAAATAGAGGAAGCTCTGCAGAGGCCAGAACTTTTGATGCAAGGAAATTAGCAGCTTGATTTTTATTATGCCGTGTTTAAACAGGATGGCCGTGTACAGAACAACAACAAGCGGTGAAAACAACAACATTTCATTCCCGCGACTGAACTCTAATACCGCCGTACACACGGTGGGACATTCCGACCACAAAATCCGTCGGATTTTTTCCGAGACGGATTTTGGCCGAAACTTGTGTGGCACACAAAGTTGTCGGAAAATCCAATCGTTCAGAACGCGGTGACGTATAAAACGTAAGACGGGACTACTACAGTAGCCAATAGCTTTCGTCTCCAAATTTCTTCTGAGCATGCGTGGCACTTTGTGCGTCGGAATTCTCTGCACGCGGTCGGAAAAAGTCCGATCGGATTTTGTTGTCAGAAAATTTTAGATCCAGCTCTGGAATCTTTTCCGATGGAAATTCGGATGGAAAAAGTCCGCTAGAGCCCACACACGATCGTATTTTCCGACAACATAATCCGATCGGACTTTTGGATTATGGTGTCGGAAAATCCCATCGTGTGTGGGCTCTAGCAGACTTTTTCCGTCGGAAAAAATTTGAGAGCTGGATCTAAAATTTTCCGATAACAAAATCCGATTTGACTTTTTCCGATCGTGTGTAGAGAATTCCGACGCACAAAGTGCCACGAATGCTCAGAAATTTGGGGAGGAAATCTATTGGCTACTGGCCTCTACGTAGTCCCGTCGTACGTGTTTTACGTCACCGCGTTCTGAATGATCGGATTTTCCGACAACTTTGTGCGACCGTGTGTATGCAAGACAAGTTTCGGCCAAAATCCGTCAGAAAAATCCGATGGATTTTGTGGTTGGAATGTCACACCGTGTGTGCAAGGCATTATGCCCCGTACACACGGTCGGAAATTCCAACAGAAAAAGTCTGATCGGATTATGTTGTCGGAAAATCCAATCGTGTGTGGGCTCTAGCGGACTTTTTCCGTCGGAATTTCAGATGGAAAAAGTTTGAGAGCGGGAGCTAAAATTTTCCGCCAACAAAATCCGATCTGACTTTTTCCGATCGTGTGTAGAGAATTCCGACGCACAAAGTGCCACGCATGCTCAGAAGAAATTTGGGGACGAAAGCTATTGGCTCTTCGTAGTTCCGTCGTACGTGTTTTACGCCACTGCTAGACATGTGCAATTTGTTTCGTTTTTTTTCATTATTTTCGTTCATTCGTTATCGTACGAATGAACGAACGATTCGGTAAACATTTTAACGAATAACGAATCGTTCGAATCGAACAAATCCGAAAACAAGGAAAATCCGAAAAAAACTAATTAGAAACAACGAATCTACGAAAGAAGAAAATCCGAAAAACGAAAACAGGAACAACGAAAATCAAAATGAACGAAAAACGTACATTCGTAACTTTTTTTTTTTGTTGAATTGGTAATTTTCCGTGTCCCTTACAATGGCGCTGCTTAACGTGCTTCGAATGGATTGAACAAAAAAATTCGTACATTCGGCAATTTTTTTTCGATTCGTAATTTTCCGTGTCTCTTACAATGGCGCTGCTTAACGTGCTTCGAATGGATTGAACGAAAAAAATTCGTGCATTCGTAACTTTTATTTATTTTTTTCGATTCGTAATTTTCCGTGTCTCTTACAATGGCGCTGCTTAACGTGCTTCGAATGGATTGAACGAAAAAATTCGTACATTCTTAATTTTTATTTTTTTTCGATTCGTAATTTTCCATGTCCCTTACAATGGCGCTGCTTAACGTGCTTCGAATGGATTGAACGAAAAAATTCGTACATTCGTAACTTTTTTTTTTTCGATTCGTAATTTTCCGTGTCCCTTACAATGGCGCTGCTTAACGTGCTTCGAATGGATTGAACGAAAAAAATTCGTACATTCGTAACTTTTTTTATTTTTTTGATTCGTAATTTTTCCGTGTCTCTTACAATGGCGCTGCTTAACGTGCTTCGAATGGATTGAACCAAAAAATTTGTACATTCGTAACTTTTTTTTTTTTCGATTCGTAATTTTCCGTGTCCCTTACAATGGCGCTGCTTAACGTGCTTCGAATGGATTGAACGAAAAAATTCGTACATTCGTAACTTTTTTTTTTTTTGTTGATTTTTTTTTGTTGAATTGGTAATTTTCCGTGTCTCTTACAATGGCGCTGCTTAACGTGCTTCGAATGGATTGAACGAAAAAATTTGTACATTCGTAACTTTTTTTTTTTCGATTCATAATTTTCCGTGTCTCTTACAATGGCGCTGCTTAACGTGCCTCGAATGGATTGAACGAAAAAATTCGTACATTCGTAACTTTTTTTTTCGATTCGTCATTTTCCGTGTCTCGTAAAATGTAATAATAGCATACACATTACATAAAATTATGAATTATGCTCCGATTACGAAATCTACGAATGTTACGAATGTACGAATAAATACGAATGCGTCTGAATTTCGAATAAACGAATAAACGAAAATTAAACTAACGAAAAAACGAATCAACGAAAAAATAAGTCTAACGAAAATACGAATCGTTACGAATACGAACACCGACGACTTACGAATTTACGAATCGTTACGAATCAACGGAAACGAATGTTACAAATGTACGAATAAATACGAATGCGTCCGAATTTCGAATAAACGAAAATTAAACTAACGAAAAAACGAATCAACGAAAAAATAACTCTAACGAAAATACGAATCGTTACGAATACGAACACCGACGACTTACGAATTTACGAATCGTTACGAATCAACGGAAATGAAAAAAACGAAACGGAAATAAACACATTTTTTTGTTGTGCACATGTCTAGTCACCGCGCTCTGAACGATCGGATTTTCCGACAACTTTGTGCGTCCGTTTATTATATATTTTTTTTTTTCATGTTTGATATTTTTTCGTGTATAGAGCAACAGACAGAAAATGCTGTGAATTTTCCACCTACAAGAAGATTACATGTATATAACAGAGGACCTCCACTGGGGACTATATATATATATTGTATATATATATAACATCTCTAAACCTTTCCATCTCCGCAGCTCGTGGCCCCCGTAGACCATCCATCACGTGTCGGCTGCTGACTAACCTCTGACTTTTCTGTATTTTTACCCCTGACACTCTCTTCCGAACTCCAACAAGATCTGATAAACACTCTGCCAGTCATACATACAGACCAGTCTGGAGGATATAACGGGAGCTGATGGCTTCTTACAATAGCCCCGTAATGTTTCCAAATGTCACGTCTTATTACAGAAATGGCAGACGTCCCTAATGGTGCCCCTTCCTAAAAGCCGTGGGAGGGGGTGGCATCAGGGGCAGCCTATCCAAATATTATCCATGTATTCCAGTTTATGAGGCTTAAAGTCATCATAGCACCTACAGATCTATCTGGTCTTCAAACCAGACGTAAAGTATATAAATAGCCATTATTTATTTTTTGGTTGTTTTGGGTAAAAAAAAAAGGTTCTGGGTTAAAATATCTCCGACCGGGGTCAAAGAGAGCTATAAAAACTTGCCAGGGGTTCTAATGCATCTCTAAAATGGAAAAAAAAAATAAGTTTTGGCTATGTTAATACATATTTAATAGAGCAACCATTCTCAGCCAGAGGTCCTCCAGAGGTTGATAGGGGTTCATCGAGCTGTGTGGCTGGTTGACCTCCCATTTGAAGGTGCCTGCAAAGTTTTTGGGGCCAATGCCACTTTGTACAGCCAGCAGCATATGATACCATACTATTTTTAGCTGTCTGTAAGGCTGGCAATCTTCCGCCTGGCCACCAAAGTAAGGGGCATCTTCCCACTGATCACCAATGTAAGGAACATTCTTCCCACTGATCACCAATGTAAGGAACATTTTTCCCACTGACTACCAACTACCAATGTAAGAGGCATTCTTCCCACTGACCACCAATGTAAGGAACATTCTTCCCACCAATATAAGAAGCATTTTCCCACTGGTCCCCAATTTAAGTGGTATTTTTCCACTGCCCACCAATGTAAGGGGCATTCTTCCCACTGACCACCAATGTAAAGAGCATTCTTATTATTAACCATAAATGTAGGTGGCATCTTCCCACTGATCACAAATATAAGAAGCATTTTTCCACTGGTCCATAATGTAAGGGACATTCTTCCAACTGACCACCAATGTAAGGAACATTCTTCCCACTGACCACCAATGTAAGGAACATTCTTCCCACTGATCACCAATGTAAGGAACATTCTTCCCACTGATCACCAATGTAAAGAGCATTCTTATTATTAACCATAAATGTAGGTGGCATCTTCCCACTGATCACAAATATAAGAAGCATTTTTCCACTGGTCCATAATGTAAGGGACATTCTTCCAACTGACCACCAATGTAAGGAACATTCTTCCCACTGACCACCAATGTAAGGAACATTCTTCCCACTGATCACCAATGTAAGGAACATTCTTCCCACTGATCACCAATGTAAGGAACATTCTTCCCACTGATCACCAATGTAAGGAACATTCTTCTCACTGATCACCAATGTAAGGAACATTCTTCCCACTGATCACCAATGTAAGGAACATTCTTCTCACTGATCACCAATGTAAGGAACATTCTTCCCACTGACCACCAATGTAAGGAACATTCTTCCCACTGACCACCAATGTAAGGAACATTCTTCCCACTGACCACCAATGTAAGGAACATTCTTCCCACTGACCACCAATGTAAGGAGCATTCTTCTCACTGATCACCAATGTAAGGAACATTCTTCCCACTGATCACCAATGTAAGGATCATTCTTCCCACTGATCACCAATGTAAGGAACATTCTTCTCACTGATCACCAATGTAAGGAACATTCTTCTCACTGATCACCAATGTAAGGAACATTCTTCCCACTGACCACCAATGTAAGGAACATTCTTCCCACTGACCACCAATGTAAGGAACATTCTTCCCACTGACCACCAATGTAAGGAACATTCTTCCCACTGATCACCAATGTAAGGAACATTCTTCTCACTGATCACCAATGTAAGGAACATTCTTCCCACTGATCACCAATGTAAGGAACATTCTTCTCACTGATCACCAATGTAAGGAACATTCTTCTCACTGATCACCAATGTAAGGAACATTCTTCTCACTGATCACCAATGTAAGGAACATTCTTCTCACTGATCACCAATGTAAGGAACATTCTTCTCACTGATCACCAATGTAAGGAACATTCTTCTCACTGATCACCAATGTAAGGGACATTCTTCTCACTGACCACCAATGTAAGGAACATTCTTCCCACTGATCACCAATGTAAGGAACATTCTTCTCACTGATCACCAATGTAAGGAACATTCTTCCCACTGATCACCAATGTAAGGAACATTCTTCTCACTGATCACCAATGTAAGGAACATTCTTCTCACTGATCACCAATGTAAGGAACATTCTTCTCACTGATCACCAATGTAAGGAACATTCTTCTCACTGATCACCAATGTAAGGAACATTCTTCTCACTGATCACCAATGTAAGGAACATTCTTCTCACTGATCACCAATATAAGGACCATTCTTCCTACTGACCACCAATGTAGGGGACACCTTACCACTGATCACCAATATAAGAAGCATTTTCCCACTGGTCCTCAATTTAAGTGGTATTTTTCCACTGCCCACCAATGTAAGGAGCATTCTTCCATTAACCCCCCATGTAAGATGCATTGTTCCCACTGACCACCAATGTAAAGAGCATTCTTCTCATTAACCATAAATGTAGGGGGCATCTTCCCACTGATCACCAATATAAGAAGCATTTTTTCCACTGGTCCATAATGTAAGTGGCATTTAACCACTGATCACCAATGTAAGGAACATTCTTCCCACTGATCACCAATGTAAGGAACATTCTTCCCACTGATCACCAATGTAAGGAGCATTCTTCTCACTGATCACCAATGTAAGGAACATTCTTCCCACTGATCACCAATGTAAGGAACATTCTTCCCACTGATCACCAATGTAAGGAACATTCTTCCCACTGATCACCAATGTAAGGAACATTCTTCTCACTGATCACCAATGTAAGAAGTATTTTCCCACTGGTCCCCAATTTAAGTGGTATTTTTCCACTGCTCACCAATGTAAGGAGCATTCTTCCATTAACCATAAATGTAGGGGGCATATTCCCACTGATCACCAATGTAAGAAGCATTTTTCCACTGGTCCATAATGTAAGTGCCATTCTTCCCACTGACCACCAATGTAAGGAGCATTTCTACTGACCGCCATTGGCTACCAATGCTGCAGGGTTCATTTTTATGTTAATTGTTTTTGGATATTTTAGGAAATATTAATGAGAGGACCCTTGGATTGTCTTCACTAGCACGTCTGATGGTATGACCTGCTTATGGGTCCAGTATCTCAGTGGAGTGACCTGAACCACAATTGCAGGCTCCTCTCCCACCCCCTCAATCAGCGAATGATTAGGCCAGGAGCTGATTGGTCTGCTATAATATTCATATTAGGACGCTTTAACAACAATTCAAAATTAGTTCCAAAGAGTCTTCTTCTGCCCTCCATCCCATGTGTGGTCTTCTCCTTGGTTCAATAAGTCCAATGGGTGGGGCTCGGTCTTATGCTTGGGTGTGTCCAGCTCCTCAATGTCCAGTTCCCTTATAGGCCCACCCCTCCCAAAAGAAAAAAATCATTTTCTTTTTAATATTTTCCATTCTGATCATCTAAACCTACAGTATCAATTTCATGAAATCCTCTTCTGCATCAACCCATACATGAAAATAGAAGAGTTTATTGCCCCCATAAAGAGCCAAGTGGAAAAGAGATTATTTTGGGGCGGGGGGTGGGCCTGTCGGAAGGAATCCTGTCCAAGTGCCCGGTTTATATTAATAAACAATTAATTGCTCTGCCTCTCGTTATATTCTCTAAATTGCTTGCAGTTGACTTGCTATTCGTGTCAGACGGAGATATCTTGGGCTCCCAGGGGGGTTGTTGGGATTTCAGCCTGAGCCCCATTCGGGAAGGATCCTCCATGGCGGATGTGAATGATAGCGAAGGACAGGTCTATTTGCAGAGTCGGGTTATTATCGCTCGCAGTCTTGTGTTACTCTGACAGTTGAAATGCCCCGGCCTTGGGGAGAGGTGGCTGAACTCTCCGTGACTTTCCACTCTAGAAACTGCAAAATGAAAATGCAGCAGGAGAACAATGGAGGACCCAACATCCAATCTGACAATTAAAGGAGGCCGGCGGCACCGGTTACATGGGCAAGCCGAGCCGGGCAATTCTTAGTTCAAGAAATAAAAATATTAATTATACCACTTGCTTACCGAGCACCCCCCCCCCCCCCCCCGCCTCCTGCCCAGACCAATTTTCAGCTTTTTAGCGCTGTCCCACTTTGAATGACAATTGCGCGGTCATACAGCACTGTACACATAGGACATTTTTTATCATTTTTCCCCACAAATAGAGATTTCTTTTGGTGGTATTTAATTACAGCTGTTTTTTTTTGCTAAACAAACAAAAAAAGATGAAACATTTTGAAAAAAAAAAAAAACAGTTTGTTATAAAAAATTTTGCAAACAGGTAATTTTTCTCCTTCATTGATATGTGCTGATGAGGTGGCACTGATAGGCACTGATAAGGTGGCACTGATAGGCACAGATAAGGTGGCACTTATAGGCACAGATAAGGCAGCATTGATGGGGACAGATAAGGAGGTACTGATGGCCACTGATAAGATGGCACTCATGGGTGGCACTGATGGATGGCACTGATGGGCACTCATAGGTGTTACTGAAAGGTACCACTGATAGGCTGCACTGATAGGCACAGATAAGGTGGCACTGATAGGCACAGATAAGGTGGCACTTATAGGCACAGATAAGGCAGCACTGATGGGGACAGATAAGGAGGTACTGATGGCCACTGATAAGATGGCACTCATGGGTGGCACTGATGGATGGCACTGATGGGCACTCATAGGTGTTACTGATAGGTACCACTGATAGGCTGCACTGATGGGCACTGATAGGCACATATAAGGCAACACTGATGGGGACAGATAAGGAGGTACTGATGGCCAATGATAAGATGGCACTCATGGGTGGCACGGATGGATGGCACTGATGGGCACTCATAGGTGTTACTGAGAGGTACCACTGATAGGCTGCACTGATGGGCACTGATAGGCACACATAAGGTGGCACTGATAAGCACAGACAAGGCAGCACTGAATGGGATAGATAAGTAGGTACTGATGGCCACTGATAAGATGGCACTCATGGGTGGCACTGATGGGCATTCATAGGTGTTACTGATAGGTACCACTCATAGGTGGCGCTGATGGGCACTGGTAGGTGACACTGGTGGGCAGCACTGTTGATGAGGCAACGATTGGTGGCACTGTGGGCAGTGATAGGTGGCACTGTGGGCAGTGATAGGTGGCACTGTGGGCACTGAGAGGTGGCACTGTGGGCACTGATGGGTGACGCTGGTGGGCACTGGCAGATGGCACAGGTGGGCACAGATGAGCTGTCGGGAGCTCTCCTTGATTGGGAAAGATGTGCCTCTGAGAGCCGCCGGACATCAGCTCTTTTTTTCCTCCACATGCTCTCAGCGCAAGGAGAAAAAATAGCCGATTACCAGCTCTGTTTACATCACATGATCAGCTGTCATTGGTTGAATTTGGGGTCCTGTATCTTGGGGCCACTTGGAGCTAGGAACTGTACTCCAAATTTGGATATGTTGTAGTGATAGTTCCTCTGGGTTTGCACACCAAATTTGGGGTTCCTAGCACCAAGTGGCCCCGAGATACGGGGCCCCAATTCGGGTTGGAAAATGTCATTCACTGCTGCAGAAAAGTGCTTGACTTTAGCATTTGGAGTGGATAACATTAACAGCCATTGACCAAGACCTTCACTACAGGATTCTCATCCATAGACGTCCTCTCACCGTCTGTCCGATAACTGTACAGTTTTGAGTTTCCCATAGTCAACAGGATGAATGTTCTGAGTGAATATCCCCAGCAGGGAAAACGACAGCAATTAAAATGTTGAATATCTATTCTTAAAAATGTTATAATTTTAATAATACTAGCCAGGCCTTAAGGGTTACTTAAGTTGCCCCGCCCAACCCCTACCCTGCCCCGCCCCTAAACCCGCCCTCATAAATTATCTCATTAAATGACACCTTTAATGTTTTATGCAATTAAGTTATAAAAATATTAACAACCTTAATGTTAATGCAGCCTGTGTCCCCCCCATGTGCAGCCTGTGTCCCCCCCCCATATGCAGCCTGTGTCCCCCCCCCATATGCAGCCTGTGTCCCCCCCCCATGTGCAGCCTGTGCCCCCCCCCATGTGCAGCCTGTGTCCCCCCCCATACATTTTTTTGTGTTGAAAATTCCCCTTTCAGTTTATATTTGAGTCAGGCGCAGAGAATGACATTTTCCGACCCGACTTTGGGGCCCCGTATCTCGGGACCACTTGGTTAGATATGTTGTAGTGTTAGTTCCACTGGGTTTTCATACCAAATTTGGGGTTCGTATCACTAGGTAACCCCGAGATACGGGGCCCCAAATTCGGTCAACTGTGTCGATCTGCAGCAATGTCATTTCGGGACCCTTTGGGTCCAGAGACCCCAATTTTGGGCTGCATTTGGCTAGGGGGCATTTAGGAACCCTTAACTACAGAGTTTGAAGTTCGGGGGACCTATGGCTGCAAATGGGCACACAGTGAGGCTGCAAATGGGAATTGTTGACCCTCTTTTCCACTTACAGTAGCTGCGCATTTCTTACCCTAGGCTTATACTCGAGTCAATTCGTTTTCCCAGTTCTTTGTGGTAAAATTAGGTGCCTCGACTTATATTCGGGTTGGCTTATACTCGAGTATATACGGTAATAGACATGTGCAATTCGTTTTGTTTTTATTCGTTTTCCGTTAAAATTTGTTATATTCGCTCATTCGTTAACGTACGAATGAACGAATGATTCGCTAAAAATTTTAACGAATAACGAATTATCAAACCGAACGAATATGAAAAACAACGAAAATCCGAAATAACCAAATTAGAAACAACGAAACTACGAAAGAAGAAAATCCGAAAAACGAAAACAGGAACAACGAAAATCAAAATGAACGAAAAAATTCGTACATTCGTAACTTTTTTTTTTTTGTTGAATTGGTAATTTTCCGTGTCCCTTACAATGGCGCTGCTTAACGTGCTTCGAATGGATTGAACGAAACAATTCGTACATTTTTTTTTTTTTTTTTGCGATTCGTAATTTTCCGTGTCTCTTACAATGGCGCTGCTTAACGTGCTTCGAATGGATTGAACGAAAAAATTTGTACATTTCGTAACTTTTTTTTTCGTACATTCGTAACTTTTTTTTATTTTTTTTCCGTGTCTCTTACAATGTAATAATAGCATACACATTACATAAAATTATGAATTATGCTCCGATTACGAATCTACGAAAACAATGTTACGAAAGTACGAATAAATCAATCTAACGAAAGTACGAATGTAACTAAATCTAACGAAAATACGAATGCGTCCGAATTTCGAATAAACTAAAATTAAACGGAAAAACGAATCAACGAAAAAATAACAACTCTTACGAAAATACGAATCGTTACGAAAAACGAACAACGAAAAAAATAACTCTTACCGACGACTTACGAAATTACGAATCGTTAGGAATACGAACACCGGCGACATACGAATTTACGAATCGTTACGAATCAACGGAAACGAAAGAAACGAAACGAAACTAAACAAATTTTTCTATTGTGCACATGTCGGTAATTGCAATTTAGTTGCTGATTGAACACAATAAAACTTTGGGCGGAAAAGATTTTGTAAGATACAATGTATAATTTAAGAGATTTATCGTGTGACATTTTAAACAAATTGTTTCAATATATTTTCTGCACAATGACAATATGTAACGTTTTACAGTTCTAGAACTCATACTAATAGGACTAGTAAAACTCTGCTTATTTTACTAATAAAAAATAAAAAGCAAAAAAATCAATCACAGTTAAACAACAAATACTCGTTTTGTGAAAATAACATTTCCCAGCTCATCTCTCCAAAATTCTGGATGGGAAATTAAACCAGACAGGTTTCCTTTATTAAACAACACAAAAAAAAAAAAAAAAAAATAGAACAACTAATAAATGTGTTTTCATTTGAAATATTTTGAAAAATCCCCCATTTTCCTAATTATTTCCAGGATCCTTCTGTCATCTTGTTGAGCCCCCCACAGGTCAGGGTCAGGTGGATTTAATGCAATGGATGAATTTTGGCAAACGATTCGGCTGATATCCGAGGGGAATTTGACTCGGCGGAAGTAGCGATTGGGAAAGAAAGTTACCGCTTCTTCCTCCAGCATTACTTAACAATAACACTGCGACATAAAACGCTACCATAGGATGTGGGCGGCCTTTTTTTTCACTCGGCAATTATTCAAGATTCTCAAAGGACTTGAGACTTCCTGAGGATACATCTGAGCGGGTCAGCGGTACCCCCTGTTACCAGCAGGCCGACTCCCGACACGTTTCCAGCGCAAAGGGAGATTCTCAGGAATTAAAAAACATAATCCATCCCAATGTTTGGCTGGCAAGGTGGTCATTTCATCCCGGATCCGAAGAAATTTGGGAGAAAATAGATGGATCATGGGACGGAGTCCCTGAGTTTTTTATTTTCGTCTTATGTCCCAGAAACTTTTTTTGTATTTTTTTTTTAGCTCGTCCTCAATTCCACATATTATACTTTTTAGCATTTGTAGAACACCCCAACATATATACTGTATGTAATCATCTTTTTTTTTATTTAATTTTTTTTTTTTTTTAGCTCGGTCTCAATTCCAAATATTATACTTTTTAGCATTTGTAGAACACCCCAACATATACTGTATGTAATCATCTTTTTTTTTTTTTTTTTTTAGCTCATCCTCAATTCCATATAACATACTTTTTAGCATTTGTAGAACACCCTAACATATATACTGTATGTAATCATCTTTTTTATTTTTTTTTTAGCTCGGCCTCAATTCCATATATTATACTTTTTTAGCATTTGTAGAACACCCTAACATATATACTGTATGTAATCATCTTTTTTTTTTTATTTTTTTGAATTTTTTCGCTCAGCCTCAATTCCACATATTATACTTTTTAGCATTTGTAAAAACACCCCAACATATACCGTATTTAATCATCTTTTTTATTTATTTTTTTAGCTCAGCCTCAATTCCATATATTATACTTTTTTAGCATTTGTAGAACACCCCAACATATACCGTATTTAATCATCTTTTTTTTTTTTTTTTTTTTTTAGCTCAGCCTCAATTTCATATATTATACTTTTTTTAGCATTTGTAGAACACCCCAACATATACTGTATGTAATCATCTATTTTTTTAATTAATTTTTATTTTTTTAGCTCGGCCTCAATTCCACATATTATACTTTTTAGCATTTGTAAAAACACCCCAACATATACCGTATTTAATCATCTTTTTTTTTTTTTTTTTTTTAGCTCAGCCTCAATTCCATATATTATACTTTTTTTTAGCATTTGTGGAACACCCTAACATAAATAATGTATGTAATCATCTTTTTTTTTTTTTTTTTAGAATTTTTTCGCTCAGCCTCAATTCCACATATTATACTTTTTAGCATTTGTAAAAACAACCCAACATATACCGTATTTAATCATCTTTTTTTTTTTTTTTTTTTAGCTCAGCCTCAATTCCATATATTATACTTTTTTAGCATTTGTAGAACACCCCAACATATACTGTATGTAATCATCTTTTTTTTAATTTTTTTTTATTTTTTCGCTCAGCCTCAATTCCACATATTATACTTTTTAGCATTTGTAGAACACCCTAACATATATACTGTATGTAATCATCTTTTTTATTTTTTTTTTAGCTCGGCCTCAATTCCACATATTATACTTTTTAGCATTTGTAGAACACCCTAACATATATACTGTATGTAATCATATTTTCATTTATTTTATTTTTTTTTAAGCTCGGCCTCAATTCCAATTTTTAGCATTTGTAAAAACACCCCAACATGTATCGTAAGTAATCATCTTTTTATTTTTTTTATTTTTTAGCTCAGCCTCAATTCCATATATTATACTTTTTTAGCATTTGTAGAACACCCCAACATATATACTGTATGTAATAATCTTTTTTTTTTTTTTTTAGCTCAGCCTCAATTCCACATATTATACTTTTTATAATTTTTAGCATTTGTAGAATACCCTAAAAAAAAAAAAAGATGATTACATACAGTATATATGTTGGGGTGTTCTACAAATGCTAAAAAGTATAATATGTGGAATTGAGGCTAAAAAAAAAAAAAAGATGATTACATACCATATATACTCGAGTATAAGCTGACCCGAATATAAGCCGAGGCACCTAATTTTATCACAAAAAAAACTGGGAAAACTTATTGACTCGAGTATAAGCCTAGGGTGAGAAATGCGCAGCTACTGTAAGTGTAAAAGAGGGTCAACAATGTCCATTTGTAGCCTCACTGTGCCCATTTGCAGCCATAGGTCCCCCGAACTTCAAACTTGGTAGTTAAGGGTTTCTAAATGCCTCCTAGCTGCAGCCAAAATTTGGGGTCTCTGGACCCAAAGGGTCCCCGAAATGACATTGCTGCAGATTTACACAGTCGACCGACTTTGGGGCCCCGTATCTCGGGGCCACTTGGAGCTAGGAACCCCAAATTTGTTGTTTTTTGTAGTGCTAGTTCCACTAGTGGAATTAGCACTACAACATATCCAAATTTGGGGTTCCTAGCTCAAAGTGGCCCTGAGATACGGGGGGGCCCCAAAGTCGGGTCGGAAAATGTCAAGCACTTTTCTGCAGCAGAGAATGACATTTTCTAAATCGACTTTGGGGCCCCCCGTATCTCAGGGCCACTTTGAGCTAGGAACTCCAAATTTGGATATGTTGTAGTGCTAATTCCACTAATTTGCACACCAAATTTGGGGTTCCTAGCACCAAGTGGCCCTAAGATACGGGGCCCCAAAGTCGGGTCGGAAAATGTAATGCTCTGCTGCAGAAAAGTGCTTGACTCCAGTATAAGCCGAGGGGGGCGCTTTCAGCACAAAAAAATGTGCTGAAAAACTCGGCTTATACTCGAGTATATACGGTATTATACTTTTTAACATTTGTAGAACACCCTAACATATATACTGTATGTAATCATCTATTTTTTTTTTTTTTGCTCAGCCTCAATTCCATATATTATACTTTTTAGCATTTGTAGATAAATCTAACATATATACTGTATGTAATCATCTTTTCATTTTTTTTTTTTTTTTTTTTTTTTAGCTCGGCCTCAATTCCACATATTATACTTTGTAGCATTTGTATGTAATCATCTTTTCATTTTTTTTTTTTTTTTTTTTTAAAAACACCCCAACATATATACTGTATGTAATCATCTTTGTTTTTTTTATTTTATTTTTTTTAGCTCGGCCTCAATTCCACATATTATACTTTGTAGCATTTGTAGAACACCCCAACATATATAATGTATGTAATCATCTTTTATTTAATTTTTTTTTTTTAGCTCGGCCTCAATTCCACATATTATACTTTTTTAGCATTTTTATTTATTCTTTATTTTTTTTAAGGATAAATAGGACTTTCATTTGGTATCACATTTAGATGCATTTATTTTGATTTCCTGGTTTATTGTGAATAAATAGTAATAAATTGGGGGGGAAAAAATTATAATTTCTACTGTCATTTTTCCCAAGGCCACATTTGCTTACCCCCATATATTTAACCCAAATAAAAAAATAAAATAAAATAAAAAAAAGTCTGCTAATTATTAATATATCACCTTTGTGAGACTTTTATACAGTGTGTAGCGGAATGCTAAAGTTAAAAGTGAATGAATGTGTTTTACTTTGGGACCGATCCTGCATATACCTCTTTCAGCATGATATTATAGTGCGCGTAGGGGAAAATAAAACAGTTTGTGTAATTGTTACTCAAGATCAAGTTGGGTTGACGAGGGCACAAATTAGACATTTTTCACAGGTTTGCCATCAGGAAAAAACTTTTTGTCCCCTTAGTAGATGGCAATGTCATCCAGATCATCCAACGTCATTGGAACCTGGGGATTAATCTAGGGAGTCTAGGGGTGGATTTTTTTTTTCTTACATTTTTAGGGAAAAAAAAAAAAGAAATATATAAATAAATAATAATATTTTTTTTTTAATATGTATATATATATATATACATATAAAAAAAATATTATTATTTATTTATATATTTCTTTTTTTTTTTCCCTAAAAATGTAAGAAAAAAAAAATCCACCCCTAGACTCCCTAGATTAATCCCCAGGTTCCAATGACGTTATATATATATATATATATATATATATATATATATATATATATAGAGAGAGAGAGAGAGAGAGAGATATATATATATATATATAAAGTGAGTACACCCCTCCCATTTGTGTAAATCTTTTCTTCTATCTTTTCATGTGACAACACTGAAGAAATTACACTTGTCTACAATGTAAAGTAGTGAGTGTACAGCTTGTATAACAGTGTAAATTTGCCGCCCCCTCAAAATAACTCAACACACAGCCATTAATGTCTAAACCGCTGGCAACAAAAGTGAGTACACCCCTAAGTGAAAATGTCCAAATTGGGCCCAATTAGCCATTTTCCCTCCCCCGGTGTCATGTGACTCGTTAGTGTTACAAGGTCTCAGGTGTGAATGGGGAGCAGGTGTGTTAAATTTGGTGTTATCGCTCTCACTCTCTCATACTGGTCACTGGAAGTTCAACATGGCACCTCATGGCAAAGAACTCTCTGAGGATCTGAAAAAAAAAAGAATTGTTGCTCTACATAAAGATGGCCTAGAGGCTATAAGAAGATTGCCAAGACCCTGAAACTGAGCTGCAGCACGGTGGCCAAGACCATCCAGCGGTATAACAGGACAGGTTCCACTCAGAACAGGCCTCGCCATGGTCCACCAAAGAAGTTGAGGTCACGTGCTCAGCGTCATATCCAGAGGTTGTCTTTGGGAAATAGACGTATGAGTGCTGCCAGCATTGCTGCAGAGGTTGTAGGGGTGGGGGGGTCAGCCTGTCAGGGCTCAGACCATACGCCGCACACTGCATCAAATTGGTCTGCATGGCTGTCATCCCAGAAGGAAGCCTCTTCTAAAGATGATGCACAAGAAAGCCTGCAAACAGTTTGCTGAAGACAAGCAGACTAAGGACATGGATTACTGGAACCATGTCCTGTGGTCTGATGAGACCAAGATAAACGTATTTGGTGTCAGATGGTGTCAGGCGTGTGTGGGGGCAACCAGGTGAGGAGGACAAAGACAAGTGTGTCTTCCCTACAGTCAGTCATGGTGGTGGGAGTGTCATGGTCTGGGGCTGCATGAGTGTTGCCGGCACTGGGGAGCTACAGATCATTGAGGGAACCATGAATGCCAACATGTACTGTGACATACTGAAGCAGAGCATGATCCCCTCCCTTCAGAGACTGGGCCGCAGGGCAGTATTCCAACATGATAACCACCCCAAACACACCTCCAAGACCACCACTGCCTTGCTAAAGAAGTTGAGGGTAAAGGTGATGGACTGGCCAAGCATGTCCCCAGACCTAAACCCTATTGATCATCTGTGGGGCATCCTCCAATGGAAGGTGGAGGAGCGCAAGGTCTCTAATATCCACCAGCTCTGTGATGTCATCATGGAGGAGGGGAAGAGGACTCCAGTGACAACCTGTGAAGTTCTGGTGACCTCCATGCCCAAGAGGGTTAAGGCAGTGCTGGAAAATAATGGCGGCCACACAAAATATTGACACATTGGGGTTGATTTGCTAAGTACAGTTGCTCCAGAGCTTAGTAAATGAGCAGAAGCTCTGCTGACTTCCATCATCCAATCATGTGTAAGCAAAAATGCTGTTTTTTTTAAATTTTCCTTGCACATAATTGGGTGTTCTTTGCAAAGTGAAGACTTTCCTCATTTGCTAAGCTCCGGAGCAACTGCACTTGCAGAGGGCAACCACACTTTGCAAAGTGCACAGTCTATTTGTCTTTAGTTAATAAAACCCCATTGTGTTTTACGATCTAGAGCCCGGGAGATGATCATTACATCTTCTGGGCTTAGTGCTGGATGATGACTGTCAATGACAGCCAGGATTTGCAGCTTGGATACCACTGATTCCTGCTGTCATTTTTAAACAGTGCTGGCCAGGGGCGGACTGGCAACTCATGGGGCCCCCGGGCAAAAGGAGATTATGGAGTAGACATGTGCACAATAGAAAAATTTGTTTATTTTCGTTTCGTTTCTTTCGTTTCCGTTGATTTGTAACGATTCGTATTTTCGTAAGAGTTATTTTTTTCGTTGATTCGTTTTGTCCGTTAGTTTAATTTTCATTTTTTCGAAATTCGGACGCATTCGTATTTTCGTAGCTTTAGTTACATTCGTACTTTCGTTAGATTGATTTATTTGTACTTTCGTAACATTGTTTTCGTAGATTCGTAAATTCATAATTTTATGTAATGTGTATGCTATTATTACATTGTAAGAGACACGGAAAATTACGAATCGCAAAAAAAAAAAAAGTTACGAACGTACAAATTTTTTCGTTCAATCCATTCGAAGCACGTTAAGCAGCGCCATTGTAAGAGACACGGAAAATTACCAATCGCAAAAAACAAAAAAAAAAAGTTACGAATGTACGAATTTTTTTTCGTTCAATCCATTCGAAGCACGTTAAGCAGCGCCATTGTAAGAGACACGGAAAATTACGAATCTCAAAAAAAAAAAAAAAGTTATGAATGTACAATTTTTTTCGTTCAATCCATTCGAAGCACGTTAAGCAGCGCCATTGTAAGAGACACATAAAATTACCAATTCAACAACAACAAAAAAGTTACGAATGTACAAATTTTTTGTTCATTTTGATTTTCGTTGTTCCTGTTTTCGTTTTTCGGATTTTCTTCTTTTGTAGTTTCGTTGTTTCTAATTTGGTTATTTCGGATTTTCGTTTTTTTTCGTATTCCTTCGATTCGAACATTCGTTATTCGTTAAAATTTTTAGCGAATCGTTCGTTCATTTCTACGATAACGAATGAACGAATATAACGATATTTAACGGAAAACGAAAAAAAACCGAAACAAATTGCACATGTCTATTATGGGGACACACAGTATACACACACACAGTATACAATCACACAGTATACACATACATGTACACACAGTATACACACACACAGTATACAATCACACAGTATACACAGACATGTTTCTATTGGCTGAGAAGGTACTGGAGAAGTGGGGCAGCTATAATCTCTGGATTTTTAGACCAAAAGGATGTCAGTAAGGGACATTTCAGAGACAGATGTAAAAAAAAAAAAGATTTTTACATACTGTCCCTGGTTTTACTGAGGCTGGCAACCCTGATGGGGCCCCCTAGTGGCCCGGGGCCCTCGGGCAGTGCCCGAGTGGCCGAATGGTCAGTCCGCCCCTGGTGCTGGGACAAATAGCGCCATGCCCTGGAAGCAGGGGGTTAAACCAATGGATCAAAAATAAGGCAGCCTTCAAAAAGCATTGACAGGTTGATCTCTGTGTTCCATTGCCCAATCACATTCCCACTGTCCAATCGCATTCCCACTGTCATCATTATGTTGCGGTGAATGAATGAAAGAATCTGATTGGATGGCACTGGAAATGGGAACCCTTCTTCACCCCAGGCGTTCTATCACCAGGCCCCAATGCACGTGTCTTTAGGGTCAAGTGAGGCCTAGATTCGACCAGCTTCTGAAATAAAAAAGAAAAGCTTCGCCCTACATTTTCTACATTTTCAGGCCTGTGAGGAGCGATAATATTTTTTTTACTTCCTACTGTCAGCCTATAAATTATAGATCTGGCGCCCATTCTCTGGCCTTGAAAAAAGTCCCAGTTTCCGCCAGTCGTGCGCATCATTAATCGCTGCCCCGATGAGGCCATCGCGACCAGGTTTTGTTTTGGAATGTCCCAGGCACCTGTTATGTCTGAAGTTATTATCTCGTTGCCCCAGCCCCGTTGAATAAACGCACGGAGCGGATGCTGAGCCGAAAAAAATTAAGGTTGACGAAAAAAAAAAAAAAAACCCCAGAGGTTGTATTTTGTCAGCGGTGATAAACATGTTATTCAGACTGTGGGGTCAAGATAACATTCAGATGTGTATGGAAGGACAGGGGGGGTTCTGCTCGTTATCCTGAACATTTATATTGGAATGATTCGAATACGGAGAAGATTTACATTTTTCACCAATCTCATGTTAAGTTTATAGACATCGGAAATTGTCAGGATTTTATGGTATAAAAGATACTCGCGTTGTCCACCAACTCTTATCAGGACTAATAAATGTTGTCTGGAGAGGAAAAAAGGTGAGCCAACAGCGTATGCTTATGGGGCGAGATGGCGCCATATGTCTAGTTACTGAAGAACCCATTAAAGGGTCAGTCCACCTAAAATAGATTTTACATTGTTCAATAGATACTGGAGAGATAGTATGAGGAGCTTCCCCCATCCCTGCACCGAGTTCCTGGGTCTGTATACCTGCTGTGCCCATTATGAGGGGTTCCCACCATCCCTGGGCTGAGTTCCCAGGTCTGTACACCCGCTGTGCCCATTATGAGGGGTTCCCACCATCCATGTGCTGAGTTCCTGGGTCTGTACACCTGCTGTGCCCTTTATAAGGGGTTCCCACCATCCATGTGCTGAATTCCCGGGTCTGTACACCTGCTGAGCCCATTATGAGGGGTTCCCACCATCCATGTGCTGAGTTCCCGGGTCTGTACACCTGCTGAGCCCATTATGAGGGGTTCCCACCATCCCTGGGCTGAGTTCCCGGGTCTGTACACCTGCTGTGCCCATTATGAGGGGTTCCCACCATCCCTGGGCTGAGTTCCCGGGTCTGTACACCTGCTGAGCCCATTATGAGGGGTTCCCGCCATCCCTGTGCTAAGTTCCTGGGTCTGTATACCTGCTGTGCCCCCTATGAGGGGTTCCACCATCCCTGTACTGAGTTCCCGGGTCTGTACACATGCTGTGCCTATTATGAGGGGTTCCCACCATCCCTGTGCTAAGTTCCCGGGTCTGTACACCTGCTGTGCCCATTATGAAGAGTTCCCACCATCCCTGGGCTGAGTTCCTTGGTCTGTACACCTGCTGTGCCCATTATGAGGGGTTCCCTCCATCCCTGGGCTGAGTTCCCGGGTCTGTACACCTGCTGTGCCCATTATAAGGGGTTCCCATCATCTCTGGGCTGAGTTCCCGGGTCTGTACACCTGTTGTGCTCATTATGAGGGGTTTATTTTGTTTATTGAAAAATCTTACAAACAACAACTTATATACAATAAAACCATAATAAATAAATAAAACATATTTAGAAAATAATTGAATATGACTATACAAAACAAAAAAACAAGAACATAATAAATGGTACAAACCAAATTGCGCACAACATAATCCCTACGGGAGAGCCAGACTAAGAAACATCACCGTCACCATGCATGTAGCCTTTTATCAAAAATATACTTGATCTGAAAATCTAGGGGAGTGAAACAAGAAAACAAAGAAAAGCCGCACACCCCGAGATCAACAGGCAACAGTTACAGAGTCCTGATATTCCTCCACGCCCTTATCCAGGCCTCCCACTGCCATCTGTCTTTCTCAAGACCCCGAATCTTCCCAACCTCACCCAGAATGTCGGGCATCACCACTTCGACAGGGAGGATCTTACTCCATAATGATACCTGACACTGTGCACTCCACATGAAATAACGGACTACGAGACTAACTAAAAAAAGTGTTTTCAAATCATAATCCCGACGAGTCTGGAATTCCCCATACACCCAGTCTGCATAACTCATATGGGGGAAGAAGGGTATACTCAGAGTCCTCCCCACCCTCTTCTACACCTCTATATTAAAAGGGCACTGCTGTAAAAAGTGATCCATTGACTCCACCACTCCTCCACTCTTGGGCAGCCCGGATCACTCATGGAAAAAAAACTTCAAGTTGCCCATTCACATATAGTTTTCCATGAAAGGCAAGCCAAGCCTGATCCCTAAACTTCATTGGGATTCTCTCCAAATTAATCAATCGCAAAGCCACCCCCAAAACCAGGCTTGGGCAATTCCTTAAGGCCAGTGGCTCGCAAAAAGCAGAGCTCATGATCCGCTTCTCAAGAAGTTTCCTGACTTCTCCTGCTATTACTTGCCACTGCCGAAGCATTTTCAAACACGGGGCAACATAAGCCGGAAGCTTATCATGCTTGACCCTCAGGCTTTTCACTGGCACACCACTTTCCCAGTCTCGCAGAAAGGGCCTAAACCAGGACTGGAAAATACCAACCCACCCAGGCGGTCTCTCTGCCAACTTGTTACCAAGATTGTACTTCACAAACATCAGAGAGAAAAAGACTACAAGGTTGATCATCCGTAGACCACCCTTCCGCCTAGGAAGGTAAGTCACATTCCTTTTGACAAGGTTTATTTTGTTCCCCCATAACAGTTGGAAGAAACAACTATAGACCCTGGTATAGAGAGAAACTGGCAAAACGCAAATAAAACCGGCATACAGAAAAATTGGAATCAGGTAAGTCTTGATCAGATCAACCTTTTCCCTCAAGGAAAGTCACCAACCATTCCAGCTTGCCACCTTGGCATCGACATTCTCCAGCCTGTTCACCCAATTTGCATGACCATAGTCACCTGGGCCAAATTCAATGCATAGAATTCTAACTTTTTGTTGGGGCTCTGGGAAGTCATCCGGGAGAACAAAGCTCTCACCTTCCACGCCCATCCAGAAAGCTTCACACTTGTCCTGGTTGACCTTAGAACCTGATGCCTCTGTATACTGCCTTATCACTGAGACCACCTACATGCGCCTCCCCAGTCCCAGAGACAAAAACAGAAACATCATCAGCATAGGCCCCAACCTTCAAAGGAGGCTCACCAGCTATGCCCAAAAGGTACCCCACCCAATGGACACTCTCTAGCCTTCTAATGGAGGGGTCGATTGCCAACACATATAGCAGAGGACTCAATGGGCACCCCTGACGCACACCCTAGCCAACCAAAAAGGACTGCCCGACCCAACCATTAACCAGAGGAAAGCTTTCAGCCCATTTGTACAAAATCTTGAGCCAATCAATGAAACCCCCCTCCAGGCCATATTTTCCATGAAGGAGCCATAAGTACTCATGATTAACCCGATCAAAGGCCTGATCCAATGTCAGCAAACATTTACCCCAACCAGTAGCCCTACAATGCTCCAAGGCCTCCCGGACAGCTAACACCGCTGAGCAAGTGCTTCTATCCTAGACCGAGCAGTGCTGGTGGTGGGATAACAAACTGCCTGCCACTGGTGATAATCGCCAGAAAAAAATCTTTGCCAGTATCTTTCTATTGACATTAAGAAGGCTAATGGGGCGCCAATTCCCAATCATCGAAGGATCTTTACCCTTTGACAGACGGATCACTGCTGATTGCCTCATACAAACAGTCATTAAAAACCTCCGCAAGGTAGGGAGCCAGGATCATCTTAAAACATTTATAAAATTCGGCTGTCAAACCATCTGGCCCTGGCGTTTTATTGATGGCTAGTTTATCAATAGCCTGGACTAGATAATCTGCAGTGATTTCATCTGTCAAATTCATCAAAGGAACATTACTTTCCAGACCTGGTGTAGAGTCCAAAAAAGCCAACATCCTTGTCCGATCAAGGTTCCTTCCTCCCAGGAGATCGGCATAGTATGACCTGACAACCTCCAGGATCCCTGACCTAGACTTCGTCAGAGAGCCCGTACCGTCCTTCAGGCCATTGACCGTCTTAATTTCTATGCTCAGTTTACAGTTCTGGTAAGGGTCAGGCGAATGGTATTTCCCGTAATCCCTCTCCTGAACCAAACAGGCGTGCCGGTCATATTGATGTCTCCTAAGGAGGAGCTTCACCTCAACGATCCCCCCAGAATCTCCTCCATTCGAAATAAGGCGGTCAAGTTTCCTCCACAAACGCTGGTAGGTGATGACTTATCTTGCTGCTTCTTTCTTCCTATGGCCTTGAAAAGCCCAACAGTCCACTGTTTTCCAAGCTCCCACCATTCTGACTTACTGTCAAGTCTAGGATAGTTACCTGTGCTTGAAAAAAATCCTCAAAGGATTGTCTTACTCTCTCGTCTTCCAGGAGGGCCGAATTCAGTTTCCAGAAACCCCTCCCTTAGGTGGCATGTCTGAGGCATTCAGAGTCACAGATAGAATACAGTGGTCGGAAAACTCCACTGCCCGACACACAGGTGCCGAAAAAGAAGAGTCTCCCTTTAAAAAAAGAACTATCTATTCTACTCTGACTACTACCTGGCTGAAAAGTGAACCCTGTGCTGTCTGGACAGCTCTTAGGTACCTTTCACACTGGGGCGTTTTTCAGGCGGTACAGCGCTAAAAATAGCGCCTGTACAGTGCCTGAAAATCCGGCCCCATTCACTCCAGTGTGAAAGCCGGCGGGCTTTCACACTGGAGCGGTGCGCTAGCAGGACGGTCCAAAAAGTCCTGCTAGCAGCATCTTTGGAGCGGTATGTATTCACCGCTCCTATACCGCTCCTACCCATTGAAATCAATGGGACACCGCAGTAATACCGCGGCAATACCGCCGCAAAGCGCCGCTACGGCGGCGTTTTGCAGGGTATTTTAACACTTTTTCGGCCGCTAGCGGGGGTAAAAACTGCACCGCTAGTGGCCGAATACCGCAGCTAAAATGACGCTAAAGCATCGCTAAATATAACGCTGCTTTACCGTCGCCGCCGCTCCCGCCCCAGTGAGAAAGGGGCCTTAATGTGCTCATCTACCAGACCTGCTTCCCTAACTAACGCATTGAGAAAAAGGCTGTCATAGCCCAGCTCATCTCTGAAACCTCTCCTGTCTTTAGACCTAGTAATGGTGTTAAAATCGCCTCCAAAGATAACCTGCCGGGCCATAAAAAAGAAAAGGCTTAGTCTTTGTAAAGAGGCATTTCCTGTCCCACTTCGTCTGGGGACCATAGATGTGAATCAGGCGCAGGTCCTGCCCCCTCACAGAGATGCCCAAGACCACGCATCTCCCAAAATCTACCTCAATTACCCGCTGGTACCTTACCATACCAGAAAAAAGGACCGCAACCCCCGCTATAAGGCTCGGCCGCAAGAGAGACCAAAATGAGGGACCACCTTTCCACTCCTTCTTTGCCAGATGTATATCGGCCAGACTACTCAGATGGGTCTCTTGTAAAAACAAAATGTCAGCATAAAACTTGCTGAGCAAAAATAAGGCCATATGACGAGCACTTACTGATCTTAAGCTGGCAACATTAATGGTTGCCCCTTTTAACGGAGTGGGAACTGCCATTAGGGTAGTTGAGGCAGCCGTTTCTTAACCCGACTACTCCCTCTCCGTGGAGAACCAGTGCGCTTCATTGCACCCTGGGACTAGACATGTGCAATTCGTTTCGTTTTTTTTCGTTTTTCGTTTTTTTCGTTATTTTCGTTCGTTTTCGTACGAATGAACGAATCGTTCGAATCGTACGAATCCGATTAACGAATCATTCAAATCGAACGAATACGAAAAAAAAAGAAAATCCGAAAATAACAAATTAGAAACAACTAATGTACTAATGAAGAAAATCCGAAAAACGAAAACGAATGAAAAAATTCGTACATTCGTAACTTTTTTTTTTGGTTGAATTGGTAATTTTCCGTGTTCCTTACAATGGTGCTGCTAAACGTGCTTCGAATGGATTGAACCAAAAAATTCGTACATTCGTAACTTTTTTTTCGATTCGTAACTTTTTTTTTTCAATTCGTAACTTTTTTTTATTTTTTTCGATTTGTAATTTTCCGTGTCTCTATTGAACCAAAAAATTCGTACATTCATAACTTTTTTTTCGATTCGTAACTTTTTTTTTTTCGATTCGTAAATGATTAAAATGTAATAATAGCATACACATTACATCAAATTATGAATTATGCTCCGATTACGAATCTACGAATGTTACGAATGTTACGAATGTTACGAATGTATGAATAAATACGAATGTGTCCGAAAATTAAACTAACGAAAAAACGAATCAACGAAAAAATAACTCTTACGAATGTACGAATCGTTACGAATCCGAACAACGACGACTTACGAATGTACGAATCGTTACCAATCGACGGAAACGAAACAAACGAAACGAAAAAAAACGAATTTTTTTCGGAAACGGAAAAACGAAACGAAAATAAACACATTTTTTTGTTGTGCACATGTCTACCTGGGACTCATCATCCATGGAGGATGCAGTACTTACCCCTCCTCCTTTTATCCTCCAACCACTCCATATCATCCTTATGCCGCGTACACGCGATCGGAATTCTCGTTGGAAAAAGCTCTGATGGTTTTCCCTTCGGAATTCCGATGGAATTCCGCTCAAACTGTCCTGCTTACACACGGTCACACCAAATTCCGACCGCCAAGAACGCCGGTGACGTACAACACTACAACGAGCCGAGTTCAATGCTTCCGAGCATGCGTCGAATTGTTTCCGAGCATGCGTAGGAATTTTGCGCGTCAGAATTGCTACAGACGATCGGAATTTCCGATAGAAACCTTTTCCGTCGGAAAAATTGAGAACATGCTCTAAATTTTTTGCTGTCGGAAATTCGGCCAGCAAAATTTCCGATGGAGCCCACACACGGTCGCATTTTTTGATGAAAAGCTCTCATCTGTCTTTTTCTGGCCGGGAATTCCGATCGCGTGTATGCGGCATTAAACAAACCGGAATCAACAGCTTCCCCACTTCTACCCTCCACTTCACCCCCTCCCCCCCCCCCCCCCACTGTATTTCATGTGTAATTGTCTCCATGTAAATAAGGCTTATGCCCCGTACACACGGTCGGAAATTCCGACGGAAAATGTCCGATCGGACCATGTTGTCGGAAAATCCGACCGTGTGTGGGCTCCGTCGGAATTTCCGAGGGAAAAAGTTTGAGATCCTGCTCTCAAATTTTCCGACAACAAAATCCGATCAGACTTTTTCTGATCGTGTGTAGATAATTCCGACGGACAAAGTGCCACTCATGCTCAGATCAGGAGGAGACCAAACCTATTGGCTACTAGCCTCTACGTAGTCCCGTCGTAGGCAACGAACGTCACCACGTTCAGGATGATCGGATTTTCCGACAACTTTGTCTGACCGTGTGTATGCAACACCAGTGTCGGACAAAATCCGTCTGAAAAAATCAGACGGATTTTGTGGTCGGAATTTCGCCTTATATGGGTAAATCAATCCTCTCCATAGGAGCAGACCTTGGGGGGACCCGGGGCACTTCAAGTTCAGGGCCCCCTCAACATAGAGATTACATTAGATGACAAATAAGAAAGTGAACTGAAATGACTGGGGGAGGGGACACCAGGGGCGGACTGACAACTCATGGGGCCCCCGGCAATAGGAGATTATGGGGCCCCCAGGCAATCAGAGATTATGGGGCCACACAGTATACACACACACACAGTATACACAGACATGTACACACAGTATACACAGACATGTTTCTATTGGCTGAGAAGGTACTGGAGAGGTGGGGCAGCTATAATCTCTGGATTTTTAGACCAAAAGGATGTCGGTAAGGGACAATTCAGAAACAGATGTAAAAAAAAACACAGATTTTTACATACTGTCCCTGGTTTTACTGAGGCTGGCAACCCTGATGGGGCCCCCTAGTGGCCCGGGGCCCTCGGTCAGTGCCCGAGTGGCCGAATGGTCAGTCCACCCCTGGGGGAGACTGAGGAAATGACTCCTCCTCCTTCTACAAAGTTACAATGTACAGTCTGATTACTGTGGGGGGGGGGGGGGGGGAGACTGAGGAAATGCTTCCTCCTGCCTGCAGCAGACTGATGATATTATCTCAGCCTAGGCAAAGTCACTGGACTGGAGCCACAGGGACAACATTTTAATGTAGTTTATGTTTTCCTAAAATGAATACTGCTGCTGAATACCATGAAGAGTCATAAATGTCTTCATGAGATCCTGTAATGTTCCTGAAGCATCCACGCCCGGAGCTGACCGTCCCCGCGCCGAGAAACGCCCGCAGCAGAATATCAGTGGAGGTGGTGTATGGATCCTTTGTTGGAGCGGATTTTCAGTTTTTTCCTCGCAGACAATACCAGGCTCCGGCAGCCTCCACTCCTCAGCCCATTGGGGATCTACAAGTTCCAGCATGCCCATGATCTGGCACGGGACGCCGGCTGGCCGTCGGGGCGGCGGAGACGCGCGGCTCCTGAGCTGTATGGCAGCCGGTCGTCCAGTGTCTTCATCAGACGCCTTCATCCAAGATGCCGGCACGCCCTGATGGATGTTTTTCCTTGGATGGTCCGGGGTCCAGACTGTGCTTAAATCTTTCCAGGCCGGCAATCGCCGAGGGAAGAGAAGAGCGCTTTTTTGGACGCATAGACAGGAAAATGATGTGATGTGCTACTGTGCGGGAGAGCCGCTTCATCCACGGCAAATCCCAGTTTAACCAGCAAGAGGCACATAGGAAGGAAGGGAACCCGGCATCAGGTTTGGTGAAGACTTCATTTAACCCCTTCAATGCCGGGGCGGCACTTTCACCTCCTGTCTGCCCAGGACAATTTCCAGCTTACAGCGCCGGCGATTTTTAAATGACAATTGCGCGGTCATGTAACACTGTACCCAAATGACATTTTTATCATTTCGTTCCCAGAAATAGAGCTTTCTTTTGGTGGTATTTGATTACCTCTGCGGTTTTTATTTTGTGCTAAACAAATAAAATAAGACCGAAAATGTATAAAAAAAATATGTTTTTCTTTGTTTCTGTTATTATTATTATTATACAGGATTTATATAGCGCCAACAGTTTGTGCAGCGCTTAACAAAGTAAAGGTAGACATTACAATTACATAACAATTTGGTACAAGAGGAAATACAATACTGTTATACAATTTTGTAAATAAATAATGTATTTATCGACGTATAACACGCACTTTTTCACCCTGAAAATCGCGTGCAAATAGCGTGCGCGTGTTATACGCCGATAATTCAATTTTAGCTGCCTCAGAGAGAGTACAGGGAGGGGGGCGGGATGAGCGCCATCAGATTACATACAGTGTGAATCTCCTGTTTACTTGGCGGCCTCTCTAATAGGAAGTCCCGTGTCCTGGGACGCCATTGGACCACTGTTCTGTCTATCATAGAAGCTTCTCACTGTATGTAATCTGTCGGCGCTCGTCCCGCCACCCCCCCCCCCCGTCCCCCCCCCCCCTCTAGGCTGCAGATGGGCATCGATCAGGCTGCACTGATGGCAATGGGAGGCTGCTGCATTGATGGCAATGATGAGGCTGCTGCATTGAAGGCAATGGTGAAGCTGCTGCATTGATGGCCATGGTGAGGCTGTTGCATTGAAGGCAATGGTGAGGCTGCTACACTGATGGCCATGGTGAGGCTGTTGCATTGAAGGCAATGCTGAGGCTGCTGCATTGATGGCAATGGTAAGCTGCTGCATTGAAGGCAATGGTGAAGCTGCTGCATTGATGGCCATGGTGAGGCTGCTACACTGATGGCAATGGTGAGGCTGCTGCATTGAAGGCAATGGTGAGGCTGCTGCATTGATGGCAATGGTAAGGCTGCTGCATTGAAGGCAATGGTAAGGCTGCTGCATTGAAGGCAATGGTGAGGCTGCTACACTGATGGCAATGGTGAGGCTGCTGCATTGAAGGCAATGGTGAGGCTGCTGCATTGATGGCAATGGTAAGGCTGCTGCATTAAAGGGAATGGTGAGGCTGCTACACTGATGGCAATGGTGAGGCTGTTGCATTGAAGGCAATGGTGAGGCTGCTGCATTGATGGCAATGGTAAGGCTGCTGCATTAAAGGGAATGGTGAGGCTGCTACACTGATGGCAATGGTGAGGCTGTTGCATTGAAGGCAATGGTAAGGCTGATGCATTGATGGCAATGGTGAGGCTGCTGCATTGATGGCAATGGTGAGGCTGCATTGATGTGGACTGATGAGGCTGCATTGATGGCACTTGTGAGGCTGTAGATGGGCATTGAACAGGCTGCAGATGGGCACAGACCCTTATTTTGTTTAAAAGTTCCTTATTTAAAATTAATTTTTTTTCCTGAAACTTTTTTTTTTTCCCTCTTAAAATGAATGTGCGTGTTATACGCCGATAAATACAGTAACTTTTCTCCTTAACTGATGGCCACTGAAAAGGTGGCACTGATGAGGTGACACTGATGATGGACACTAATATGCAGTACTGATGGGCATTGATAGGCGGCACTTATGAGCACTCAAAGGTGGTACTGATAGGCGACTATGATGAGCACAGAAAGGCTGCACTGATGGGTACTTATGGTGGCACTGATGGGCACTGATAGGCCACACTGATGGACACTGATAGGCATCACCGATGAGGAGCCACTGGCAGGCATTTATGATGGGCAATGATTGGCATAATTTATGGGGCATCCCTGGTTGTCCTGGTGGTCCTGGGTGGGCATCCTCGGGGGGGGGGAGGGGGCTGAACTGATAATCAATCAATGCAGACCCCACTGTCAGGAGAGCAGCCGATCGGCTCTCCTCTACTCGCGTCTGTCATATGCGATACATGTGATTGGACACAGCCGATCATGTGTTAAAGAGCCTCCATCAGAGGATCGATCGAAGTTGCGGTGTGTAAGATTGACACACCATGCCACCGATCATTGCGCTGTGCGCCCCTGCGGGCGCGTGTGCGCTGGCTTGTTATCCGGCTGGATGCCATATGACACCCAGTCAGGATAACTGAACCACCGCCTGGCCGTCATTCTGCTATAGAATATATATATATATATATATATATATATATATATATATATATATATATATATATATATATATCTGTTGTTTACAGGTTAAAATAATTTTTTATTTTTTGCTAAAAAATTACTTGGAACCCCCAAACATTATATATATTTTTTTCAGACACCCTAGAAAATAAAATGGCGGTCATTGCAATAGCACAGCACTCTTACAAAACGCATTTTTTGGGGAGTGGTGACAAACTTTGGCACTTAAAAATCTCCATAGGCAACGTTTAAAAAAAATTCTACAGTTTACCAGTTTTGAGTTACAGAGGAGGTCCTGTGCTAGAATTATCGCTCTCGCTCTAGCGATCGCGGCAATACCTCACATGTGTGGTTTGAAGAACGTTTAACTTAACGTAAGAACTTACATATGCGTTCGCTTCTGCACTCAAACTCGGGGCGCTTTCAATTTTATTTATTTTTTCTTATTTATTTTACTTCTTATTTTTTATTTTTACACTGTCCTTTAAAAAAAACAAAAACATTTTGGCTCACTTTTATTCCTATTACAAGGAATGCAAACCTCAGATCTTACATTTACACTTAAAAGCAATAAAAAAATGTATTTTTTTTTCAATAAAAAAAAAAAGTTTCTTTAAGGCCATTGGGCGGAAGTGATGTTTGACGTCACTTCTGTCGTCCAATGGTATTGAGTCATTTCCTCACTCGACTTAGTACCAAGCTTGGGAAAGGACCCGATTGTCTCTGCCGCTACCGACGGAGACAACAGAGACGCGGCGGGCACCTCTCCCACCGCTGATAAAAGTGATCTTGCGGCGAATCCACCGCGAAGACCACTTTTATCGTAAAGCGGACCGCCCGTCGTTCAGGAAAATTCCAGGGGTTATGGCAACTATTATCTGCCATAACAACGGTATTTAACGTCAAAGGGCCGATGTATATCGACGGCGGGCGATCCGGAAGTGGTTAATCACAAATGTTTTTTTTTTTTTCCTAAATAAATTAAAAAAGACTGAAATAAAAAAAAACAATAAAAAAATATAAAACAAACAAATAAATATAACATTATATCACCATAAACAACCACAGTACAAATATGTGCTGAAAAAAATATACAATGTTGCGAAGTCCACAATCTTGCTGTGTAATTTTGTGTCATTCACCACACAATGGGATTGGGGGGGGGGGGGGGGGGCAGAAACTAGTGCAGATGAAGGGAACAGTACAGCTCCCCTTTGTACAGTACAGATCCCCCTCCCCAGTACAGCTCTCCCCTTCAGTACACATTACCCCCAACCAGTACAACTCCCCCCAGTACAGACCCCCTCCTTCCCCCGGTCACAACCAGTACAGTTGCCCCCAGTTCAGACAGCCCCACCAGTACAATCCTTCTTGTACAGCTCCCCACACTACAGATCCTCCCCCTGCCCAGTACAGCCAGTACAGATTTGCCCCTAGTGGACATCTCCCCTCCCCCACGTACAGATCCTCCCATTACATATACCCCTAATACAGATCCCCCACCACCATTACAGCTTACCCCCAGTACAGATCACCCCAGTACAGCTCCTCCAAGTAAAGATCCCCACCAGCACAGCTCTCCCAAAATTCAGATCCCCCCAGCACCAGTACAGCTTACCCCAGTACAGATTCCCCCACCAGTACAGATTACCCCAGTACAGCTCCTCCAAGTAAAGTTCCTCCTACCAGTACAGATCACTCCAGTACATCTCACCCCCCCCCCCCCCCAAATACAGATCCCCCAGCACTGGTACAGTTTACCCCCAGTACAGATCCCCCCCCCCCCCACCAGTACAGATTACCCCAATACAGCTCCTCCAAGTAACGTTCCCCCCACCAGTACAGATCCCCCAGTACAGATCCCCCCACCAGTACATCTCCCCCAAGCACCAGTACAGCTTACCCCCAGTACAGATCCCCCCCTCCCCACCAGTACAGATCACCCCATTACAGCTCCCAAGTAAAATTCCCCTCACCAGTACAGCTTACCCCCAGTACAGATCCTCCCCACTAGTACAGCTCCCCCCAGCACCAGTAAAGCTTATCCCCAGTACAGATCCCCCCACTAGTACAGATCACCCCAGTACAGCTCCCCCCAAATACAGATCCCCCAGCACCAGTACAGCTTACCCCCAGTACAGATCCCCCACTAGTACAGCTCCGCCCAGCACCAGTGAAGCTTACCCCCAGTACAGATCCCCCCATCAAGTAAAATTCCCCCCACCAGTACAGATACCCCCCAGTACATCTCCCCTCAAATACAGATCCCCCAGCACCAGTACAGATTCTTCCAACAGTACAGATTATTACCCCAGTTTAGCTCCTACAATAAAGTTCCCCCTACCAGTACAGTTCCCCCCAGTACATATCCCCCCCAAGTACAGATCCCCCAGCATCGGTACAGTTTAGCCCCAGTACATACCCCCCCCCACCCCAGCCCCCCCCCCAGTACAGATCACCCCAGTACAGCTCCTCCAAGTAAAATTCCCCTCACCGGTACAGCTTACCCCCAGTACAGTACAGATCCTCCCCACCAGTACAGCTCCCCCCAGCACCAGTAAAGCTTATCCCCAGTACAGATCCCCCCACTAGTACAGATCACCCCAGTACAGCTCCCCCCAAATACAGATCCCCCAGCACCAGTACAGCTTACCCCCAGTACAGATCCCCCCACCAAGTAAAATTCCCCCCATCAGTACAGATACCCCCAGTACATCTCCCCTCAAATACAGATCCCCAGCACCAGAACAGCTTACCCCAAGTACAGATCCCCCCCCCCCCCCCAGTAGTATAGCTCACCCCAGTACATCTCCCCAAGAACAGATGCCCCAGTGCAAATCACACCAGTACAGCTTCCCCATTTAGAGATCCCCCACCAGTGCAGATCCCCCCTTTGGTACAACCACCACCCCACCAGTACAGAATCCCCAACACAAGCACAGGTCCCCCCAGTATAGCCCCCCCCCCCCCAGCACAAGCACAGCTCCCCCAGTACAGATACTTCCCACCAGTACAGATCTCCTCCATCCCCAAGTGTAGCTCCCCCCAGTCTCTAGTGCAGATCTCCTCCCTCCATGAAATCCGCTCATCAGACAAGGTGGTTCACAATGAGCTCGCAATAGTGACTGCTTCAGCCCTTTTGGGTTTGAACCCCGTCCCCCTTATTTACGCCCCTGCACAGTCTGACTTCCCCTCATATTATATATTTTTTTTTTCATCTACATTTAGTGTTTTGTTTTGTGTGCAAATGGGAAATGTGGGGGAAAAAAACGGAAGAAAACATCTCAAGAATCGGCCTGCCAACATCTGCACAAAACTGGAAGATGGGTTTTGCTCGGAGTCGGCCTTTAAGTGACGTGGAGTAGGAGAGGAACGGCGGTCCGGTGTAAATCTGCGGTGTGGCGTCCATTCTTTCGCTCGGTAATCCCTCTACTGTCACTTTTTACGGCTCCTGTGTGGACGAGGTTATTAAGGCTTTGTGATGGTCCTACCAGATGTTCCATTTTCCAGACATTTATTGTGGTGGCCAGCACCTGTTAATGGAAAATAAGATACAACCCGATCCCCTCGCTGTCAGCGACAAGCCCGATTTAGACGTGGTGACTGCAGCGTCTCCGCCGTACCCCATTCCGCCCCGCAACGCCAAGGCGCCAATTAATGAGGAATTAGCTGGATGTGAAGGCTCCTTGTCAGCAGTTTTATTAACTGGACAAATCGTTGGCCCTGCAAAGTGCGAAAGAAAACAGCGGGGAGTCAGGAGAGATCACAATACATCGTCAGCACTTCCAGAAAGTCTCAGCAAGAGCTGACCTCGTTTTTAAAGGGTGAACGCCGAAAAACAAATATAAAAGATTTTTATTTTATTTTTAATAACTTAGGCTACGTTCGTGCTTGTGCATTGCGGGAACGCACGCGAATCACGTGCTTTCCTGCAACGTGCAACCCTTTTGAAGATGTGCAGCCATGCCGGGCGCCCCCACTTAGCTTGCTGACATGCGGGTGCAAAATGCAAGTACCATGCAGTTTGGTGCCCCCTCTGCCCCAAAGCACCCCCCCCCCTCATGTTGAGGGAATGTGGCCTGGTATGGTTCAGGAGAAGGGGGGTGCTCTCGTTTACCCCCCCACCCCACTTTCCTGGCCTGACAGGCTCCATGCTGGCCTGCCAGGGTCTGGTATGGATTTCAGGGGGGACCCCCCGCCATTTTTTTTTAATCTTTTGGCATGGGGTTCCCCTCAAAATCCATACCAGACCCAAAGGGTCTGGTATGGATTTCAGGGGGGACCCCATGCCATTTTTTTTTAATCTTTTGGCATGGGGTTCCCCTCAAAATCCATACCAGACCCAAAGGGCCTGGTATGGATTTCAGGGGGGACCCCACGGCATTTTTTTTTTATCTTTTGGCATAGGGTTCCCCTTAAAACACGAAGGGCCTGGTATGGATTTCAGGGGGGACCCCACGCCATTTTTTTTTTATCTTTTGACATGGGGTTCCCCTTAAAACCCGAAGGGCCTGGTATGGACCCCCATTCCATTTTTTTTCTCACATTTTTGTATTGCCGGCAATGTTTTTTTTTCTTCCTTCAGCTGTCAGTGGGGAAGCCCGTTGACAGCAGATGACTCATCCGATGTTAAGGACAGAGCGGCCGGCTTCCCGATGTCCTTAACAATCAGCTATTCCCTGTGCCCTGATTGGGCAAAGCCTTGCACCTATGGGGTCGGGTCCTCCTTCTCCTGCTCCCCGGGCAGTCGGTGCAGCCTCAAGCTCTGTGTCCGCCCGGTAGGTCCAGTTGCTGGCAGATGGGGACAATCATAGAAACATAGGGATGGGGACAATCGGTCAGTCATAGGCGCCAAACCCCCCCCCTCTCCAGTGGCGCCAGAAACAGGCATGCCCCGCACCCCCCCCCCCCGTTTGGTCGGTTGGTCCCAAGCTCCGCACTTACCCTACCTCCTCCTCGGTGGCCAATAGGATCGCTTCTCCTCTCAGGCCAATCGGGTGAGGGAACCCGCTTCTTCATTGGCTGGGAGGAGAATCAGGAATTAGGAAGACAATAGCCAATATTCATTGGCTATTGTCACACAACTGGGTGGGCTGTCACAGCTTGGTACCCATAGTGGGAATGCCTGCGCTGGGGATCGAAAACAGCGGGTGAGACCGACTGGGGTGAGCACACCGCTGGGTCCTGGGCTCCCGGGTGGAATGGGAGAGCCCATAAATGCCAGTGGGTGGCGGCAAGAAGGGGGGCCCTTCAGCAGTGGCAGCTGGTGGGTTTTTTTTTTTTTTTTTTTGGTCGGTTGGTGGCTTCCCCCTGCTCCGTCGGGTCACCTGTCACCCGCAACCCCCCCCCCCCCCTTCTCTGCGCCCCGAACCCACCCTTTTTTTAAGCCAATTAGAGCCTCTGGCTCTAATCACATGCTTCAAAAAAAACAAAAAACATTGGAATGCATGCGTCCGGTGCCCGGATGCATGGATTGGGGGGGGGCGGAGCCCCTGCGCCCTGCATTTTGGGCTGCCACTGGTTGCTGGTCTCGGTTCTCTGGAGGAAGGGATGGGTAGGGAAGTATTTGCAGTGCCCTAATCAGGCTGGTCCCTGGGCTCCCAGCTCCGGAGGATCCCCCCCTCGCAGGAGAAGCACTGGACCAGGTGCCCAGATAGAAAAAGCTGGCTTGGGCCAGGTGAAGGAGGAGGAGGAGGTATTTCCTCAGTCTCTCTTCCCCCAGTGATCAGACTTTACATTGTAACTTTGTAGAAGGAAGAGGAAGCATTTCCTCAGTCTCCCATCCCCAGTCAAGCACGGAGGTGGAAACATGATGCTTTGGGACTGTTTCTCTGCTAAAGGTACAGGCTGACTTTGCCGCATTTAGGGGCCAATGGACGGGGCCATGTATTATAAAATCTTGGATGAGAACCTTCTTCTCTCAGCCAGAACACTGAAGATGGGTCATGGATGGGTCTTCCAGCATGACAATGACCCAAAACATACCGCCAAGGCAACAAAGGAGTGGCTCAAGAAGAAGCACATTAAGGTCATGAGTGGCCTAGCCAGTCTCCAGACCTTAATCCTATAGAAAATATATAGAGGGAGCTGAAACTTCGAGTTGCCAAGAAACCTTAAGGATTTAGAGAAGATCTGTAAAGAAGAGTGGACTAAACCTTTGCAGAAGGAGGAGGAAGCATTTCCTCAGTCTCCCATCCCCCAGTGATCAGACTGTACACCAGGGGCGGACTGACAACTCATGGGACCCCCGGGCAATAGGAGATTATGGGGCCCCCAGGCAATCAGAGATTATGGGGCCACACAGTATACACACACACACAGTATACAATCACACAGTATACACATACATGTACACACAGTATACACATACATGTACACACAGTATACACAGACATGTTTCTATTGGCTGAGAAGGTACTGGAGAGGTGGGGCAGCTATAATCTCTGGATTTTTAGACCAAAAGGATGTCGGTAAGGGACATTTCAGAAACAGATGTAAAAAAAACACAGATTTTTACATACTGTCCCTGGTTTTACTGAGGCTGGCAACCCTGATGGGGCCCCCTAGTGGCCCGGGGCCCTCGGGCAGTGCCCGAGTGACCGAATGGTCAGTCCGCCCCTGCTGTACACTGTAACTTTGTAGAAGGAGGAGGAAGTGTTTCCTCAGTCTCCCCTCCCCCAGTGATCAGACTGTACACTGTAACTTTGAAGGAGGAGGAAGAGGCATTTCCTCAGTCTCCCCTCCCCCAGGGATCAGACTGTACACTGTAACTTTGCAGAAGGAGGAGGAGGCATTTCCTCAGTCTCCCCTCCCCCAGTATACACACACACAGTATGCAATCACACAGTAGACACACACACAGTAGGGTTGCCACTTTTTCTTCAAGTGAAACCCGAACACTTTAGCGGCACACAGCATTTTTTTTTTTTGTATAAACATATATTTTGCTATTAAATAGCATTTCTAATCATAGGAAGTTAATAGCAAGAGTTCCCCCTCTACATCAGAGTCCACAGAGTTCCCATTCACTGTAAGGGGGGGACTCTGCAGACTCTGATGTAAGGGAGAACTCTGGGGATTCTAACATAAGGGATGCTCTGGAAACACTGATTTAAGGGAGAACACTGAGAACTCTGATGTACGGAGAAGACTCTTATGTAAGGGGGAACACTGTGGCCTCTGGTGTACAGGGGAACTCTGATGTAAGGGGTGCTCTGAGAACCCTGATTTACCTTAGTGTACTCACTCAGAGGCAGGAGATAGAAGGGGGGGACTTCAGTCACAGACAGGGATGGATGGTGAGCTCACTCACCCCTTGGCAGTCAGCGCCTCTCATCCAGATGTATCTGAGGCTGCTGGACTTCAAAGTTCCAGCCCGCACTTTCCTTTTCTAAGAAGTGTGGGCAGACACAGAGGGGTAGGGCTGGGAGTAAGAGGTGCAGGTCGAGCCCTCTCTCCTCTCCCGTCTGTGTGTGGGGGGGATGATTGTTAGTGTTGACTTTGGGCAGCATGAAAGAGTGTAACAGACACTCTTAGCTTAGACAACTGCAGCCAGCAACCCTGCTGGGAAGCCACAGTCCAATCTGAATAATGTGTCCGGGTTTCAGACAGTCTGAAACCCGGACGCATGATTCCAAACCCGAACTGTACGGTGAATCCCGGACAGGTGGCAACCCTAATCACAAGGTGAGAGGCTGCAGCAGGGGGCTGTTTGTCAGACATTTATGAACACAGCCAAGAACTGCACAGGCACCAGGATTTACATGACTGCGTTATCTCTGAGCCGGCATCTCAGTCCAGATAGTAGATGGTGACCCTGGGGGATGCCTGAACAAAGATGGTGCGGTCCTTCTGGAGAGGAAAGCAGATGTTGTGTTGTACGGGGAGTCCTGTGATCTCTGTGGATAAGGGGGGAATAAATACCCGGAAGTGTTACTCAGCATTCCGCACTGAACAATAAATCTGCTTCATTAATCTCTGTAATTCTGTGTTATTGGATACATTGTAATGTTAGAAGGACAGATGGGAATTAAAGGGAAAAGCCCCCATTATATTCTCCTGGAATTTTATACGAGAGCCGCAATGTAGATGTTTCTCCAGCGCTTCCTCCCCGGCATCCTCGTGGTTAATGGCCGCTTCCTCCGGTGCTCTGGCTCGCTGCAAATTTCCGACCCAAACAATGTAATTTGGGGATATTTTCAGCGTCCGGCCGCGATTTACAAGGTGCGATCTTTCCAGAGAGGTGAATGGATATGTGAAAATATTGGGTGGTTACGGCTCTCTGGACTTGTCCTCGGACTTTCCATTGTGCGCCGAGCGTCTTCACTTGTCTGGTCCTCATAATAGATTTTTATGTTCTCGGAGTATCTGTCTGCGCCGGGCCGTGCCAAGGGACGTTGTATCATCATGGCACAAGGTGTGTGTGCGTCTTTGTTTCTGGGCGTATTTTTAGCTGTCTATGAATACGGGCGTGGGTGGAAGGGAAGTCTCCCGGGAGTGGGCAGATAAGGGTCTGGGTGACCAGGGGGGGGGGGGGGGGCAAAAAGGGGAACTCCTACCCACTAATTCCTACATACCAGTGCCGGCTGGTGCTCAAAGTTTTTGGGGGGGGGGGGGGGGGGGGGCGCAAAGAAAATGAAAAGTTCAGAAAAAAAAACAACAATTGCAGCCTCACTGTGCCATCAAACTCAGCCACTGTGCCACATCAAATGCTGCCACTGTGCCCCATCAAATACAGCTACTGTGTCCATCTTATGCAGCCACTGTGCCCATCAGATGCAGCCACTGTGCCCATCATATGCAGCCACTGTGCCCATCATATGCAGCCACTGTGCCCATCAAATGCAGCCACTGTGCCCCATCAAACACAGCCTCACTGTGCCATATCAAATGCTGCCACTGTGCCCCATCAAATACAGCTACTGTGCCCATCTTATGAAGCCTGTGCCCATCTTATGCAGCCACTGTTCCCATCATATGCAGCCTCACTGTGCCCCATCAAATGCAGCCTCACTGTGCCCCATCTAATGCAGCCTCACTGTGCCCCATCAAATGCAGCCAGTGTGCCCCATCTAATGCAGCCTCACTGTGCCCCACCAAATGCAGCCACTGTGCCCATCATATGCAGCCTTACTGTGCCCCATCAAATGTAGCCTCACTGTGCCCCATCTAATGCAGCCTCACTGTGCCCCATCTAATGCAGCCTCACTGTGCCCCATCAAATACAGCCTCACTGTGCCCCATCAAACGCAGCGACTGTGCCATCAAACGCAGCCACTGTGCCCATCAATTGCTGCCACCGTGCCATCAAACGCAGCCACTTTGCCCATCAAATGCTGGCACTGTGCCCATCAAACACAGCCACTGTGCCCATCAATTGCTGCCACTGTGCCATCAAACGCAGCCACTGTGCCCATTAAATGCTGCCACTGTGCCCATCAAACACAGCCACTGTGCCATCAAATGCTGGCACTGTGCCCCATCGAATACAGCTACTGTGCCCATCATACACAGCCACTGTGCCCCATCTAATGCAGTCTCACTGTGCCCTGAGCCTCACTTACCTTACAGGCAGCTCCACTCGCGCCATGCATTCCATGGAGCTGCCAACATCCCTTCTAACCTCTTAACTTGAGAACCACAAAGCTCCCGCCTGTAGTAATACTACGGGGCGGAAGCTGTTCGGCGCTTTAGATTGCGCCGCAAAGCAGGTCAAAAGCCTGCAAATGAAGCGCCTCGTCTGCAATCTTGTGATTTAATTGACATGGCGCTTCCCATAGTGCACTGTGTTCGGCGCCTGAACACAGTGCACTTAAAGAACATTTTTTTTTTTTTTGTGACTGCTGGGTGGGGGGCAGGGCCCGTGCTCCCCCTATGGATGGGCCGCCACTGCTACATACACTCACCGGCCACTGTATTAGGTCCACCTTGCTAGTAGCGGGTTGGACCCCCTTTTGCCTTCATTCTTCGTGGCATAGGTACAACAAGGTGTTGAAAACGTTCCTCAGAGATTTTGCTCCATAGTGACATAATAGCATCACACAGTTGCTGCAGATTTTTCGGGTGCACATCCATGATGCCGAATCTCCCGTTCCACCACATCCCAAAGGTGCTCTATTGGATGAGATGTGGTGAGTGTGGAGGCCATTGTAGGACAGTGACCTCTTCTTAGAGATGGTATTCTGCCTACCTTGGATGTATCGAGTGGTTATTTGAGTTACTGTTGCCTTTCTATCATCTTTGCCCATTCTCCTCTGACATCAAAAGCGTTTGCTCACACAACTGCCGCTCACTGGATATTTTCTCTTTTTCCCCCCCCCCCCCAAATATGTCTGTCACCAACAACCACGCCACGTTCAAAGTCACTTCAATTCCCTTTTCTTCCCCATTCTGAGGCTCAGTTTGAACTTCAGCAAGTCGTCTTATCCGTCTTATCAACCCCTCTATAACCAATAGATAGATAGATTCATACATTGCATGAATCTATCTATGGTCGCCGCTGCCGCCCCCTATTCAGGCGCCCAGCCCCTTTTCGGTTCCTGAATTACAGTGGCGGGGGAGTGTTTATGAACCACACGGGGCGCTCGCAGGTCACTCAGCTGTGTTAGAAAAGCAAATGAATATTCGCTTTCCTAACAATAAACTGCCTCTCCGCCAATCATGTGCTCGGGTCTGTTACCTGTCACCTGATTGGCTGAGACGACAGGCGCCGCTATTGGACGCCTATCAGGGGGAAGAGGATGGGAGATGAGGACGGCAGGAGACGCATGGAGGACCCCGCTTGTCTCACCGAGCGGGGGTTACACTGGGGGCATTCAAGGGCACACTGGCAGCATATGGGCACACTGGCAGCATTTCATGGGCACACTGGCAGCATTTGATGGGCACAGTGGCAGCATTTGATGGGCCCACTGGCAGTGTTTGGGCACACTGGCACCATTTGATGGGCACACTGGCAGCATTTGATGGGCACACTGGCAGTATATTATGGGCACACTGGCAGTATATTATGGGCACACTGGCAGCATTTGATGGGCACACTGGCAGCATATAATTGGCACAGTAACAGCATTTGATGGGCAAAGTGGCCGCATATGATGGGCACACTGGCAGCGTTTGATGGCACAGTGGCAGTGTTTGGCACAGTGGATGTGTTTAATGGACACAGTGGCTGCAATTGAGGGCACAGTGGCAGCATTTGATGGGCACAGTGGTAGCATTCGATAGCACAGTGGCTGCAATTTGATGATTTTTTTTTTCAAAAAATGTTTGCGCCCCCCCAAAAAGGAAGTCCATGTACACCCTCCCGGCAAGTTAAGCCCATGCTGTAGCCTTCTTTCGGCTATAGCGCGAGTTAATCAAATTATTATTATTTTTTTCAAATTGTCTGTTTATAGCCCAAAAAATAAAAACCGCAAATACCACCAAAAGAAAGTCTATTTGTGGGAAAAAAAGGACGTCAATTTTGTTTGGAGCCACGTCGCACGACCGGCAATTGTCAGTTAAAGCGACGCAGTGCCGAATCGCAAAATAAAATGGCCTGGTCATGATGGGGGGGGGGGGGTAAATGTTCCAGAGGTCAATTGGTTAATGAAAGCTGCAGATTTCAGAAGATTGAAAACAAGTTTAGAAATGACATGTTATGAGCTTTTAGCCGTTGGGTTTAGATCTACTTTAAGCCAAGATGGCTCAGAGTCTACAAAGAAAAAAGAAAAGAAAAAGAAAAAAAAGAAAATAAAAGAAAAAAATGAAAATAAAAGAAAAAAAAAAAGGGAAAAAGAAAAAAAAAAAAAAGAAAAGAAAAGAAAAAAAAAAAAAAAAGAAAAGAAAAAAAAAAAAAAGAAAAGTAAGAAAAGAAAAAGAAAAGAAAAAGAAAAAAAATAAAATAAAAGAAAAAAAAGAAAAAAAATTACACAGAAAATGGAAAAGAAACTGGCAATTTTTTTTTAATGGCGGAATCTCCTCCCTTTTTTGTTTTTGCCACATTGTAACGAAAAAAAAAAATAATTTGGGCTGCCTTTCACTTCCTCGTCGTCTTGATGTGGTTTCAACACTTCCACCCCGCGCTGTCGTCTTCTTTAGGCAAAAGCGTTAAAAATAACTATTCCGCCCAGACATAAAAAAATAAAAAATAAATCCCTCAAATCCCAACTCATGAAAAGGATCGCAGCCCTGGGAGGAAATCTCACCATTTCTCTGCCATCAGACAGAACTTCACCTATAAACCGCCATTTTTTTTTTTTTTTTTTGGCGCCCGCCTCCCGGCATTTCATTCTTAATCTCGGCGGGCCGCGGTAGAACATACTTTGTTGAAATGGAAATTTTTAAAACATGATTACTTAGGGGAAAAAAAAAAATAAAAAAAAAAAACAGGAGGCTGATTTGTGAGCGTCTAGGATGGAGGTGATAATTTTCGAAAAAAGGTTATTTTACCGACTAACAAGTCCGTTTTATGGCTTTAGCGCAGACGGGAGATTTTTTTATTTTTTTTTTCTGCTGCAAATATTTGGAAGAGCTGCCATTGTTCTTTCTTACAAGGCCCGTAAATCACTTTTTCGGAGGAAGCAGGAAACAGCTGGGTCTGCGTCTCTTTCTGAACAGTCTGTCAGTTTTTCTGCGCCGGCTGCCAAAAGGAACACATTAGCGGTGTCACAAATAGCCGCCGCCTGCCAAAAGTAAACTTAACGTTGCGTTTTTTTTTTGTTTTTTTTTGGGTGAGATGGACAAATATTGAGGTTATCGCTGTCGGCGGTTCTCACCTTTTCGGAACAAGCTGCCTGTCAAAATGCGGATGGATGGATTGGGCCGGGGTGCTGACAAGTTAGGACCGCGGGGGTGACACCTAAGGGGTTAAAAGGAACCAATCCCCGAGGACACTGACTAAGGCGTCATTTTTGGCATATTCCTGAAAATGCTACTTGATTGGCTGTTATGGGTGTGTCAAACTGAGATCTATCATTTCCCCAAATTTAGGCGAAAATCAGGAGATTTCGGCGAAATGTATCATTTTGGTGAAATGCAAAAGGGAAGGTAAAACAAGGGTACAGCCTCACTGTACGATCAAACGCAGCCACTGTGCCAATCAATTGCCACCACTGTGCCCATCAAACGCAACCACTGTGCCCATCAAACGCAGCCACTGTGCCCATATCAAATGCTGCCACTGTGCCCATCAAATGCAGCCACTGTGCCCATATCAAATGCTGGCACTGTGCCATCAAATGCTGGCACTGTGCCCCATCAAATGCTGGCACTGTGCCCCATCTTATGCAGCCACTGTGCCCCATCTTATGCAGCCACTGTGCCCCATCGAATGCAGCCACTGTGCCCCATCTTATGCAGCCACTGTGCCCCATCGAATGCAGCCCCTGTGCCTCACTTACTTACCTTACAGGCAGCTCCGCTCGGGCCGTGCGGTCCACGGAGCTGCCGACAACACTTCCGGTTTCCCTGTGGAACATGGAAACCGGAAGTAACCGCTTAACTTGAACAACTGGTAATACTACGAGGCGGAAGCTGTTCGGCGCTTTGGATTGCGCTGCAAAGCAGGTCAAAAGCCTGCAAATGAAGCGCCTCGTCTGCAATCTCGTGATCTTTGAGATGAATTGAAGCGGAGACTGCGAGACAGGTCTTCTCAAGTTTCTCCACCCCAAACTCGCTCATCCATCACTTTATGGACCTTGCTTTGTGCACTGGTCCAAATCATTTGGTGGAGGGGGGATTATGGTGACGGGTTCGTTTTTCAGGGGATGGGTTTGGCGCCTTTGTTCCAGTGAAGGGAACTCTTAAGGCGTCAGCATACCAAGACATTTTGGACAATTTCATGATCCCAACTTTCTGGGGACAGTTTGGGGATGGTCCATTTCTTGTTCCAACATGGCTGCGCACCAGTGCACAAAGCAAGGTCCATAAAGACATGGATCAGCGAGTTTTGGGTGGAGGGAATTGACTGTCCCGACCTCAACCGGATAGAACACCTTTGGGATGAATTAGAGCGGAGACTGCAAACAGGGCTGCCATCAGGGGGGTACAGCCGGTACAACTGTAAGGGGCCCATGGGCCCGAGGGGCCCACCTGGGCCAGAAGAAGGCAGGAGGGTTGAAGGGGAGCCGTGTTGTGCACTATAGAAACGATCTCGCAGCTTCTTCTGCTCTCTGTGTCATTGAGTTCAGACATCAAGATCTTTACTGCCACCTCTGGCTACTATGTACAAGTGCACCCCTCGTGTGAGCTGCCTGTACTGTGCTCCTCTGTGTCAGCAACATGTCGGCTTTGTGAAAATGAGCTGGGACTAGGTAGGAAGATCCCCTTCACAAGTACGGGCTGTGAAGGAAAGGGAGGGGGGCTGTTTGTGTACAGGGAGGGGCCAGAGGCTTGTGTGTTTACAGTTTTGTGCATGTGTGGGGCTGACATATATATAGGTGGGGGGGCTGACATATATATAGGTGGGGGGGCTGACATATATACAGGCTGACATATATACAGGTGGTAGGGCTGACATATAGACAGGTGTGAGGGGGGCTGACATATAGACAGGTGTGAGGGGGGATGGCATATATACAGGATTGAGGGGGGGGGGGTCTGAGTGCATACAGGTGGGGTGGCCGGTGTGTGGATTCGGTAGGATGGACCGTGGGAAAGCCCTGGGGAATGTTGGTGGTCAGGCTCGGGGGTGCCCAGGCCTAAAGCTGTGTAAGGGGCCCAAAAATTTCTGATGGCTGCCCTGACTGCGAGCCAGGTCTTCTTGCCCAACATCAGTGCCCGACCTCACAAATGCGCTTCTGGAAGAAAGTTCTGCTGGCAAACCTTGGCTCCTGCCATTCGTGTGGATGTGACATGTACCACCTACCTAAACATTGTTGGTGACCAAGTACACCCCTTCTTGGAAACTGCATTTCCTGATGGCAGCGGCCTCTTTCAGCTGGATAATATGCCCCTTGCCACACTGCAAAAATGGGTCAAGAAGGGTTTGAGGAACTCAACAGGGAGTTTGAGCTGTGGACTTGGCCTCCAGATTTTCCAGATCTTAATCCAATCGAGCATCTGTGGGATGAGCTGGAAAAACAAGTCCGATCCATGGAGGCCCCACCTCGCAACTTACAAGACTTAAAGGATCTGACACTGAAGGTGCCGGATACCACAGCGTACCTTCAGAGGACTTGTGGGGTCCAAGCCTGGATGGGGGCAGGGCTGTTTTGGCCGCAAAAGGGGGACCTACTGGATATTAGGTGGGTGGTCATAAAGTGATGTCTGATCGGTGGATGACTGGTCCTTTTTTATCTTGGCAGGGCTCTACATTAAACATAATGGTTTGGTCTCTATATCTTCCCTTCTAAGCTCGGAGAGCCCAAATTGGTTATCCTAATCTGTTAGAGGATTCTGAGCCATTACCAGGGGGATGTAGAGATTAGAGACCACCCTGAAACCCGAGGTCCCTCGCAAGCCCACCGCTCTATTCAGAGGTAATAGAGACACGCGCTCGGAATCCGGCTGCCATGCCTCTCCTGAAAGACACATCCGTCCGTGTCACATGGGGGTAACCTGGGGTCAAAGCACTTACGGAACAAATTACAGAGATTCAGCTTGTGCCATTCCTCTAAGGTTTTGGGGGCAGATCCGTTTACTGTTGTTGTTTTTCCTCCATGGTGACAAGGGGAGGGGGGGGGGTAGAAAGAGGCAACATCCACTTAACCATTTCCACTGCAGCCAACTGGCAATGGGTATCGATAAAGGTCGCCATGTCACGAAAGTAAAACAATACAGGCGAACCAAACATAGACCCTGGGAGTGGCATGAGTGATGAGGGGCTCGGCTGTCCACGAGGACTCCTAATAGAAGAGGAAGGGCTCATTAACCACCTCAATGCCAGGGGGGCACTTACACCCCCCTTCCTGCCCAGGTCATTTTTCAGCTTTCAGCGCTGTCACACTTTGAATGACAATTGCGCGGTCATGTTACGCTGTAAACATGTGAAATTGTTATTGTTTTCTTCACACAAATGTATTTGGTGGTATTTTATCACTCCTGGGTTTTTTATTTTTTCCTAAACAGAAAAAAAGACCAAAAATGTTGAAAAAAATCTGTAAATTTTGTAAATAAGTAATTTTTCTCCTTCACTGATGGGCACTGATTAGGTGGCACTGATGGGCACTGATGAGACGGCACTTATGGGCACTGATTAGGTGGCAATGATGAGATGGCACTTATGGGCACTGATTAGGTGGCACTGATGGGCACTGATGAGATGGCACTTATAGGCACTGATTAGGTGGCACTGATAGGCGGCACTGATGGGTGGCACTGGTGGGCACTGATGAGGCGGCACTTATTGGCACTGATTAGGTGGCACTGATGAGAAGGCACGAATATGCCGCACTTATGGGCACTGATAGTGCTCATCAGTGCCACATATCAGTGCCACCTATCAGTGCCCATAAGTGCAGCATATTCGTGCCTTCTCATCAAGGCCACCTAATCAGTGCCCATAAGTGCCGCCTTATCAGTGCCCACCAGTGCCACCCATCAGTGCTCAGCAGTGCCACGTAATATGCGGCACTGCTGGGTGGCACTGGTGGGCACTGATGAGGCGGCACTTATGGGCACTGATTAGGTGGCACTGATGAGAAGGCACAGATGGCACAGATAGGGCACAGATAGGCAGCACTGGTGGGCACTGGGCACAGATAGGTGGCACTGGTGGGCACAGATAGGCTGCACTGGTGGGCACAGATAGGCAGCACTGGTGGGCATGGATAGGTGGTACTGATGGGCATTAAAGGGTGGCATTGATGAGCATTGATTTGATTTGATATTGGATTTGTATTGCGCCGAATGCGCTCCATTAGGAGGGTGCCTAGGCGCACAGAGACCCTTAAATCAAGTTAAGATTTCAAATAGAACATTGATGGGCAGCATTGATGGGCATTGATGGGCTGCACTGATAGCCAGCACTGACTGGCATCACTAATGACCACTGATTGCTGGCACTTGTGGCCACTGATTGCTGGTACTTGTGGGCACAGATTGGTGGCTATTGTGGGCACTGGTTGGCACTGATTGGCAGTGGTGGGAAATCATTGCTGGCACTGGTGGGCACTTAATTGTAATCAGGGCACTGATGACCAGTGCCCTGATTATATTCCTAGCTGTCCCCTGTGAGGAGATGCCGCTGATCGGCTCTCCTCTCCTCACACTCTATCAGTGTGAGGCGAGGAGCGCCAATTACCGGCATCTCCGTGTTTACATGGGACCGGCTGTGATTGGACACAGCGTATCACATGGTTAAAGAGCCACGGCGCGGCTGCGATCGCCGTACTGCACACGACAGCGGTCGTTCTGGGAGGCGGTCATATGACGTCCACCCACAATGAGAACCGCACCGCCCCGCCGTCATTTTATCGGTGGGCGGGCGACAAATGGTTAATATTATGATTTGCGCCAACATATGCATTGAGGCATTGAGGCGAGCTGAGATAAGACCAATCATCCAATGCACGTCACCTGGGGTGGCCACCTCTTCCCTTTAAACCTTAAAACCGATTTTTTCCCCCATCACATGGAGACACAAGTCTCGGCAAGAAGACGAGGAGAGATTCCGGGAACCTTCATTAGGAAGTCATTGCAGTAAATGGCCTTCATTTGTGACTATAGATTTCCCATTGTCTTAGATTAGACGCTGATTGCCAGAATGTCCTTCTTACTGAATCTGCAGACTTTACAGAACGCGATGACTTCTGATGGGGGGAGGGGGAGGGGGTCGTGGACTCGGAGCACGTGGGATGATGACGCTTTTTTGCACAAGAGAACCTGTAGTTATTTTTGATTTTTTTTGCACAGCAATAGTATCATGTTATACAAAACATCATTTTATCATTGAAATCCTCCCATAAGCTCCACGATATATGAAATGTGAAGATGTTGTTTCATTTTGGACGGAGCGATGAAAGGTTGTCAGGTTTATACTTCTGGGGTGATGTGCGCTGTGATTGGCTCTCTGGGGTTTTATGTCACTTTGCTGCATCGGTAAAATAACAATTTCCTTACATTGGACTCTCAGTGTTCCGGACATTTTCTATCATTGTCTATAGCAGAGATTTCCCCTTTCAGGACAGGAAGTGATGGGAAATCTTTGTAATGGGGTCACAGACAAAAATGCTTTGTTACTGAGGGGGATATCTGACAACCGTACCCCTATACCCCCCAAACGTCCATTATTTGGGGGGATTGCCCCTCTTCCTCTTCCCCTGTCCAAAGCTCTCCTCTGCACCCCTGTCCAAACCTCTCCTCTGCACCCCTGTCCAAAGCTCTCCTCTGCACCCCTGTCCAAAGCTCTCCACTGCTCCCCTGTCCAAAGCTCTCCTCTGCTCCCCTGTCCAAAGTTCCCCTCCGCACCCCTGTCCAAAGCTCTCCTCTGCTCCCCTGTCCAAAGCTCTCCTCTGCTCCCCTGTCCAAAGCTCTCCTCTGCACCCCTGTCCAAAGCTCTCCTCTGCTCCCCTGTCCAAAGTTCCCCTCCGCACCCCTGACCAAAGCTCTCCTTAGCACCCCTGTCCAAAGCTCTCCTCTGCTCCCCTGTCCAAAGCTCTCCTCTGCTCCCCTGTCCAAAGCTCTCCTCCGCTCCCCTGTCCAAAGCTCTCCTCTGCTCCCCTGTCCAAAGCTCTCCTCTGCTCCCCTGTCCAAAGCTCTTCTCTGCACCCCTGTCCAAAGCTCTCCTCTGCACCCCTGTTCAAAGCTCTCCTCTGTACCCCTGTCCAAAGCTCTCCTCTGTACCCCTGTCCAAAGCTCTCCTCTGCTCCCCTGTTCAAAGCTCTCCTCTGTACCCCTGTCCAAAGCTCTCCTCTGCTCCCCTGTCCAAAGCTGTCCTCTGCTCCCCTGTCCAAAGCTCTCCTCTGCTCCCCTGTCCAAAGCTCTCCTCTGCTTCCCTGTCCAAAGCTCTGCTCTGAGCCCCTGTCCAAAACTCTTCTCTGCACCCCTGTCCAAAGCTCTCCTCTGCTCCCCTGTTCAAAGCTCTCCTCTGTACCCCTGTCCAAAGCTCTCCTCTGTACCCCTGTCCAAAGCTCTCCTCTGCTCCCCTGTCCAAAGCTCTCCTCTGTACCCCTGTCCAAAGCTCTCCTCTGCTCCCCTGTCCAATGCTCTCCTCTGAACCCCTGTCCAAAGCTCTCCTCTGCACCCCTGTCCAAAGCTCTCATCTGAACCCCTGTCCAAAGCTCTTCTCTGCACCCCTGTCCAAAGCTGTCCTCTGCTCCCCTGTCCAAAGCTCCCCTCTGCACCCCTGTCCAAAGCTCTCCTCTGCTCCCCTGTCCAAGCTCTCCTCTGCTCCCCTGTCCAAAGCTCTCCTCTGCTTCCCTGTCCAAAGCTCTCCTCTGCACCCCTGTCCAAAGCTCTCCTCTGCACCCCTGTCCAAAGCTCTCCTCTGCTTCCCTGTCCAAAGCTCTGCTCTGAGCCCCTGTCCAAAACTCTTCTCTGCACCCCTGTCCAACGCTCTCCTCTGCTCCCCTGTCCAAAGCTCTCCTCTGCACCCCTGTCCAAAGCTCTCATCTGCTCCCCTGTCCAAAGCTCTCCTCTGCACCCCTGTCCAAAGCTCTCCTCTGCTCCCCTGTCCAAAGCTCTCCTCTGCTCCCCTGTCAAAAGCTCTTCTCTGCACCCCTGTCCAAAGCTCTCCTCTGAGCTCCTGTCCAAAGCTCTCCTCTGAGCTCCTGTCCAAAGCTCTCCTCTGCTCCCTGTCCAAAGCTCTCCTCTGCACCCCTGTCCAAAGCTCTCCTCTGCACCCCTGTCCAAAGCTCTCCTCTGCACCCCTGCCCAAAGCTCTCCTCTGTACCTCTGTCCAAAGCTCTCCTCTGAGCCCCTGTCCAAGCTCTCCTCTGCACCCCTGTCCAAAGCTCTCCTCTGCACCCCTGTCCAAAGATCTCCTCTGCACCCCTGTCCAAAGCTCTGCTCTGAGCCCCTGTCCAAAACTCTTCTCTGCACCCCTGTCCAAAGCTCTCCTCTGCTCCCCTGTCCAAAGCTCTCCTCTGCACCCCTGTCCAAAGCTCTCCTCTGCTCCCCTGTCCAAAGCTCTCCTCTGCTCCCCTGTCCAAAGCTCTCCTCTGCTCCCCTGTCCAAAGTTCCCCTCCGCACCCCTGACCAAAGCTCTCCTTAGCACCCCTGTCCAAAGCTCTCCTCTGCTCCCCTGTCCAAAGCTCTCCTCTGCTCCCCTGTCCAAAGCTCTCCTCTGCACCCCTGTCCAAAGCTCTCCTCTGCACCCCTGTCCAAAGGTCTCCTCTGCACCCCTGTCCAAAGCTCTCCTCTGCACCCCTGTCCAAAGCTCTCTTCTGCACCCCTGTCCAAAGCTCTCCTCTGAGCCCCTGTCCAAAGCTCTCTTCTGCTCCCCTGTCCAAAGCTCTCCTCTGCACCTCTGTCCAAAGCTCTCCTCTGCTCCCCTGTCCAAAGCTCTCCTCTGCACCCCTGTCCAAAGCTCTCCTCTGCACCTCTGTCCAAAGCTCTCCTCTGCTCCCCTGTCCAAAGCTCTCCTCTGCTCCCCTGTCCAAAGCTCTCCTCTGCACCCCTGTTCAAAGCTCTCCTCTGCACCTCTGTCCAAAGCTCTCCTCTGCACCCCTGTCCAAAGCTCTCCTCTGCACCCCTGTTCAAAGCTCTCCTCTGCTCCCCTGTCCAAAGCTCTCCTCTGCTCCCCTGTCCAAAGCTCTCCTCTGTACCTCTGTCCAAAGCTCTCCTCTGTACCCCTGTCCAAAGCTCTCCTCTGAGGTCCTGTCCAAAGCTCTCCTCTGAGCCCCTGTCCAAAGCTCTCCTCTGCTCCCCTGTCCAAAGCTCTCCTCTGCACCCCTGTCCAAAGCTCTTATCTGCTCCCCTGTCCAAAGCTCTCCTTTGCACTCCTGTCCAAAGCTCTTCTCTGAGCCCCTTTCTAAAGCTCTTCTCTGTACCCCTGCCCAAAGCTCTCCTTAGCTCCCCTGTCCAAATCTCTCCTCTGTTCCCCTGTCCAAAGCTCTCCTCTGTACCCCTGTCCAAAGCTCTCCTCTGCTCCCCTGTCCAAAGCTCTCCTCTGAGCCCCTATCTAAAGCTCTTCTCTGTACCCCTGCCCAAAGCTCTCCTCAGTTCCTCTGTCCAAAGCTCTTCTCTGTACCCCTGCCCAAAGCTCTCCTCAGTTCCTCTGTCCAAAGCTCTCCTCTGCACCCCTGCCCATAGCTCTCCTCTACACCCCTGTCCAAAGCTCTCCTCTGCACCTCTGTCCAAAGCTCTCCTCTGCACCCCTGTCCAAAGCTCTCCTCTGCTCCCCTGTCCAAAGCTCTCCTCTGTACCCCTGTCCAAAGCTCTCCTCTGCTCCCCTGTCCAAAGCTCTCCTCTGCATCTCTGTCCAAAGCTCACCTCTGCACCCCTGTCCAAAGCTCTTCTTTGCACCCCTGTCCAAAGCTCTCCTCTGCACCTCTGTCCAAAGCTCTCCTCTGCACCCCTGTCCAAAGCTCTCTTCTGCACCCCTGTTCAAAGCTCTCCTCTGCACCTCTGTCCAAAGCTCTCCTCTGCACCTCTGTCCAAAGCTCTCCTCTGCACCCCTGTTCAAAGCTCTCCTCTGCTCCCCTGTCCAAAGCTCTCCTCTGATCCCCTGTCCAAAGCTCTCCTCTGTACCTCTGTCCAAAGCTCTCCTCTGAGTTCCTGTCCAAAGCTCTCCTCTGAGCCCCTGTCCAAAGCTCTCATCTGCTCCCCTGTCCAAAGCTCTCCTCTGCACCCCTGTCCAAAGCTCTTATCTGCTCCCCTGTCCAAAGCTCTCCTCTGCACCCCTGTCCAAAGCTCTCCTTTGCACTCCTGTCCAAAGCTCTTCTCTGAGCCCCTATCTAAAGCTCTTCTCTGTACCCCTGCCCAAAGCTCTCCTCAGCTCCCCTGTCCAAATCTCTCCTCTGTTCCCCTGTCCAAAGCTCTCCTCTGTACCCCTGTCCAAAGCTCTCCTCTGCTCCCCTGTCCAAAGCTCTCCTCTGAGCCCCTATCTAAAGCTCTTCTCTGTACCCCTGCCCAAAGCTCTCCTCAGTTCCTCTGTCCAAAGCTCTCCTCTGCACCCCTGCCCATAGCTCTCCTCTACACCCCTGTCCAAAGCTCTCCTCTGCACCTCTGTCCAAAGCTCTCCTCTGCACCCCTGTCCAAAGCTCTCCTCTGTACCCCTGTCCAAAGCTCTCCTCTGCACCCCTGTCCAAAGCTCTCCTCTGCTCCCCTGTCCAAAGCGCTTCCCTGAGCTCCTATCTAAAGCTCTCCTCTGCTCCCCTGTCCAAAGCTCTCCTCTGCAACGCTCTTATATAATTTGCTTATGAACCCACCCACACCTCATCAATACTTAAGCTCTTCAGCCCTCTTTCACAGATTCTTACCTCTGCACCACTCCTCATCTCTGACTGCTGCCCCCCCCCTCCAGCAAATGCCCTTATCCTTGCACCCCCTCAATGCTTCAACATCTTCTGTGTTCCATGCTTACCTCTGCACCCCTGTCCAAAGCTCACCTCTGCACCACTGTACTTATAGTCAGGTTCTCCTCCTCCTATTGGTGTCCCTTCGGGGGGGGGGGGGTGGGGGTAGTACTTGGGTAGACCTTGCTCCACCATGTGTCCTGAAGAAAGGGGTTTGTCTGGTTTCAGTTTGGTGGACCAAGAGTGACCCCAGTCCCCATCTGGAGTTTTGCCCCCCGGGGGTGGACCATTTATACACCCTGTGCACTTCTTTCTGTGCTTGGTGTTAGTTTCTGTCTGTGTCATTGATCTGTAAAGAGCTGAAAGATCAGAAAAGTCAAGTAATTCCTATTCTACTCACTCTGGACTCATGACAAACAAATCTAAGCCCAAGGACTAGCATAATGCCACATTGTTTCATGATTATTCAAAGTGCCTGGAACAAAGTATCAAACACGAACCGGACAAAATTGGGAGGATCCAGAAAGAAAATAAAAGATGAAAAGAAACATAAGCAATGAACTGACTGAGACAACCCTGCCAGCGAATCTTCTCTCTAGCGCCCCCCTCTGTCCTCCCGCCACCTGTCGCTTCCCACCAAGGTCATATGTGAGCGGGCGCACCGCTCTTCTTTCCCTCGACAGATGTTTGAGTTTAAAAACTGCAGTTTTGCTCATAACTGGCTTTAGCGCAGTGTATATTTTTGTTTAAGGAGAGGTCAGGGGGAAATCTAATCAGCGGATAGACCATCTAATTCGGGCAGCAAGCGGCTTATAAGTGTGCGTCATTTGGCCCGCTCTCCATTTGTTCCTGTCCAGATTAACGGTGATGAGCTTACAGCTGAAATTACAGCAAAAAGAGGGTAAAAAAAAAAAAAAAAAAAAAAGGTTTCTCGATCGGTGGCTAAAGTCGGGGTTTTCATTTGAAGTCAATGCTAGATGATGGGAGCCAAAAGGTGAAAGGAAGGGGACATATCATGGACCGTCTTCCCTGTGGGGCCCGATGTGGACCCGGCATCAGATATATATAGTATATGGTTTCATGTTAAGTCCATGCATGCTGAATAATATGTCAGTGTGACCCTTCCAGGTATTTATTACCAGTGATGTAAGTAACTGAGTTAAAATAAACGGAGTTACATAACTCAGTTACTTTAGAGGGTAACGAGTAATCTAACTGATTACTTTTCCCCTCATGGTAACTCAGTTCCCATTACTTGGGCGGAGTTACCTCAATTACATCTACTGCCACTAGATGGCAGTAGTGTAATTCCGGTGTCCTGCCAAAAAAAGTTCCCCCGCCGGATAAGGACCCCCTGTTCTGTGCAGCGCTTGCGCAGTACGAAGGACTACGGAGCATATGAAAATTGCCGAACCTAAACAGCTCTGAGTGAACTCTACACCGCGCAGGCGCAGTTAACATGTAATTGTACGAGGCGATGCCGCACGCTCCCGATGCTCGTGCTACTCTGCAAGGGCCGTCTATCGTGTAACTAAGGGGCGGGTCTAGTATTACTCTAACCAAGGGGTGCATTTATTATTATTGTTATATATCGAGCTCTGCCCATTAATTTAACATTCGCCCTCTTCTGTAGCCATCCGCCCCTTACACGATATAATAATAATAGACCCGCCCCTTACACGCTATAATAATAATAGACCCGCCCCTTACGCGATATAATAATAATAGACCCGCCCCTTGCTTACACGCTATAACAGATCTGCCCCTTGGTTAGAGTAATAATAGAGCAGCCCCTTGGTTACACCATATATAACAATAATAATAAATGCGCCCCTTGGTTACAGTAATACTAGACCCGCCCCTTAGTTACACGTATAGAATATAAAAAAAAAAAAAGTCACAGTTACTTTGCTGAGTAACTAATTACTTTTCCAATGTAGTAACTGAGTTACTAACGCAATTACTTTTTGGGAGAAGTAATTTGTAACTTAACTAATTACTTTTTTAAAGTAAGATGACCAACACTGGCTGTAGCCAATGACAGGTGGACTTGGCCTTGTGTTTTGGATCATTGTCATGTTGGGATGTCCAAGTACGTCCCATGCGCAGCTTCCTGGCTGATGAATGCAAAATGTTCCTCCAGTATTTTTTGATAACATTCTGCATTCATCTTGCCATCAATTTTGACCAAATTTCCTGTGCATTTGTAGCTCACACATCCCCAAAACATCAACAATCCACCTCCGTGTTTCACAGTAGGGATGGTGTAGGCCTTGTTGACTCCTCTCCAAATGTAGAGTTTATGGTTGTGGCCAAAAAGCTCAATTTTGGTCTCATCACCCCAAATGACTTTGTGCCAGAAGGTTTGAGTCTTGTCTCTGTGCTGTTTGGCGTATTGTAAGCGGGATACTTTGTGGCATTTGCGTAGTAATGACTTTCTTCTATTGACTCGACCATGCAGCCCATCCTTTTTCAAGTGCCTCCTTATTGTGCATCTTAAAACATCCACACCACGTGTTTTCAGAGAGTCCTGTATTTCACCCGAAGTTATTTGTGGGTTTTTTTTTTTTGCATCCCGAACAATTTTCCTGGCAGTTGTGGCTGAAATTTTAGTTGGTCTACCTGACCGTGGTTTGGTTTCAACAGAACCCCTCATCTTCCACTTCTTGATTAGAGTTTGAACACTGCTGATAGGCATTCTCAATTCCTTGGATATCTTTTTATATCCCTTTCCTGTTTTATACAGTTCAACTACCTTTTCCTGCAGATCCTTTGACAATTCTTTTGCTTTCCCCATGACTCAGAATCCAGAAACGTCGGTGCAGCACTGGATGAAAGATGCAAGGGTCTGTCAGGAGTCCAGAAACTCATTGTCCTTTTATACACACACACTAATTACAAGCCAACAGATCACAGGTGAGGATGGTTACCTTTAATAGCCATTCAAACCCCTATGTGTCAACTTGTGTGCCTGTTATCAGGCCAAAATCACTGGGGTATGTAAACTTATGATCAGGGTCATTTGGGTAGTTTCTGTTGTGATTATGACTTATAAAGAGTAAACACAGTTGATTGATAATAAATGGCTTCAGCCAAACACTAACCATGAGTGAAAGAAAAGATTTTGTGTTATTCATATTCTCTGAAAAATGGCCAAAAAATCATAAATTCTGCCGGGGTATGTAAACTTATGAGCACAACTGTATATGTAGCTGGGACTTTTAATAGTTCAGCTACATATACGGTTGTTGAGGTTGTTGATTTTTTTTGGGGATGTTGGTACATAGAGAAATCCACTCATCTATGATTCACACCAGGAAAAATACATTTTGCCTTATCTTGCAGTGGAGTTGCAGTGGGACTGTGCTGGAGTAGCCACCCTATGCAGTCCCACCACACCTGATGTGACACAAGGTCGGTCTTTCCGGCAGGAAAAGTCCGACGGAATCTTTGCATCGGATATTCCGATTGTGTGTGGGCCTCATCTGACTTTTTTTTCGAAAATTCTGGCGGACTTAGAAATAGAAAATGTTTTAAATCTTTCCGACGGAACCAATTCCTATCGGGAAAACCGCTCGTCTGTATGCTGTTCCGACGGACCAAAAACGACGCATGCTCTGAAGCAAGAACGAGACGGCAGCTATTGGCTACTGGCTATTGAACTTCCTTTTTTCTAGTCACGTCGTACGTGTTGTACATCACCGCGTTGTAGACGGCCGGACTTTGGTGTGATCGTGTGGAGGCAAGACCGTTTCAGCGGAACTCCGTTCGGAGTTCATTTCGATGGAAAAAACGGTCGTGTGTACACGGCATGAGGGTTTAAAAGTACTTTAAGTGGAAGCGAAGATAGGGGCAGTGCTCAGTTTTGGTTAGGGAGAGAGATGCTGTAGACTATCCAACCCTCGTCTGGGAATGGCGATCCTTTGTAAGGCTTATCTCCTCGGATCCCATCTTGGAGAGAAGATCTGGCCGTCTGCATGGAAAAACCAAATGGTCTTGGGTATTGGTAAGGAAGACTATGGGATAATTCACGGTCGGAATTTCCGATGGAAACAGTCCGATGGGAGCTTTTCAACGGATTTTCCGACCGTGTGTACGCCCATCAGTCTTTTTCTGTCGGAATTTCCGACGGACTTTGGATTGAGAACCTGTTCTCAATTTTTCCGACGGAAAACCTTTCTATCGGATTTTCCGATCGTGTGTAGGCAATTCCGACACGCAAAATTCCGACGCATGCTCGGAAACTATTTGACGCATGCTCGGAAGCATTAAACTTCCCTTCTATAGTGCTGTCGAACGTGTTTTATGCCGCTGTGTTACAGACCATCGGAATTTGGTGTGACCGTGTGTAGGCAAGACAGTTTGAGCGAAATTCCGTCGGAATTACGACGGGAAACCCATCAGAGCTTTTTCAGACGAGAATTCCGACCGTGTGTACGCGGCATAAGGAATTTGAGAGATACAGGGACTTGGAGTCTTAGGCCCCTTTCACACTGAGGCGTTTTTCAGGCGCTACAGCGCTAAAAATAGCGCCTGTATAGCGCCTGAAAAAAAAAAACGGCCCCATTCACTCCAGTATGAAAGGCTTTCAAAAAAGTCCTGCTAGCAGCATCTTTGGAGCGGTGAAGGAGCTGTGTATTCATCGCTCCTATACCGCTCCTACCCATTAAAATCAATGGGACAGCGCGGCAATACTGCCAGCAAAGCGCTGCGGTCGGTTTTAACCCTTTTTCGGGCGTCAGCGGGGGTTAAAACCGCACCGCTAGTGGCCGAAAAAACCGCCGCTAAAATGACGGTAAGGCCCCTTTCACACTGGGGCGGTGCGGGCGTCGGCGGTAAAGCAGCGCTATATTTAGCACTGCTTTACCATAATTTTAGCCGCGGTATTTGACGAAAAAGGGTTAAAACCTCCCAAAAAGCGACGCTGCCGGCAGTATAGCCACGCTGCCCCATTGATTTCAATGGGTAGGAGCGGTGAATACACGGCTCTTTCACCGCTCCAAAGATGCTGCTAGCAGGACTTTTTTTACCGTCCTGCTAGCGCACCGCTCCAGTGTGAAAGCCCTCCGGCTTTCACACTGGAGTGAATGGGACCGTTTTTTTTCAGGCGCTATACAGGCGCTATTTCTAGCGCCTGAAAAACCCCCCAGTGTGAAAGGGGCCTAAGGCAGCGCTAAATATAGTGCTTCTTTACCGCCAGCGCCGCTCCCGCCCCAGTGTGAAAGGGGCATTAAGGAAGCATGTTCTGGGTTTACTCATTTGTGGAACGGTGAAGACTTGTATCCAAAACCTGTATGGACTGCTGAACTTTTAATTTTTTGGGGGGTTGGGAATCTGCTGGACTCTTGAAACGTAACAAAATTGTTTATTCTTTGCGGTTTTCTACTTTTCCTCTTTATAATAAAATATTTCTTGTGTTGTGTTGTGTTTTTTTTGCCCCCCTGAGCATCTACACCAGGTCACATGCTGACCATGCATGGGGATGACTGGATCAGACGTGGATTGGTCCGATCTGATAAGGACGGCGCAGCCGGCTGCATAGGACCGATCGGACGCTCAATGGACAAGCCGGGGCTCCTCTGAGATGGTAACAATGAAAAGTTTTAAGTTTTTTTTTTCTATAGTGTACTTTTAATAACGAAATGCTGGCAAGACCCCCGGCATGATGACACATCCCTCCAAATGACATTAGCGCGTATCGTGATAGCGCGTCATATGGGGAAGTGGTCACTGGAAGGAATTGTGGTTACGTGATTCAGTTGAAGGACCACTAAACCTAAAATACATTGTTCCTTCATTAGAGGGACACCAAATCCAGAACACATGTTCATTCACATAACCGCAAGCACTGAAATCAGAGCTATGTAGGTAGAGGTTGCTATAACATGACAGACCTTAAAGAGAAACCTCAGCAAAATCTGAACTTTACTCTAATGTGCTGTCTTATCCAGGGGCGGACTGACCATTCGGCCCCTCGGGCACTGCCCGAGGGCCCTGGGCCACTAGGGGGCCCCACCAGGGTTGACAGCCTCAGTAAAACCAGGGACATTATGTAAAAATCTGTTTTTTTTTACATCTGTTTCTGAAATGTCCCTTACCGACATCCTTTTGGTCTAAAAATCCAGAGATTATAGCTGCCCCACCTCTCCAGTACCTTCTCAGCCAATAGAAACATGTCTGTGTATACTGTGTGTACATGTGTGTGTATACTATGTGATTGTATACTGTGTGTGTGTATACTGTGTGGCCCCATAATCTCTGATTGCCTGGGGGCCCCATAATCTCCTATTGAACGAGGGCCCCCATGAGTTGTCAGTCCGCCCCTGGTCTTATCTTGCCCCCCCCCCCCCCCCCGGGGAGACATATGCAACATTTGTAGCCACACGTGTGCCCCCCTTGTAGGTGCTGGATCTCCCTCCGGCTTTGTGAGCCCAATATATCAAATAGTATTTAGTATTTATTAATTTTATGGCTTTTTTTTACATTTCTTATTTGTTTAGCTCACCTCCTGAAGAAGCAGGGTGTTCCCACGAAATGCGTTGAGACTGCCTACCCAATGGCAGACACCTCAATCTTATCTGCAAAACTAAGAAATGGTCTTTAGAAACTGATATGCTTTGGTTTTTATATCTCTATGGGTGTTTTTTTTAAGGGAGGTCCTGATTGAATGTATCACTAGTTGTATACACATAATGTTCTTTTAACTACTTCCATCCCAAGCCCATTCTGGCACTTCTCACCTACATGTAAAAATCATTCTTTTTTTTTTTTTTGCTAGAAAATGACTCAGAACCCCCCAAACATTATATATATTTTTGAGAAGAGGCCCTAGAGAATAAAATGGTGGATTTTGCATTTTTTTTTATGTCACATGGCATTCGTTTTGTTTTTTGTAACAAAATACACATTAACCACCTGATTACCGGGCACTTAAACCCCCCTCCTGCCCAGACCAATTTTCAGCTTTTGGCGCTGACGCACTTTGAATGACAATTGCGCGGTCATACAACACTGTACCCAAATGAAATTTTTATCATTTTTTTCCCCACAATAAGAGCTTTCTTTTGGTGGTATTTAATCACAGCTGGGTTTTTATTTTTTGCTAAACAAACAAAAAAAGATGGAAAATTAAAAAAAAAAAAAAAAAAAAAAATCATGTTTAATAGTTTGTTATAAAATTTTGCAAACAGGTAATTTTTCTGCTTCATTGATATGCGCTGATGAGGCGGCACAGGTGGGCACTGATAGGCTGCACTGGTGGGCACTGATAGGCTGCACTGGTGGGCACTGATAGGCTGCACTGGTGGGGACAGATAAGTCGGTACTGATGGGGACAGCAAAGATGGCACTGATGGGCACGGATGGGTGGCACGGATGGGTGGCACCGATGGGCACTGATGGATGACACTGATGGGCACTGATGGGTGGCACTGATGGGTGGCACTGATGGGCACTGATAGGTGGCACTGATGGGCACTGATGGGCACTGGTAGGTGACACAGATGAGCACTGGCAGGTGACACTGATGTGCAGCACTGGCACTGTGGGCACTGAGAGATGGCAGTGTGGGCACTGGTAGGCGGCACTTTAATGGAGCAAAGGTGGGCACAATTGATTGGGCACATTGCAGTGAGAGGGACTGATGTCCCTCTCACTGCCGCCGGTGATCGGCTTTTTTTTTTTTTCCTCCTCGCGCTGTCAGCACGAGGAGGAAAAAAAGCCGATTACCGGCTCTGTTATCACATGATCAGCTGTCATTGGCTGACAGCTGATCACGTGGTAAGGGGTCGGGATCGACCCCTTACTCGGATCTGTGATCCAGCGAGTCTCACAGACTCGCTGATCACAGAGCGCGCCGCACGCGCCCTTCAGGGGGCGCGCAGGCAGCTCGTGTCCGGGACGACGTCAATAGACGTCGTCCCGGCACAATAGATCCGCGCTGTAGCCGTCATTTGGCTATAGCGCGGGTCTAAGGTAGTTAATACATTTTATGCAAAAAAAAAAAAAAAGCCCTCAATATAGTAACCCAATTTGTTTACAAAATATAAAAGATAATATTATGGTGAGTTAATAGATACCAAACATGTCCCACTTTAAAATTGCGCACGTTCGTGGAAGAGGGGGGATTATGGTGGGGGGGTTGTTTTTAAGGGGTTGGGCTTGGCCCCTTAGTTCCAGTGAAGGGAACTCTTAAGGTGTCAGCATACCAAGACATTTTGGACAATTTCATGCTCCCAACTTTGTGGGAACAGTTTGGGGATGGCCCCTTCCTGTTCCAACATGACTGCCCACCAGTGCACAAAGCAAGGTCCATAAAGACATGGAAGAGCGAGTTTTGGGGTGGAGGAACTTGACTGGCCTGCACAGAGTCCTGACCTCTACCCGATAGAACACCTTTGGGATGAACTAGAGCGGAGACTGCTGCAAGCCAGGCCTTCTCGTCCAACATCACTGCCGGACCTCACAAATGTGCTTCTGGAAGAATGGTCAAAGTTCATGTGCGTGTAAAGGCAGGCGTCCCAATACTTTGACAATATAGTGTATGTTTTTATTGTTAAGTGTGTTACTGTAATAGAAAATTTTATAATTTTTTACGTGTTTGTTGTAATTGGAATCTTGAAAGTCCAACTTGTCCTCTACTTATGTTTTGCCTATAATACCGCTATTGTGTTTTATTCAAATACGGATAGAATGGGGAAAGGGCATAGATAGATGTAAGGCTGAAAGGATTAATGGATATTATCAATGATAATGGATAATGAAAATCGTTGTCAACGATTTTCATTATCGATTCGTTGGTCCGCACCTTCCTCCTGTCCGTCCGTGAAAAAAATCCTTCCCTCCTGTGTAATCCTGTGTCGCTGTCTGTGACCAGGCAAGTCCGCGCTGAGGATGTGCCTCTCCTCCTCGCTGACGTCCCATCATTGGTGTCCCCGGGAGGAATAGCGCCCCGTCATTGGTGTTCACAGGAGGAATAATGCCCCATCATTGGTGTTCACGGGAGGAATAGCGCCCCGTCATTGGTGTTCACAGGAGAAATAGCGCCCCATCATTGGTGTCCCCGGGAGGAATAGCGCCCCGTCATTGGTGTCCCCGGGAGGAATAGCGCCCCGTCATTGGTGTTCACAGGAGGAATAGCGCCCCGGCATTGGTGTTCACAGGAGGAATAATGCCCCATCATTGGTGTTCACGGGAGAAATAGCGCCCCATCATTGGTGTTCACGGGAGGAATAGCACCCCATCATTGGTGTTCACAGGAGGAATAATGCCCCATCATTGGTGTTCACGGGAGAAATAGCGCCCCATCATTGGTGTTCATGGGAGGAATAGTGCCCCATCATTGGTGTTCACGGGAGAAATAGCGCCTCATCATTGGTGTTCATGGGAGGAATAGTGCCCCATCATTGGTGTTCACGGGAGGAATAGTGCCCCATCATTGGTGTTCACGGGAGGAATAGTGCCCCATCATTGGTGTTCACGGGAGGAATAGTGCCCCATCATTGGTGTTCACGGGAGGAATAGTGCCCCATCATTGGTGTTCACGGGAGGAATAGTGCCCCATCATTGGTGTTCACGGGAGGAATAGGGCCCCATCATTGGTGTTCACGGGAGGAATAGGGCCCCATCATTGGTGTTCATGGGAGGAATAGGGCCCCATCATTGGTGTTCATGGGAGTATAGAGCCTCATCATTGGTGTAACTATGAACATTGATGTAAAATGGGCAGGGGCGCTTTAGGAGCGGTGAGTTCACCACTCCTAATGCACTCCAAAGAAGCTGCTTGCAGGACTTTTTCTGACGCCCTGCCAGCGCACCGCACCAATGTGAAAGCCCTCGGGGGGCTCCCACACTGGGGTGAATGGAGCCACTGTTTCAGGGCGCTTTGCAGGCGCTATTTAACGCTAGAGCGCCTGCAAAGCGCCTCAGTGTGAAAGGGGTCGTAGAGATAGATAGTTAGATAGATAGATAGATAGATAGATAGATAGATAGATAGATAGATAGATAGAGAGAGAGAGATAGAGCGATAGAGAGATAGAGAGAGAGATAGATAGATAGATAGATAGATAGATAGATAGATAGATAGATAGATAGATAGATAGATAGATAGAGAGAGAGAGATAGAGCGATAGAGAGATAGAGAGAGAGATAGATAGATAGATAGATAGATAGATAGATAGATAGATAGATAGATAGATAGATAGATAGATAGATAGATAGAGCCATAGATAGAGAGATAGAGAGAGAGAGAGAGAGAGAGAGAGAGAGAGAGAGAGAGAGATAGATAGATAGATAGATAGATAGATAGATAGATAGATAGATAGATAGATAGATAGAGAGAGAGAGATAGAGCGATAGAGAGATAGAGAGAGAGAGATAGATAGATAGATAGATAGATAGATAGATAGATAGATAGATAGATAGATAGATAGATAGATAGATAGATAGAGCCATAGATAGAGAGATAGAGAGAGAGAGAGAGAGAGAGAGAGAGAGAGAGAGATAGATAGATAGATAGATAGATAGATAGATAGATAGATAGATACAGAGATTGATGGGTACATGCATAGATGGCAGGATGGATAGATAAATGGATGAACAGATGGAAGGATACTAGATAGATAATACAATGTCAATAGATGGATGGAAAGATACTGTAGATAGATAGATAGATAGATAGATAGATAGATAGATAGATAGATAGATAGATAGATAGATAGATAGATAGATAGATAGATAGCGATAGAGAGATGGAGAGAGAGATAGAAAGATAGAGAGATAGAGAAAGAGAGAGAGAGATAGAGAGAGAGAGAGAGAGAGAGAGAGAGAGAGAGAGAGAGAGAGAGAGAGAGAGAGAGAGAGAGAGAGAGATAGAGCGATAGAGAGATAGAGAGAGAGATAGATAGATAGATATATAGAGCGATAGATAGAGAGAGAGAGAGAGAGAGAGAGAGAGAGAGAGAGAGAGAGAGAGAGAGAGAGAGAATGATAGATAGATAGATAGATAGATAGATAGATAGATAGATAGATAGATAGATAGATAGATAGATAGATAGATAGATGGATAGATAGAACAATTTCCTTTAACATACTGTATGTATCCTGTATGTATTTCTTTTTTAAACTCAAACTTTTTTTTTCTTTAAATCATCCGTTTACTTTTGGTGTCCCTTTAAGAAGAGCTGTTAGTAAATCCATTGTGTCCATCAAATACCGTCCAATCACTGAAGAGTTTATATTCCATTGATATGATAATGCCCCCGCAATGCATATGGGGCATTTCGCTTTTTTTTTTTATATGATTCCTTTAGTATAACATCCAGTATATCAGTGACGCAGAACGCGGTGGTGTGGTTGAGGATTTGCCCGGATTTATCGGTAATCCGTCTCTATCAGCTAAATAGAAATAAATCCTTCTTCTTAGAAAGACAATGACATTTCCTGCTGCAGAGCCATACAATTGGCACAATATACTTTGGGGGAATATGGTGACTTCATAAATTCTCTATACTGCCCCGGGGGGGGGGGGGGGGGGGGGCTCTGTGTTGTGGCAGAAGAACACGCTCAGGATAGCAGCATATTTCCGGCTGCATAAAAATCATTCTAAGACCCGATTCACACCTGAACAATTTAAATTGCATTTCACAAATAAGCACTTCAACGCTCACAACAGTCTCAATGCATTGGAGGGTGCCCATTTATACCCGAGCGTCATGAGGCTTGTCACTCAAAGCTATAAATGTACTTCTTTGGGACAGTCACATGGCTTTGGTCCCTGTAGACTTCAATGGGAGAGTCCCCGTGTCTCCTACCTCCCATCCATTCCCTGTATTAGAAGAGGTATTATACTCTCCTCTCTGTTGTCCTGTGTCTCCTACCTCCCCTCCATTCCCTGTATTAGAAGAGGTATTATACTCTCCTCTCCGGTGTCCTGTGTCTCCTACCTCCCCTCCATTCCCTGTATTAGAAGAGGTATTATACTCTCCTCTCCGGTGTCCTGTGTCTCCTACCTCCCCTCCATTCCCTGTATTAGAAGAGGTATTATACTCTCCTCTCCAGTGTCCTGTGTCTCCTACCTCCCCTCCATTCCCTGTATTAGAAGAGGTATTATACTCTCCTCTCTGTTGTCCTGTGTCTCCTACCCCCCTCCATTCCCTGTATTGAAGAGGTATTATACTCTCCTCTCCAGTGTCCTGTGTCTCCTACCTCCCCTCCATTCCCTGTATTAGAAGAGGTATTATACTCTCCTCTCCGGTGTCCTGTGTCTCCTACCTCCTCTCCATTCCCTGTAATAGAAAAGGTATTATACTCTCCTCTCCGGTGTCCTGTGCCTCCTACCTCCCCTCCATTCCCTGTAATAGAAGAGGTATTATACTCTCCTCTCTGGTGTCCTGTGTCTCCTACCCCCCTCCATTCCCTGTATTAGAAGAGGTATTATACTCTCCTCTCCAGTGTCCTGTGTCTCCTACCTCCCCTCCATTCCCTGTATTAGAAGAGGTATTATACTCTCCTCTCTGTTGTCCTGTGTCTCCTACCCCCCTCCATTCCCTGTATTGAAGAGGTATTATACTCTCCTCTCCAGTGTCCTGTGTCTCCTACCTCCCCTCCATTCCCTGTATTAGAAGAGGTATTATACTCTCCTCTCCGGTGTCCTGTGTCTCCTACCTCCTCTCCATTCCCTGTAATAGAAAAGGTATTATACTCTCCTCTCCGGTGTCCTGTGCCTCCTACCTCCCCTCCATTCCCTGTAATAGAAGAGGTATTATACTCTCCTCTCCGGTGTCCTGTGTCTCCTACCTCCCCTCCAATCCCTGTAATAGAAGAGGTATTATACTCTCCTCTCCGGTGTCCTGTGTCTCCTACCTCCCCTCCATTCTCTGTAATAGAAGAGGTATTATACTCTCCTCTCCGGTGTCTTGTGTCTCCTACCTCCCCTCCATTCCCTGTAATAGAAGAGGTATTATACTCTCCTCTCCGGTGTCCTGTGTCTCCTACCTCCCCTCCATTCCCTGTAATAGAAGAGGTATTATACTCTCCTCTCCGGTGTCCTGTGTCTCCTACCTCCCCTCCATTCCCTGTAATAGAAGAGGTATTATACTCCCCTTTCCAGTGTTCTGTGTCTCCTACCTCCCCTCCATTCTCTGTAATAGAAGAGGTATTATACTCTCCTCTCCGGTGTCTTGTGTCTCCTACCTCCCCTCCATTCCCTGTAATAGAAGAGGTATTATACTCTCCTCTCCGGTGTCCTGTGTCTCCTACCTCCCCTCCATTCCCTGTAATAGAAGAGGTATTATACTCTCCTCTCCGGTGTCCTGTGTCTCCTACCTCCCCTCCATTCCCTGTAATAGAAGAGGTATTATACTCCCCTTTCCAGTGTTCTGTGTCTCCTACCTCCTCTCCATTCTCTGTAATAGAAAAGGTATTATACTCTCCTCTCCGGTGTCCTGTGTCTTCTACCTCCCCTCCATTCCCTCTAATAGAAGAGGTATTATACTCTTCTCTCCGGTCTCCTACCTCCCCTCCATTCCCTGTAATAGAAGAGGTAATATACTTCATACCAGTGTTATTCCTTCAGAGTCCTGTGCTGTAAACGGCGGCCCCTGCGCGCATGCGCGGGAGTGATGTCATTACGGCTTCGGCCACTCACACAGCTGGAGTCCACAGCTCACCACTGGAGGGCTTCGTTTCCAGGTAAGTTTCACATAATGTGCTAGTATGCGATGTATACTAGCACATTATGACATTGCCTTGCAGGTTAAGATAAAAATAAAAAACAGCAGTTTACTACTGCTTTAAATTCAATTAAATAGAATTTAAATGTAATGGCGCTATATGAAATAAAGTGAACCACCCATTACATTTAATTTTAATGATTTTTTTTTTTTTTTGCTGCACATTTCACCTAAGCAGCTCAATGACTGAATCAGTTCTGCCAAAATATTCCACTCATCCCCGGTAACTGATAAATGTCCTCTCAATGAATCGCTCTATAGGCTGGAGAGACGTGAAAACAAAGAACATAAAACGATTGTTAGCTCAGGACTGCAATAAAGGAAAAGAAATACAAGACGAAGGATTCTTTTATTGGCTACATATAATTCAATGTGTCGCCCGTCTACACCGGTGTATGCAGAGAGAGAAGGTGAAATATTGCTGAAATAATAGGCAGGGGTCAGTGCCGGGACCAGGAAACACTTGACAACAAGGACTATAAATGTTTTATGCAGCGAGGAGTTTTCATTTTATTCAGGAAGCTATTAAACGGAATTATGAGGTGTGCGGAATGTGACGGAGACCTGAGCCCCCCGCCGATGACAGACTGCTAGCTCTGTGGGTTCTCTTCACCCGTGGTTAGCGAGCAAGTGCAAGGAAGAAAAATACAGACAGCAGGGTGGATTTCTTTGTTATTAAAGGGACACTGCACTCCCAATTAATATATGAACTTATTCAAATAATAGAGAAAATGGTACTTAACAAGATCACCATGTCAGACATTTTTAAAAATGTATTCCTTTTACTTTGGGTCAGCCCATGTAGAACTGATATTAGAGAACTTGGATAATACCAGAGCGTTAAACCTCTTGGGGACTGTAATCGCCATCCCTGTGCTGAGTTCCCGGGTCTGTACACCTGCTGTGCCCATTATGAGGGGTACCCATCATCCATGTGCTGAATTTCCAGGTCTGTACACCTGAAGTGCCCATTATGAGGGGTTCCCACCATCTCTTTGCCCACTATAAGGGGTTCTCACCATCCATGTGCTGAATTTCCAGGTCTGTACACCTGCTGTGCCCATTATGAGTGGTTCCCACCATCTCTGTACTGAGTGCCCAGGTCTGTACACCTGCTGTGCCCATTATGAGTGTTTCCCACCATCCCTGTACTGAGTTCCCGGGTCTGTACACCTGTTGTACCCATTATAAGTGATTTCCCCCATCCCTGTGCTGAGTTCCTGGGTCTGTACACCTGCTGTGCCCATTATGAGGGGTACCCAGCATCCATGTGCTGAATTTCCAGGTCTGTACACCTGATGTGCCCATTATGAGTGGTTCCCACCATCTCTGTACCGAGTTTCAAGGTCTGTAAACTTGCTGTGCCCATTATGAGGGGTTCTCACCATCCATGCGCTGAATTTCCAGGTCTGTACACCCGCTGTGCCCATTATGAGGGGTTCCCACCATCCCTGTGCTGAGTTCCTTGGTCTGTACACCCGCAGTCTTAACCCTGCCCTCAAAACTGGGCCTGGGCAATCCCGTAAGGCCAGTGGGTCATAAAAGACTTTGCTCAAGACTCGACTCATAAGGACTTTCCTCGGAACCGATCTGAGATATTCAGCCGACAATCGCCACTGCCGCAGTAACTTCAGGCACGGAGCGACATAGGCTGGTAGCTGACCACGATGACCCCTGACATTCTTCACTTGGCCACCTTCTTCCCAAAGTCATAGAAAAGGCCTAAACCAGGATCTAAATATGCCTGCCCATCCAGAAGGTTCCACTGCAAGCATATTACCAATGTTAAACTTGAGAAAAAGTAGCGAAAAGAACTGGGTTGACCATACCTAAGCCACCCTCCCTCCTGGATAGATAGGTGACATTCCTTTTGATGGGGTTCAGTCTGTTCCCCCACAGCATCTGGAAGAACACACTACTGACCCTAGCATAGAGAGACACTGGCAAGATGCAGACAAAGCTGACATACAAGAAGATCGGAACCAGGTTAGTCTTAATCAGATCAACCCTTTCCCTCAGAGATAACTTCCATCTCTTCCAGCTGACCACCTTAGTATTGACAATTTCCAGTCTGCCTTCCCAGTTTTTGAGGCCATAATCGCCGGGTCCGAATTCAATGCCTAGAATCTTAATTCTTTCCTGGAGCACTGGAAAGGTGTCTGGAAGATCAAACCCCTCACCTTCCTTTCCCATCCAGAAAACGTCACTCTTTTCCTGATTGATCTTGGAGTCTGATGCTTCAGAGTAACGTGATGTCAGATGTAAGTCCCAGTGACAATCACAGACACATCGTCCGCATAGGCAACAACCCTCAAAGGCGGCTCACCCGGAAGCCCCACTGGTACCCCACACAACATGCTGCTCTCTAGAGTCCTGATAAAGGGGCAGATTGCAAACACATCGAGCAGGGGACTCAGGGGACAACCCTGGCGTACCCCAGACCCAACTTTAAAGGACTGCCCAACCCAACCATTAACGAGAGGAAAGCTTTCTGCCCCCCTTATACAAGACTTTCAACCAATCAACAAAACCACCCGGCAGACCGTACTTACTAAGGAGCAACCACAGGTACTCATGGTTAAGAAGATCAAAAGCCTTTGCCTGATCCAATGTCAGCAAATACATTCCCCAGCCTGCAGCCCTGCACTGCTCCAAGGCCTCCCGGACAGCTAAAACCGCTGTGAAGGTGCACCTACCCTGGACCGAACAGTGCTGATGGTGAGAAAGCAAGGACTCTGCTACTGACGATAGGCGCCAGAAAAATATCTTTGCCAGTATCTTTCTATCGACATTGAGAAGGCTGATGGGGCGCCAATTCTCAATCATCGAAGGATCTTTACCTTTTGAAAGAAGAATCACAGCCGAGTGCCTCATGGAAGGGGGAAGCACCCCCTCAACAAGGCAACTGTTAAAAACCTCTACCAAATGTGGGGCCATGATAGACTTAAAGGCTTTGTAAAACTGAACCGTCAAGCCATCAGGTCCAGGTGACTTTTTGATGGCAAGCTGTTCTATTGCCCTCATCACCTCTTCAACTGTGATCTCCTCTGTCAAATTCATCAATGGGACATCTCCATCATTTAGACCTGGAGTAGAGTCCAAAAAGCTTTCCATTCTGTCAAGGTCAAGCTCTTTCCTCTCAAGAAGGTCAGCATAAAAGGACCTCACGACCTCCAGGATCCCTGACCTGGACTTTGTCAAGGAACCTGTACTGTCCTTTAGGCCAACGACCGTTTTAACAGCTACACCTTGTTTGCAGTTCTGGTAAGGGTCAGGCGAGTGGTACTTCCCATAGTCCCTCTCCAGAGCCAAAGAGGCATGCCGGTCATATTGCCACTTCCTGAGAAGAAGTCTCACTTTGGAGATTGCCCCAGGATCTCCTCCTCTTGAGACAAGAATAACCAGATTCCTCCGTAAACGTTGGTAGGTCATGTATTTATTCAACAGTTTTCTATTGGCTAGGCCCTTGAAGAATCCAGCGATCCTCTTTTTGGTCAACTCCCACCACTCAGCCCTGCTGCTACAAAAGTCCAGAATGGTCACCTGAGCCTGAAAGAATTCCTCAAAGGGTTGTCTAACATGTTCTTCCTTGAGAAGAGTCAAATTCAATCTCCAGATGCCCTTGCCCCTCTGAGGGGCGTCTGAAGCATTCAGGACCACAGATAGCATACAGTGATCAGAGAACTCTACTGCCTGCACCACTGGGGGCGAGAAAGCAGAGGTCTCCTTAAAAAAAAAAGCCCAGGAGATGGCTGCAAGCTTCCAGCAGGAGAGGCCCCGCTGGCCTCCATGGCTTTCCCAGAAAGGGGCCAGAAGGGCTGGGAGAGATTTAACCACCACACTCCCCTCTCACACAGATCACCTGGAAGAGCCTCAGAATCACAGCGGGAGAGACGCCTTCCTCCTGGCACACCTGTGCTCCAATGATGGGTGGGGCACTATTCCTCCCACTGATACCAAGGATGGGGCACAATTCCTCCTTTTGACACCAATGATGGGGCACTATTCCTCCCACTGACACCAATGATGAGACACTATTCTTCCCACTGACACCAATGATGGGGCACGATTCCTCCCATTGACACCAATGAAGGGGCACTATTCATCCCACTGACACCAATGATGGGACACTATTCCTCCCATTGACACCAATAAGGGGGCACTATTTCCTCCCTTTGACACCAACGATGGGGCACTATTCCTCCCATTGATACCAATGATGGGGCACTATTCCTCCCTTTGAAACTAATGATGGGGCACAATTCCTAATTTTGACACCAATGATGGGACACTATTCCTTCCATTGACACAATGATGGGGCACTATTTCGCCCTTTGACACCAATGATGGGGCACAATTCCTACCACTGACACCAATGATGGGGCACGATTCCTCCCCTTGACACCAATGAGGGGGCACTATTCTTCCCACTGACACCGATGATGAGGCACTATTCCTCCTATTGACACCAATGATGGGACACTATTCCTCCCATTGACACCAATGATGGGGCACAATTCCTCCCTTTGACACCAATGATGGGGCACGATTCCTCCCACTGACACCAATGATGGGGCACTATTCTTCCCACTGACACCGATGATGAGGCACTATTCCTCCCTTTGAAACCAATGATGGGGCACAATTCCTAATTTTGACACCAATGATGGGACACTATTCCTTCCATTGACACAATTATGGGGCACTATTTCGCCCTTTGACACCAATGATGGGGCACAATTTCTCCCTTCGACACCAATGATGGGGCACGATTCCTCCCACTGACGCCGATGATGAGGCACTATTCCTCCTATTGACACCAATGATGGGACACTATTCCTCCCATTGACACCAATGATGGGACACTATTCCTCCCATTGACACCAATGATGGGGCACAATTCCTCCCTTTGACACCAATGATGGGGAACTATTCTTCCCACTGACACCAATGATGGGGCACTATTCCACTCATTCACACCAATGACAGGACACTATTCCACCTACTGACACCAATGATGGGGCACTATTCCTCCCTTTGACACCAACGATGGGGCACTATTCCTCCCATTGATACCAATGATGGGGCACTGTTTCTCCTCCTTCTGACCACAGGTGCTACAGTAGGTCATTTTTTGCTCTAACTGACCACTGAGCTTGGGACATTTTCTACTCCCAATGGCCACATTTCGACCCCCCTAAAGTCCAAATTTCAATAAACCGACCCTTTGTTTAGAAAGTATGAAGACTCCTGGTTTAAAGAATACTCAATGCATATTCTAAAATTGATTATAGGTGGAGGAAACTATAGGATTGTACAATTTGGGGAGGATCGTTCTTGGGAAAGCAGCAGATACCTTGGACTGTAGTTGCCCCCCCTCTCCCCATAATACATAACATTATTAATAATAATAATAATAATAATAATAAATGGTGACTTCCTATAATAACACAATCTTGTAAAGAATACTCTACGACAATTGGAAATACATTTTCAGTGTGAGCTCTCCTTTTATCGGCTCCTTCGTTCCCCAAGAACTCTGAGATTTTCTCCGGGTTCATCAAACATTCTTCAAATCTCCAAAGGATATGAAGAGATTGTATGAAGGGATTTTGGGGCTCGTACAGATGTCAGTCTCAAGTGGTCAGCGCCGGTTTGTTGAAATAGTTTATGAACTTTAATTTAGAATGTAATTCTGCAAATGTAGGCTGAGAAGATACTGTCTTCTACCCGACCCACATCTGCTTCTTCTTATTAAATTCTGTCTGATTTATTGGGAAAGATTTGATTACCCTTTTAGCTTTATTAAAAATTTGATTTATTACCAGTCTATGGAGTTTTAAAAGCCGACATAATAATGTCATCCTTGGGACGCCGGCCTCACGCCGGACAGACAACTTTCGACAATGACGTGCAAATTATTCGGCCTCCGTTTTGACTACTGGAAAGTGGGTGAACTCTGCCTGAACTCTGTGTGCTGTCAGAAAAAAAACTGTGCACCAGAATTTCTTGAACTAGGGGTTATCTACAAAATTGGGTCGTGAATGTGTTGGTGACAAGGGCCTCTTTCCCACAACCCTGGCATGGTGGTTGTGGGGGTCTGCGGGAGGGGGACTTATCCACTTGCCCTCTGGAAGATTTACTACCCCCCCCCCCCCTTTTTTATGACCATTTTTTTTTTAGTTATTTTAACTGACAATTGCGCCGTCATGCAACGCTGTACCCAAATAAAATGTATGTCCTTTTTTTCCCCACAAGTAGAGCTTTCTTTTGAGCTTTGTTTGATCTTTATTTGATATATATTGAGCTTTATTTGATCACCTTTGTGCGTTTTTTTTATTTTTTACGCTGTAAACATAAAAAAAGACATACAATTTTGAAACAAAACAATATTTCTACTTTCTGCTATAAAATGTATACAATAAAAAAAATGTATAATGTATATAAAACATGCTATTAAACACATGCAATAAAAAAAAATGTATAATGTATATAAAACATGCTATAAAACATATCTAATAAAAAATTTATAAAATCCAAATTTAAGCCGATATGTATTCTGCTTCATATTTTTGGTAAAAAAAAAAAAAAAAATAGAATAAGCATTTATTGATTGGTTTATGCAAATGTTATATCGTCTACAAACTATGGGAATACTGGAATTTTTATTTATTTAATATATTTTTTTTTTAATTAGTAATGGCAGCAATTAGCAGCTTATTCCAACTTCGATAGTGCGGCGGAAAATCTGACACTATCTGACAATTTTTCAGACTTTATGGGAACCAGTGACACTAATACAGTGATTGGTGCTAAAAATATACACTGTCACTGTACAAATGACACTGGCTGGGAAAGGGGTTAAACATCTAGGGTGATCGAAGGGTTAAATGTGTGCCTAGCCAGTGTTTATGTGTACTGTGTGTGCTGTTTCTACTAAGGGACGTGCTTTACAGGCAAAGAAAATCCATCACATCCCCGCTGTCAGGACTGAGCTCTGCCTTGTTTACATAGGCTGCAGGATCAACTTTCTCCACAATAGAACTTCTGGAGCTTCCTACTCTGTGCCCACAGCCTGCCAGTCTCCAGTAAGTCCTGGACATGTGAATACCGGCTTCTTTCCTCCCAAAGCTCTTTGAAGTCTCTGAACCCCAGACCCTACATGAAAATTACGATCTCTAGTAAGGCCTGGACACAGGATTAGAGACTTCTTCCCTCCCAAAGCTCTTTGAAGCTTCTGAACCCCAGACCCTATTGGGGAATTACGAAACCTTGCAAAAGCTTCAGGGTCAACTTTCTCCACTCTGAACAGAACTTCTCGAGCTTCCTACTCTGTGCCCACAGCCTTCCAGTCTCCAGTAAGTCCTGGACACAGGAACACTGGCTTCTTTCCTCCCAAAGCTGTTTGAAGCTTCTGAACCCCAGACCTTATTGGGGGATTACAAAACCTTGCGAAAGCTTCAGGGTCAACTTTCTCCACTCTGAACTGAACTTCTCGAGCCTCCTACTCTGTGCCCACAGCCTTCCAGTCTCCAGTAAGTCCTGTACATGGGATAACCAGCTTCTTTCCTCCCAACGCTCTTTGAAGTCTCTGAACCCCAGGCCCCTACTTGAGAATTACTTTCTCTAGTAGGGCCTGGACACAGGATTAGAGACTTCTTCCCTCCCAAAGCTCTTTGAAGCTTCTGAACCCCAGACCCTATTGGAGAATTACTATAACTTGTGAAAGCTTCAGGTCAACTTTCTCCACTCTGAACAGCTCTTTGAAGCTTCTGAACCCCAGACCCTATTGGGGAATCGCGAAACCTTGCGAAAGCTTCAGGGTCAACTTTCTCCACTCTGAACAGAACTTCTCGAGCTTCCTACTCTGTGCCCACAGCCTTCCAGTCTCCACTATGTCCTGTACATGGGAATACCGGCTTCTTTCCTCCCAAAGCTCTTTGAAGTCTCTGAACCCCAGGCCCTACCGGAGAATTACGATCTCTAGTAAGGTCTGGACACAGGATTAGAGACTTCTTCCCTCCCAAAGCTCTTTGAAGCTTCTGAACCCCAGACGTTATTGGGGGATTACGAAACCTTGTGAAAGCTTCAGGGTCAACTTTCTCCACTCTGAACAGAACTTCTCGAGCCTCATACTCTGTGCCCAGTCTCCCAGTCTCCAGTAAGTCCTGGACATGTGAATACCGGCTTCTTTCCTCCAAAAGCTCTTTGAAGTTTCTGAACCCCAAATCCTACTGGAGAATTACGATCTCTAGTAAGGCCTGGACACAGGATTAGAGACTTCTTCCCTCCCAAAGCTCTTTGAAGCTTCTGAACCCCAGACCTTATTGGGGAATCACGAAAGCTTTCGAAAGCTTCAGGGTCAACTTTCTCCACTCTGAACAGAACTTCTCGAGCCCCAGACTGGGACTTACTGGGAGACTGTGCTCACAGTCTCCCAGTCTCCAGTAAGTCCTGGACATGTGAATACCGGCTTCTTTCCTCCCAAAGCTCATTGAAGTCTCTAAACCCCAAACCCTACTGGAGAATTACGATCTCTAGAAAGGCCTGGACACAGCCTGTGCCCACAGTCTCCCAGTCTCCAGTAAGTCCTGGACATTTGGATACCGGCTTCTTTCCTCCCAAAGCTCGTTGAAGTCTCTGAACTCCAAACCCTACTGGAGAATTACGATCTCTAGTAAGGCCTGGACACAGAATTAGAGACTTCTTCCCTCCCAAAGCTCTTTGAAGCTTCTGAACCCCAGACCTTATTGGGGAATCACGAAAGCTTTTGAAAGCTTCAGGGTCAACTTTCTCCACTCTGAACAGAACTTCTCAAGCCTCTTACTCTGCACACACAGCTTGCCAGTCTCCAGTAAGGCCTGGAAACAGGAGGGCTTCTTCCCTCCCAAAGCTCTTCAAAGCCTCCGAACATCAAATCCTAATCCGGGAATTGCAAAACCTTGAGAAATTTGCAAGAACGTCTTTCTCTGCTCTGAACAGGACTTCTGGAGCCCTTCGCTCTGCATTTGTGAGAGCCCTCATCTATTCTTACAAAATGGGAGGGCCTCTCACTACCACAATACTTATACTACTTCCATTTAAAAACATATTTAATTATTTTTACATAACTGCATTGAATGGAGTTTTTTTTATATCATATTTCTGGTACAAAACCCAGATAACATAGAACAGTTCTCTTAAAATTTTCTATTTCCCGCACCCAACAGATTTTCTAAAGAACAACTCTGGAGTATCAGGATAAGGTATAACCAAGGACCCATCATAACTTGTCTATAAATGGGGATGAAAATCCATCTGCACCAGCAGAGAAGTCACATTTAATAATGTCAAAATAACCCGCTCATCCGTCCTGGTTCTACATTTCCCTTAAGTCTCTGAAATGGGAGCCTTCTTAAAACCCTCTTCTGAAACGCAAGCCCTTGGCAGTCCCCGGCTGTGCTGGAAGTTACTAGAAATAATTTGGCAGCCGCTTTATAGATTACACACCAAGACGATAACCGAAATAGTAGCACGATTCTCACTCTTGCTCCAGGGAAGGTGGCCGGGCCGGCTGCGGCTTTGCTAACCACTTGGCTGTCTGTGAGTGAAGCACCGGGCTTGTGAGCTCCCAAGTGTCCAGGTCCTTCGTTTGCCACGTCTGAGTCGGCTGATCCGGTCTCTCAAGAAGTCTGTCTTTCTTTATTTTTGTCTTGTGATGATCAGATTCAGCTGCGTGGGAGGTCATCATTAGACATGTGCACAATAGAAAAATGTGTTTATTTTCGTTTTGTTTCTTTCGTTTCCGTTGATTCGTAACGATTCGTAATTTCGTAAGTCGTCGGTGTTCGTATTCGTAACGATTCGTATTTTCGTAAGAGTTATTTTTTCGTTGATTCGTTTTTCCGTTTAATTTTCGTTTATTCGAAATTCGGCCGCATTCGTATTTTCGTAGATTTAGTTACATTCGTACTTTCGTTAGATTGATTTATTCGTACTTTCGTAACATTGTTTTCGTAGAGTCGTAATCGGAGCATAATTCATAATGTTATGTAATGTGTATGCTATTATTACATTGTAAGAGACACGGAAAATTTACGAATCGAAAAAAAAAAAGTTACGAATGTACGAATTTTTTCGTTCAATCCATTCGAAGCACGTTAAGCAGCGCCATTGTAAGAGACACGGAAAATTACGAATCGAAAAAATAAAAAAAGTTACGAATGTACGAATTTTTTCGTTCAATCCATTCGAAGCACGTTAAGCAGCGCCATTGTAAGAGACACGGAAAATTACGAATCGAAAAAATAAAAAAAGTTACGAATGTACGAATTTTTTCGTTCAATCCATTCGAAGCACGTTAAGCAGAGCCATTGTAAGAGACACGGAAAAATTACGAATCGCAAAAAAAAAAAAAAAGTTACGAATGTACGAATTTTTTTCGTTCAATCCATTCGAAGCACGTTAAGCAGCGCCATTGTAAGGCACAAAAAAAATTACCAATTCAACAAAAAAAAAAAAAGTTTCGAATGTACGAATTTTTTCGTTCATTTTGATTTTCGTTGTTCCTGTTTTCGTTTTTCGGATTTTCTTCTTTCGTAGTTTAGTTTGGTTATTTCGGATTTTCGTTGTTTTTCATATTCGTTCGATTCGAACATTCGTTATTTGTTAAAATTTTTAGCAAAGCATTCGTTCATTCGTACGATAACGAATGAACGAATATAACGAATTTTAACGGAAAACGAATAAAAACGAAACAAATTGCACATGTCTAATGTTGTAGCTTTAAGCCTTTTGTAAATTTTTACTGACTGCTGGTAGTATGATGCACCTGTGTCTTTTGACCAAACCAAAATGCTGGGATCTCATGCATCAGGGCTAAACACCCAATTTTTTCGTTCAATCCATTCGAAGCACGTTAAGCAGCGCCATTGTAAGAGACACGGAAAATTACGAATCGAAAAAAAAAAAAAGTTACGAATGTACGAATTTTTTCGTTCAATCCATTCGAAGCACGTTAAGCAGCGCCATTGTAAGGGACACGGAAAATTACCAATTCAACAAAAATAAAAAAGTTACGAATGTAACGAATTTTTTCGTTCATTTTGATTTTCGTTGTTCCTGTTTTCGTTTTTCGGATTTTCTTCTTTCGTAGTTTAGTTGTTTCTAATTTGGTTATTTCGGATTTTCGTTGTTTTTCATATTCGTTCGATTCGAACATTCGTTAAAATTTTTAGCGAATCATTTCATCGTACGAATGAACGAATATAACGAATTTTAACGGAAAAAAAAAAAAAAAACGAAAAAAAAAAAAAACGAAACGAATTGCACATGTCTAGTCATCATAAATATATCAATATAAATATAAATCTTCTAGTAATTTCAAAAGTCTGGTTGTTGTGTGCAGACATGTTTTATGACCTTTTAGGCAACTTTTGGTCTCTTTCCTACCCCAATCGGAGGAGAGCAATAATCTACCGGGATATTGGCACAGCACCCAAATACCAGCTACAATAAAGGGAAACACCTGTGAGAGTGGTCAACTTAAGGCCTCATGGGTGATCCAGGCATTTTGGTACAGGCGCACCATCCAGCCCCACTGCCGGCAGCCTGTAGAACTCTATAAGAGGCTGGAAGCTGCTACGGCTGGATGGGACTGGACAATACATTGAGGGATACTAATATTTAGGGCAGTATGCGCCCAGGGGACGAATGCCCAAAATGAAAGCCATCTAGACCTGTCCAACTGTTGTAGCTTTAAAACCTTTTTTAAAAAAAAAACGGAACCTGCAAGGCAAAATCATAATGAGCTAGTATGCATAGCATACTAGCTCATTATGAATGACTTACCTGAGAACGAAGCCCCCGAAGCGGTCCTCATCCACGACCTTCTCCGTCGCCATCATTCCCGGAGTGATTTCCGGGTCTCGCCGCTCCAGCGCTGTCATTCGCTGGAGCCGCGATGACGTCACTCCCGCGCATGCGCACAAAGGCGGCATATCGCCGTGATCTCGGCATGCGCAGTGCGCCTGCGCGCCGCTGTCTATGGCGCATGCGCCGTACACAGCGGTGCCTGTTTCTTTTCTAAATATCTCCTAAACCATGTAGGTTTAGGAGATATTTATTGGACCTACAGGTAATGCCTTAATCTAGGCTTACCTGTAGGTCAAAGTGGTTTGTAAGGGTTTACAACCACTTTAAGCCTCTTGTAAAATTTTACTGATTGCTGGTAGTATGATGCACCTGTGTCTTTTGACCAAACCAAAATGCTGGGATCTCACGCATCAGGGCTAAACACCCAGTCCGCATGAGGCCAAGGTGCTGTAGAGGGGAGGTGAACTTCTAGAGATGTGAGATGTATCCAGGGGCGGACTGACCATTCGGCCACTCGGGCACTGCCCGAGGGCCCCCCCGGGCCACTAGGGGGCCCCATCAGGGTTGCCAGCCTCAGTAAAACCAGGGACGGTATGCAAAAATCTGTGTTTTTTTTTACATCTGTCTCTGAAATGTCCCTTACCGGCATCCTTTTGGTCTACAAATCCAGAGATTATAGCTGCCCCACCTCTCCAGTACCTTCTCAGCCAATAGAAACATGTCTGTGTATACTGTGTGATTGTATACTGTGTGTGTGTATACTGTGTGGCCCCATAATCTCTGATTGCCTGGGGGCCCCATAATCTCCTATTGCCCGGGGGCCCCGTGAGTTGCCAGTCCGCCCCTGGATGTATCTAAGCAGAAGTGGGGGGCTGTAAAAGGGAGGTGACCATCTGGGTATACAAGATGTATTGTGTGAGTTGCCGTGGAGGGGATAGGACCGTCTGGGTTTTGATGATGTATCAAAGTTGAGGTGAGGCATTGGGGAGGGTTGGTGAACTTCTAGGTATGGGAGATGTATCCAAGCAGGGGAAAGGTGCTGTGGAGAGGGGGAGGGGGGGGGGCCCCCCCCCCCCCCCCCCCCCATGCAGTTTCGCTCTCCACCTGCTCTGAGACATACAATAAAGAAAAAGGCTGACCGCAGGTCGGCCTGTGTTTGTAGGAGGAGTCAGGCTGCATAAAGCCTGCCCTCCTTCGCCTCCTCCCCCTCATGGTCGGAGGCTCTCGTGATGTCATTTCCGGGTCCTGCTGGGCTGCAGTTAGCTGCAGTCATGGTGACAGTTCCGCTCTCTGTAGGGGGGGCTGCACTCGTCGGGCACCACAGGGGAGACCGACCGCCTGGCTTCCTACCTTTTCATCACCCCTTCAGGGTCATTAGGACGGCACGGGGGGGGGGCGTCCGCCCGGTGCTCATGCGGGGGGGGGTGTTCGGCCACCCGCCCTCCAGCTCCCCTATCTATCGTCCACCCGCTTCTCCCGGTGCTCACACCGGGCGGGTGGGGGGGGGTGACCGGCCGCCCGCCCTCCCGCCCTCTCTCCCGGTGCCGCCTGCAGGGACTGCCCTCCGAGACCCCTGGGGTTGCAAGTTGTGCGGCTGCTAGGGGACTTGGAGTCCCCTGCTTTCGGTTCCGCCGGGGGAGGGGGGGGTGTCGCTGCCGCCTGTCGGCCCCTCTCTCCCCAATGTACAGCCGCCCTGTCTCCACGGAGGGGTCGCTTCTCCCTCCCGCCCACGTCTCCCGGGGTTCGGGGGGAGGAGCATGGCCGCCTGTCGGTTTGCTGTCTCCACGTGGGAGACGCTTCTCCCCGGGTTCCGGGGGGGGGGGGGGAGTTGTGGGAGCATGGCCGCCTGGCAGCTTGCTGTCCCCACGTGGGGGACGCTTCCCCTCCCGCCCGCTTCTCCCTGGGTCCCGGGGAGAGGGGGGGATTGGGGGAGCATGGCCGCCTGACAGCTGTGCTGGCTCCACGAGGGAGCCGCCTCTCCCTCCCGCGCCGGTGTTCCCCTGGTCCTTGGGGGGGCTGCATGGTGGTAGTTCATTTCTCAGGTAAGTTTGGCATTCATGTTTCTCATGCGATGTTACGTTTCTCATGCGATGTTACGTTTCTCATGCGATGTTGCGTTTCTCATGCGATGTTGCGTTTTCATGCGATGTTGCGTTTTTCATGCGATGTTGCGTTTCTCATGCGATGTTACGTTTCTCATGCGATGTTACGTTTTCATGCGATGTTACGTTCCTATGCGATGTTACGTTCCTATGCGATGTTACGTTCCTATGCGATGTTACGTTCCCATGCGATGTTACGTTCCCATGCGATGTTGCGTTTCTCATGCGATGTTGCGTTTTTCATGCGATGTTGCGTTTCTCATGCGATGTTGCGTTGCCCATGCTTTTTTACGTTGCCCATGCTTTTTTACGTTGCCCATGCGATGTTGCGTTGCCCATGCGATGTTGCGTTGCCCATGCGATGTTGCGTTGCCCATGCTTTTTCACGTTGCCCATGCTTTTTTACGTTGCCCATGCGTTTTCACGTTGCCCATGCGTTTTACATTTCTCAGGTAGGTTTGGTCATGTACTAGTGTTCTTGTGATTTACATTTCTCAGGTAAGTGTTGGGTCATTTACGGTTCTCATGCGATGTTACGTTCCTATGCGATGTTACGTTCCTATGCGATGTTACGTTCCTATGCGATGTTACGTTCTATGCAATGTTACGTTCCCATGCAATGTTACGTTCCCATGCGATGTTACGTTCCCATGCGATGTTGCGTTTCTCATGCGATGTTGCGTTTCTCATGCGATGTTGCGTTGCCCATGCGATGTTGCGTTGCCCATGCGATGTTGCGTTGCCCATGCGATGTTGCGTTGCCCATGCTTTTTTACGTTGCCCATGCGTTTTCACGTTGCCCATGCGTTTTCACGTTGCCCATGCGTTTTACATTTCTCAGGTAGGTTTGGTCATGTACTAGTGTTCTTGTGATTTACATTTCTCAGGTAAGTGTTGGGTCATTCACGGTTCTCAGGCGATGTTACGTTTCTCAGGCGTTTTTTTACGTTTCTCATGCGGTTTTATGTTTCTCAGGTAAGTTTGGTCATGCACTTGTGTTCTTGCGATTTACGTTTCTCCTGCGATTTACATTTCTCAGGTAAGTTTTGAGTCTTTTAGGTTCTCATGCGATTTTACATTTCTCATTTGAATTGCTGGGTACTAGACCATGGGAAGAGCTGAAGTAGACCTATCATGAAGGATGCATCTTGTCGGGGACTGATCGCAGATGTGGGGTCATGTCAAACTTTGGGTGTTTGAGCTGAACTCGGTCGCATACTGGGGGTGCTCATGCAATTTCTGGTGCTCATGCAATTTCTGGTGCTCATGCAATTTCTGGTGCTCATGCAATTTCTGGTGCTCATGCAATTTACGGTGCTCATGCAAATTTACGGTTCTTATGCAATTTCACGATTCTCAGGCAAGTTACGGTTCTCATGTTTCCGACGTTTCATGTTTCTTGCGTTTCTCACGTTTTCCCAGGTTTTCTTACATTTCTCATGTTTTCCATGGTTATTACGTTTCACATGTTTCCATGTTTTCTCACGTTTCTCATGTTTTCGTACGTTTCTCGTGTTTTCTTGCATTTCTTATGCTTTCTCGTGTTTTCTTATGCTTTCTCGTGTTTTCTTATGCTTTCTCGTGTTTTCTTATGCTTTCTCGTGTTTTCTTACGCTTTCTCGTGTTTTCTTACGTTTCTCGTGTTTTCTTACGTTTCTCGTTTCTCGTGTGTCTCATGTTGTGTTCTCGTGCATGTCACATACCTTTTCATGTCATTGCCTTTCGTTGCGGCATTTCCGTTAGCTAGTGCTTACATCCAGGATCTGTCACGTCTACAGATCCATACGGGCTGAGGTTTTCGTTTTTAATTGATTGTCGCCCCACAATCTTCTCGCCTGTAGTCCATACGTCATACATGCACGTTCACCGTTACACCTTTACTACTACCCACCACGTCCTGTGGGTACCTTAGCCCTGAGTGTTCGTTTTTAATTGCCTGTCTTAGCGCGGCAGGTTGCTCGGGCTCGCTTACTGCATACGGTAGGGGGGGTGGTCATTAGGTTCACATTCCGGCGCTGATTGGTCTTGTCATTTCTGCACCCACATCCTTACACTTGTTAGGTACCAGGGGTATTATGTTCTCTGGTAATTTTTTACAGCTGGGTTGTCCATGTTCTTCCACTGCGGGTTTCCCATCACGTCTATGGGTTAAACAGATTGAGATGATCGTTTTTAATTGGCTTGTTCAGTGGCAAGTCTCCTCATCTGTTTTCTTGCACTGCTCACATATTTCGTACAACTTACGTTTCTCATGCAACTTACGTTTCTCATGCAACTTACGTTTCTCATGCAACTGTTTGTTTCTATGCCAACTCACGTTTCATGTTTCTCTCGTTTCCCAGGTTTCTCTCGTTGTTCATCGGTTTACGTACTCGTGCGACCGGCGTTTCTTATGCAGGTTGCGTTTTCGTGCAGCCTCGGTCCGTGTGCTACTCACGTCTTAGTCTGATCGCGCTACTCATGTTCTTGTCCAGTCACGTTCTTTCACGCAGTTACTTTCCGGTCGCAGGTTCTCAGTCTTCTCAAGTTTCTCTCGCAATTCATGTTCCTGTCCCAGTTCTGTGTCATTTTCACGTTACCTTCCATGTCCTAGCTCTGTCCGGCCAGGAGTTGCGCAATAGTATGGAACTATTGGTTAGTCAGCCATTGCAGCTTCTGCTGGCTCTGGGGCTTAGGGGATTCCGGATCCCTCTCTGTGCCTGGGCCGGTATCATCAGGCCCAGGTCCAGGACACAGATGCCGGCGGCACGCCTTCTCTTCAGGTTTCCAGCATTGGTGTTGGATCAGGTTTCCTTGGACCGACGCAACAGCCTTGATCGACAAGATCTTTGTTTTGTATACCAGGTAGGCTCGTGACATGGCTTAGGGTGTTTCCAGGCTTCCGGTCTGGGTTGCTTAGTCCTGATGGTCGACATCCAGTTGCTATTTTGCTTTTCTGTTTTTTTTTTTTTTTTGGCCCCTTCCAACTCGTATCGGCGCGCATCTGGTGGAGACTCAGCATTTCATGTTGTTGGCATTCCCCGACAGGCCTTTCTTCATAATCTGCGTACTGTAGTCAAGCATCCTCAGGGATCCAGAAGAGTTGCTCCGGCTGTACTCGGCAGTCTTCCCATCGTTTGTTAAATTCTTCATGACGTATCCGACAGGGTCTCCTTTTGTTATGAACCAGCTTGATGCTTAAGACAGCGCTGTATCTGACCTTTATGGTTCCTAAGGCCAGGGGAGTTGCACTTCTGGCCCAGGGTCTCGCATACTTTTGGTCAATCGGTTGGCACCCCGGTCTTGTCCGTTACATCTGCATGCTCGCAAGACGCAGCATTCGGGAGGCGGCACGTCATCAGGAGCCTGGCAAGGCGTGGGCCCGGTGTTGGTTTTAAACCAGCCCGTCAGTGCCACTTCTGATATACCCAGGGGGGTCCCCGGTTGCCTCTTCCTAGTGCTCCCCTCTCTGCAGCTCTATGCATACTTCATTACCGTCCCCTTTTTTGGGCAAATCAGGTTCTGGACCTTCAAGCATACTTTGGCTATTCATTTAGGATAGGAGCGGCTTCCGTGACTTTGCGCCAGGGGTCCCGACCATTAGCATTTGGTTAGGTGGAGGTGGTCTTGTTTCTCTGGGTACGTCCCCGAGCCACTTTGGAGGTGTCATAAGCATTTGTCAATTTCAGCAGATTGAACGGCAATTTGGTTAGTAAGCTTTCATCCTACTGTGGTTATTTTTGCCCCCTTTTAGGCATACTGACCACGTGACCCCTGGCACACCACAGGTCAATGTTCTCGTTTGCTCTTTGTTCCTTTCCCATACTATCCACAGTATTGACTCTGAGTACAAAGAAAAAGGCTGACCGCAGGTCGGCCTGTGTTTGTAGGAGGAGTCAGGCTGCATAAAGCCTGCCCTCCTTCGCCTCCTCCCCTCATGGTCGGAGGCTCTCGTGTCCCACCCACCCATTCCCTTTTTCTTTTTCTTTCATTTCATTTAATTTCATACTTGGGTATGCCCCCTTTTAGGCATACTGACCACGTGACCCCTGGCACACCACAGGTCAATGTTCTCGTTTGCTCTTTGTTCCTTTCCCATACTATCCACAGTATTGACTCTGAGTACAAATACACTTCACGCTGAGATATTGGGACACAGCACAGGACTTAAACCTCAAGGGACAAGGGAATTTAAACCAGGATAGTTGGCAAGTATGAGGCAGCTGCTTTGGGCCCCACAACAATGACAGGGCCCAGGGCAGCTGCCCCTTTTGCCCTGCCTTAAAAACGGCCCTGATCAGCATGCAAAATAACACATGCTAACCTGTGAAGAGGGTGTAAAGAGAAGTAGAGGTTATTTCTGTACAGTTACAATGTTATTTCTGTACAGTTACAATGTTTCCTTATCACTGAAAACAATTTATGGTTGGCTGTTTCTGGTCTTCAAGGAAGTGGCTTTGTCTCACAAGGACTGGAAAGTGTGACACACGGGGTATTGGGGTGACCCTCCTACAGTACATCCTCTTCACTTGTCACTCCGTGAAGCTTTCGGGATGACTTCTTGGTGTGCGATGATTGAAGTTCCTGAAAAGGTCCTGCGCAGGTGGTGAATCAAGCCATTGTTACTCTGGTTCCTCTTCCTATATATAGAGACTCCAGTTCCGATCTCCATTCGTATTCCTATTAAAGCCGCAGCATTTGATACCTCCTGGGAACGGCTTTATCTGCAGTAATAATAATAATAACGTGCTGGAAAACGTAGATGATATTCACCCCACAATCACCTCCTTCCTCTCCGATCGCTTTTTTTTTTTTGTGTTGTTTTCCAATGTATGTTTTCATGGCGTGCCAGTGTTGCGTCATATTTATTTCTATATATAGGTTTACGCTATTGTAATGGTACCTATTTTTCTGTGAATGGAGTCTATTTAAAGAGCGTTGCCTAGGACTGGTGGTATATAAACATGCCATGTGAAGTAATGCGGCGTAAACACGCGGTCGTAATTTCCGATGGAAACAGTCCGATGGGAGCTTGTCATCGGATTTTCCGACCGTGTGTATGCCCAACGGACTTTTTCTGTCGGAGTTCCGACAGACTTTGGATTGAGAACCTGTTCTCAATTTTTCCGACGGAAAACCTTTCTATCGGATTTTCCGATCGTGTGTATGCAATTCCGACACGCAAAATTCCGACGCATGCTCGGAAACAATTCGACGCATGCTCAGAAGCATTAAACTTCCCTTTTATAGTGCTGTCGAACGCGTTTTATGCCGCTGTGTTATTGACCGTCGGAATTTGGTGTGATCGTGTGTAGGCAACACAGCTTGAGCGGAATTCCGTCGGAATTCCGTCGGAAAAACCATTAGAGCTTTTTCCGACGAGAATTCCGATCGTGTGTACGCGGCATAAAAGGGAAGAGCGGAGAGATTTTGGCAAAGGCAAAGTTCCTCTTTAAACTGCTGGCAAAATTGACTTGGAAAAAAAAAATCTATTTTTTCTTTCATGTATTAGGCGCGTTTTTTTTTTCCGTGTTTCGCATATGTAGCGGGGTCGTACCCCTTTTAGGGGAAAAGACTACATTCCCCATAATCCCCCAGGCTCCCGGGCTGTTGGTTTCCGCCCGAGAGGCTGCTGGGGGAGGTTATAAAAAGGAAGAGGAGAGACCGCCTCTTCCTCTTCTGATGCCTCGCCTGACTGGGCGGCCTCTTCTGACTGAGCTGAGACTTGTTCCTGAGGAGACACCTGTGCGGACCGGACTGCTGAAGGCCTGAAGCCTGGTCCTTGCAGCAGGTGGAGAGAGACTCTCATCCCTCAGAGTCAGCAGCAGCGGAGCGGAGACTCTTCCCTACAGTCGGTCGGTCGGAGCTGAGGACCGGAGCGCAGGGGCTGTGACGGAGGAGACCGGACGCCGCCATTGAAGGGACCGGAGCTGAGGACGGTATCCCAGGATTGGTGAGAGAGCTGAAAGGCTCATCCTGCATTGCTATACACACGTTTTATGCCTATTGAACTGCCAAGGCACAATTTACCTCAGAGCAGCAAATGTTACTTTCTGTGGATTACAAAGACACCATTTAAAGCTACATGTGCACCACCTTACAGATCTATTGCCGGTGAAGAACACTGTACTTATTCAAGGACTGAGCTATATTTCTAGGGATCAGGCCTGATCCGTTAGGTAGGCGCAGATAGATTTATTGCACCTCAGGGGTGCATAGCAGTCGGTCGCCACACTGGGCGCTCCGTTTCCCCATTGCTAGTGATACATATGTGTGTACATGTTAAAGTGCATATTGCAGGGACCTGCTAAAAGTATTGTAAGTCAAATGTTTAAATGCATGTTACTATTTCTTTTCGTTACTGCCAAAGTAAAGCCAGTTATTGTTATCTCAGCAGTCTGCTTGTGAGTTCATACCAATTACACTTAGAGTATAAGTGATATTTATATGTGCATAGAGACATACCCCTTTACTAACTGTGCCAGAGCGGGTAGAGCCAAATTGCCGGGGGTTGGTGGAGCTGTACTCAGGGACCCAAAACAAACCAGCGGCCCTCTTAACTGGGGGTAGCGCTACACATAGTTTAGTTTATGTCTAACAAGGGATAAAGGCAGCAAGAGGACCACTGGAAAAGTGGGGAGAGGTGAGGGGTAAGTGGGGGATCTGGTGCACCCTGAACATTGGGGTAAGGTATCTAGGTGACTGGGAAGAGGGGTTCAGATGGCCTGGAAGAGATGCACCATTGAGGGGAGGTGAACTGCCATAAGGGAAGCGCTGGGAAGGTGAAGGGCTGACAGGAAGCTGCCATGAAATGGAGGTGAACTTCTGGGTGTGTGAGATGTATCTAAGTGGGGATGAGATGCTGTAGAAGGGAGGTGAACATCTGGATATGTCAGATGTATCTAAGCAGGGGTGAGGTGTCTGGAAGGGAAGGTAAACTTCTGGATATATGAGATGTATCTAAGCAGGGGTGAGGTGTCGGGGAGGGGAGGTGAACTTCTGGATATGTCAGATGTATCTAAACAGGGTGAGGTGTCGGGGAGGGAAGGTAAACTTCTGGATATGTGAGATGTATCTAAACAGGGGTGAGGTGTCGGGGAGGGAAGGTAAACTTCTGGATATATGAGATGTATCTAAACAGGGGTGAGGTGTCGTGGAGGGAAGGTAAACTTCTGGATATGTGAGATGTATCTAAACAGGTGTGAGGTGTCGGGGAGGGAAGGTAAACTTCTGGATATGTGAGATGTATCTAAACAGGTGTGATGTGTCAGGGAGGGAAGGTAAACTTCTGGATATATGAGATGTATCTAAACAGGGGTGAGGTGTCGTGGAGGGAAGGTAAACTTCTGGATATGTGAGATGTATCTAAACAGGTGTGAGGTGTCGGGGAGGGAAGGTAAACTTCTGGATATGTGAGATGTATCTAAACAGGTGTGATGTGTCAGGGAGGGAAGGTAAACTTCTGGATATATGAGATGTATCTAAACAGGGGTGAGGTGTCGTGGAGGGAAGGTAAACTTCTGGATATGTGAGATGTATCTAAACAGGTGTGAGGTGTCGGGGAGGGAAGGTAAACTTCTGGATATGTGAGATGTATCTAAACAGGTGTGAGGTGTCAGGGAGGGAAGGTAAACTTCTGGATATATGAGATGTATCTAAGCAGGGGTGAGGTGTCGGGGAGGGAAGGTAAACTTCTGGATATGTGAGATGTATCTAAACAGGTGTGAGGTGTCGGGGAGGGAAGGTAAACTTCTGGATATGTGAGATGTATCTAAACAGGTGTGAGGTGTCGGGGAGGGGAGGTGAACTTCTGGATATGTCAGATGTATCTAAGTAGGGGTGAGATGTCGGGAAGGGAAGGTAAACTTCTGGATGTATGAGATGTATCTAAGCAGGGGCAAGGTGCTCTGAAGGAAAGGTGAAACTCTGGGTATCTGAGATGTATCTAAGCAGGGGTGAGGTGTCAGGGAGGGGAGGTGAACTTCTGCATGTATGAGATGTATCTAAACAGGGGTGAGGTGGGAGGTGAACATCTGGATATGTGAGATGTATCTAAACAGGAGTGAGGTGCCGTGGAGGGGAGGTGAACTTCTGGATGTATGAGATGTATCTAAGCAGGGGTGAGGTGTCGGGGAGGGGAAGTGAACTTCTGGATATATGAGATGTATCTAAACAGGGGTGCAGTGCCGTGGAGGGGAGGTGAACATCTGGATATATGAGATGTATCTAAACAGGAGTGAGGTGTCGGGGAGGGAAGGTAAACTTCTGTATATGTCAGATGTATCTAAGCAGGGCTGAGGTGTCGGGGAGGGGAGGTGAACTTCTGGATATATGAGATGTATCTAAGCAGGAGTGAGGTGTCGGGAAGGGAAGGTAAACTTCTGGATGTATGAGATGTATCTAAGCAAGGAGCGGGGTGCTATGGAGGGGGGGTGAACTTCTGGATATGTGAGATGTATCTACAGTAAGCAGTTTTGAGATATTATGGAGGGGAGGTAAACTGTGGAGGACAGGTGAACATCTTGGTATGTGGGATGTATCTAACTGGGGGCAAGATGTCGTGGTGGGAAGGTGAACCCCTAAGTATGTAAGATGTATCTAAAGGTGCCAAGGTGCTGTGTAGGGGAGGTCAACTTCTGGGTATGTGAGATGTATCTAAGTAGAAGTGAGATGCTGTGGAGGGCAGTTGAAGTTCTGTGTACGTGATAGGCATCAAAGTAGGGGTGAGGTGTCGGGGAGGTGAACTTCTGGGTATGTGAGATGTATCTAAGATGGGGCGAGGTTCTGTGGAGGAGAGGCGAGTTTCTAGGAATGTATCTAAGTGGGGCGGAGGTTCTGTGGCGGGGTGAAGAACTTCTGGGTAGATGAGATGTATCTAAGCAGGGGTGAAGTTTAATCAAGGGGAGGTCATTTTTCTCTGGGTATATGAGATGTATTTAAACTGGGGTGAGGTGCCAAGGAGGGGAAATGGCAGAGGATAAATGGGGGGGGGGGGGAGCAGAAATCTAAAACGCATTTTTAGAGTCTTTTCACTTTAATATTTCGGAGGATTCTGAGAACTCAGCCCAGCAATGCACAGAGGAAGCCTGACATTGATAAGCTGTCAGAACTCCCCAGAAGATTGTTCCTGACAGATTCTACACGTCGCAATATAACCGCGATCTCGTTTATGGGAATTGACAACTTTCTCCACAGCTGTGCACATCCGCAGAGATGCAAATTACATTTTTGTTTTCTTATTAATTTGTCTGCATCAGAAAAATGATGCGCAGCCATGTTGGAACAGGAAGGGGCCGTCCCCAAACTGTTCCCACAAAGTTGGGAGCATGAAATTGTCCAAAATGTCTTGGTATGCTGAATCCTTAAGAGTTCCCTTCACTGGAACTAAGGAGCCAAACCCATCCCCTGAAAAACAACCCCCACACCATAATCCCCCCTCCACCCACACCATTATCCCCCCTCCACCATAATCCCCATCCCCCCACACCATAATCCCCCCTCCACCATAATCCCCCTCCCCCACACCATAATCCCCCCTCCACCATAATCCCCCCTCCCCCCACACATAATCCCCCTCCACCATAATCCCCCCTCACCCCAACACCATAATCCCCTCTCCAACCACACCATAATCCCCCCTCCACCATAATCCCCCCCCTCCCCCCAAACATAATCCCCCCTCCACCATAATCCCCCCACACCATAATCCCCTCTCCACCCCACACCATAATCCCCCCTCCACCATAATCCCCCCCCCCACAATAATCGAAAAAATTCGTACATTCATAATCCCCCCTCCACCATAATCCCCCTCCCCCCACACCATAATCCCCCTCCACCATAATCCCCCCTCCCCCCAACACCATAATCCCCCTACACCATAATCCCCCCTCCCCCCACACCATAATCCCCCCTCCACCATAATCCCCCTCCCCCCACACCATAATCCCCCCTCCACCATAATCCCCCCTCCCCCCTCCACCATAATCCCCCTCCACCACCACACCATAATCCCCCCTCCACCATAATCCCCCCTCCCCCACACCATAATCCCCCCTCCACCATAATCCCCCCTCCCCCACACCATAATCCCCCTCCCCCACCCCTAATGACAAGACATTTTCCGTGCAATTTGTCACGTTTTTTTGAACACAAAAAAATTTGATTCGTAATTTTTCGTTTCTCTTACAATGGCGCTGCTTAACGTGCTTCGAATGGATTGAACGAAAAAATTCGTACATTCGTAACTTTTTTTTTTAAAAAAATTTGATTCGTAATTTTTCGTGTCTCTTACAATGGCGCTGCTTAACGTGCTTCAAATGGATTGAACAAAAAAATCCGTACATTCGTAACTTTTTTAATTTTTTTTTCGATTCGTAATGTTCCGTGTCTCTTACAATGGCGCTGCTTAACGTGCTTCGAATGGATTGAACGAAAAAATTCGTACATTCGTAACTTTTTTTTAAAAAAATTTGATTCGTAATTTTTCGTGTCCCTTACAATGGCGCTGCTTAACGTGCTTCAAATGGATTGAACGAAAAAATTCGTACATTCGTAACTTTTTTAATTTTTTTTTTCGATTCGTAATTTTCCGTGTCCCTTACAATGGCACTGCTTAACGTGCCTCGAATGGATTGAACGAAAAAATTTGTACATTCGTAACTTTTTTTTTTTTTTTCAATTCGTAATTTTCCGTGTCTCTTACAATGTAATAATAGCATACACATTACATAAAATTATGAATTATGCTCCGATTACGAATCTACGAAAACAATGTTATGAAAGTACGAATGTAACTAAATCTACAAAAATACGAATGCGTCCGAATTTCGAATAAACGAAAATTAAACTAACAAAAAAACAAATCAACGAAAAAATAACTCTTACGGAAATACGAATCGTTACGAATACGAACACCGACGACTTACGAATTTACGAATCGCTACGAATCAACGGAAACTAAAAAAACGAAACGAAAATAAACTAATCTTTTTAGTTGTGCACATGTCTACTTAAGAGTTCCCTTCACTGGAACTAAGGGGCCAATCCCAACCCCTGAAAAACAACCCCAACACCATAATCCCCCCCTCCCCACCATAATCCCCCCTCCACCAAATGATTTGGACCAGTGCACAAAGCACGGTCCATAAAGGAGGGAGATCAAAGACCTTACTGTAAGGCAGATGACACGGATCCGGGGTAGGGCTGCTGCTCCTCGTTCCTTCCTTCCCCAGGAGAAGAGCCATGGCTTCTCCTTCTGGCCGCGCAGGAAGAGGGTCCTGAGACCCAATTGGCTAGGAGTCCTATGGCTCCCTGGCCAATCGGGTCTCGGGACCCGCTTCCTGATTGGCCAGGAGGATACTCAGGAAGACAGTAGCGAATATTAATTCGCTATTGTCACACAACTCGGTGGGCTCAGGGCGCAGAGCCTAACCTTTTTTGAAGTCAATTAGAGCCTCACGCTCCAATCATGTTATTCTAAAAAACAAACAAAAAAAACACATTGAAATCTATGTGCCCTGCATGAAGACTAGGGGCCGGGCACATGGATTAGGGGAGGGGGGGGGGGGGGGGGGGCGGCGCCAATGCACCCCTTATGGAGCGGCCACCACTGGTCTGTAGCCTCAGCTGCACTAACGACGAATAAACAGGAGCAAAGTCGTGTGCACAGGGTGTGACGGGTGTGCCTGGGCACACCCTCATTTGGGGTCGGGAATCCGTCAATTGCAATCTACTCAATGATTGTAGGCAGGTGATGGGTAGACCGTGCAATCTTTACTTGCTGACCCCCGGAAACCTGGACAGGAGGGGGCAGCAATTACTGGAGCCGATCTGCTTTTCCCCCATGCAGCAGATAAAAGTCAGCTTCTCCTCCTCTCCCTCCCCCTCAGCATTCAGCCGCCACAGGAGAAACATACAGGGGATCGGTACATCAAGTATATGCCACTCCCACCACCCTTCCTGTCCCTGTTCTTCTTCTTTCTGCTGACAGGGCCCCCTTGTGTGCCCCCCCCCCCCACACTGCAGCGATGCCAGCTTCTCTGGTACCATTCACTCACTGTGGTCATTCATAACTGAAATTGAAGAATAGTACGCGTTTCATTCTAGACGCGTCTCCCTCTTAGTCAGCTCTACAGGACATTTGGGTTGCAGCTTCCTCAGTTCTGGCCCTCAGGTCGACCACCTGAGGCCGTATGGCAGCCTGCACAGAGGAGGGGCAGCAGCTCCATCCCTCCGGAACCACCGCTTTCCAGCTGAAGACCCTGAGCACATGTGCCCTAGACATACAGTCACCCAGCATGCCTTGAGGCACCTGCTTCTGCCAATGGCCAGGGCTGTAACTACGCCTATGCTCAGGTCGACCACCTGAGGCTGCATGGCAGCCTGCGCAGAGGAGGGGCAGCAGCCCCATACCTCCGGAACCCTGCTTCCAGCTGAAGACCCCTGAGCACATGTGCCCTAGGCATAAATACAGTCACCCAGCATGCCTTGAGGCACCTGCTTCTGCCAATGACCAGGGCTGTAACTATGACTATGCTCAGGTCGACCACCTGAGGCTGCATGGCAGCCTGCACTGAGGAGGAGCAGCAGCCCCATGCCTCCAGAACCCCGCTCTCCAGCTGAAGACCCCAAGCACATGTGCCTTAGGCATATATACAGTCACCCAGCATGCCCTGAGGCATCTGTTTCTGCCAATGGCCAGGGCTGTAACTACGCCTATGCTCAGGTCGACCACCTGAGGCCGCATGACAGCCTGCACCGAGGAGGAGCAGCAGCTCCATGCCTCCGGAATCCCACTCTCCAGCTGAAGACCCGAGCACATGTGCCTTAGGCATATATACAGTCACCCAGCATGCCTTGAGGCACCTGCTTCTGCCAATGGCCAGGGCTGTAACTACGCCTATGCTCAGGTCGACCACCTGAGGCTGCATGGCAGCCTGGACAGAGGGGGGGGCAGCAGCTCCATCCCTCCGGAACCGCACTCTCCAGCTGAAGGCCCCGAGCACATGTGCTCTAGGCATATATACAGTCACCCAGCATGCCCTGAGGCACTTGCTTCTGCCAATGGCCAGGGCTGTTACTACACCTATGCTCCCATTTGTCAGGTTTCCTCCCACTGTCCAATAGGCCTCGTCGTATTAGACCAGTGTGAAACAGGCAGACAACATGAGCAGCATCTGAGCACACTGAGCAGACCATACCAATGGATCACTGCTCCCTGATAGGCAGAGAACTCCTAAATTTACCAAACAGCCCCCCCCCCCCCCCCGGTATGCAGGAAACCCAAAACTATACTCTCTCTCTAAGAGGGTGCTACACATATATCAAAACAAGCGCCGCTCATAACACTGCAAACCCCCCCCCCCCCCCTGCAGTCCAAAGCACAGATCTGGTGCCAACGTTCAAACAAGCTCACCCAGCCTAGCTGAAACAGATCGCAAGATAGAAGGTGGAGACGCGGCACACCGGCGCCCAGCCACTATATCTATTTCAGCATCCATGGTACAGTGACATGAGTTCCAACATGAGATAGGATGGGATAGGATACAATCACCAGGAACTTAGTAGCAATCACAGGTCAAATGGTCAAGAAAAGTGCCATCCCACCATCAGATAACAGGTCCTGTAACAAAGTATAAGGTCTCACTATCAGCAATTTATCACCCCGATCGTTAAACTATGAGACGTATCTGATGACAAAAGCAACCTAAAAAAGTCGTACCAGATCTTTGTATTCAGATAGGAGAGAGGAAAGTCCTGATCGCCACACAGCCCCCAAAAAAAACCCCTGGTGGTCATGCGAGTGATAACAGCCTCAGCCTAGCTCTGTCCAGGTCATGGCCTGGAGTCAACCCCAAACCATAATGGGGGCCGGCATGACAGGGGTTAACGGGGCATCAGGAACCGAGGAGGAGAAGGAGGAGGGCCATGGGGGGACGGAGATGGGGTGGAGACTTGGAGGGGGAAGTGACACGTACGAGGAAGGAGGCAGTTGGAAAGGGGTAGAGAGGAGCAGCTTCCTACCCTCCCGCCCTACACGTGGTGGTAATTTGTTCTGTTGGGCAGTGGTGTTGCTAGGGGGTGGCTTTTGGGGCTATGGCTCCGAATCTGGGACCCATAGCCTGAGTCTCTGCAGGGGTCCCCAAGGGGAGGGGAGGCTCTCTGGGGACCCTGATGCAAGGGAGAGGCTCTCTGGAGACCCTGATGTAAGTGGGAGGCTCTCTGGGGACCCTGATGCAAGGGGGAGGTTCTCTGGAGACCCTGATGTAAGTGGGAGGCTCTCTGGGGACCCTGGTTTTAAGGGTGAGGTTCTCTAAGGACCCTGATGCAAGGGGAGGCTCTCTGGGGACCCTGATGTAAGGGGGGGGCTCTCTGGGGATATATACACACACTTATATACATGTGTATGCCTGCCCAAGCGTATGACTTTCTTTACTACGCTGCTATGGGCCCTAGCCCCAGATCTTTTGTAGACCCAGCAACGCCCCTGCTGTTGGGGTTGGGGGACCGGAGTGTGCCCAAGAAAAAAGTGGTGCACTTGGCGGGGTGCAAGGTCCTTTTTGGTCATATGGGCACTTAAAAGGTATGGTGTAGGGACCAGTCTGAGGTACGGCTCCCAGTTGGTACGGGTACCTGCTAGATTGTCTCTGAGTCGGTGGTTCGCGACTGGAGGCCTTAGAAGTAACTAGCAGGTACGGTTTTGGCTTATGCCATTGGCACCTTGGGCTCCATTATTGGTAATAAAGCTGTATGTTATGTCTAAAAGGTTATTGATATGTTAATTATTGGATATTTATATATTTGGTTAATAAAACGGCTACTACAGCCAATTTACCCCAGTTATGCGTGGCGTGGTCATTAGAGGTAAGGGGGGTGGGTCATTGGCATAGCAGGTAACAAGCCATGGTTAATACCATAGTCATGATTTTTCGCGGGACCTAGTTGTGGAGGTTTGGTGTGCGGCGCTCAGGACTTTCACCTACCGCCCCGTGTGAATAAGTAATACGGTTTATACTACACTTAGATCACGCCCTCTCCATTGTCTATCTATTTAATTAATTTCCATTGTATTTATTCATTTAGAAAACTGAATTTTTTGAATACCGTATATACTCGAGTATAAGCCGAGTTTTTCAGCACATTTTTCTGTGCTGAAAATGCCCCCCTCGGCTTATACTCGAGTCAAGCACTTTTCTGCAGCAGAGAATTACATTTCCGACCCGACTTTGGGGCCCCCCGTATCTCGGAACCCCAAATTTGGTGTGCAAACCCAGAGGAACCAGCACTACAACATATCCATATTTGGGGTTCCTAGCACCAAGTGTCCTCGAGATATGGGGCCCAAAAGCCGGTCAACTGTGTCCATCTGCAGCAATGCCATTTCGGGACCCTTTGGGTCCAAAAACCCCAAATTTTGGCTGTAGCTCGGGGGGCATCTAGGAACCCTTAAAGAGGGAGTCCGGCGAATTTTTTTTTTTTAAGAGTCAGCAGCTACAAATACTGCAGCTGCTGGCTTTTAAAATAATGACACTCACCTGTCACAGGGTCCAGCGATGTCGGCACCCGAGGCCCAACTGTCCCTCGGTCCTCGGATGCTGCCGCCACCATCTTGGGTATGGGAATCAAGAAAAGAAGCCTTGCGGCTTCACTTCCCGGTTCCCTATTGCGCATGCGCGATTCGCGCAATGCAATAGGAATGCTCCGCGCTGTCTCTGGGACCCGTGTGGGTCCCAGCAGACAGCGCGGCGGGACGGAAAGTGGCCTAGACTCCCGTGGGAGTCTATGCCCGGAAGTGGGTACAAATACCTGTCTTAGACAGGTATCTGCACCCCCTTCCCCCCTCAAAGGTGCCAAATGTGACACCGGAGGAGGGGAGGGTTCCGATGAGCGGAAGTTTCACTTTAGGGTGGAACCCCGCTTTAACTACCAAGTTTGAAGTTCAGGGGACCTATGGCTGCAAATGGGCACAGTGAGGCTGTAAATGGGCACAGTGAGGCTGCAAATGGGCACAGTGAGGCTGTAAATGGTCATTGTTGACCCTCTTTTCCACTTACAGTAGCTGCGCATTTCTCACCCTAGGCTTATACTGGAGTCAATACGTTTTCCCAGTTTTTGTGGTAAAATTAGGTGCCTCGGCTTATATTCGGGTCGGCTTATACTCGAGTATATACGGTAATTGTAAGATATACGATGTGGCCCTCATAATGAAAAGTTTGTAGGCCCCTTGTTGTAGACAATACTTGTAATATTTTTCTTTTTTTTTTCTTTTTCTAAATGAGGATCTGAGTGTTGTATGATGAGCCGGGATTGTTTGGTCTTCTCTGTAGATCATCGGACGTCTTCTGATGTCAGAACTCCGGCTTTTTTTCTCTCTCACACTTCATAGGAAATGATCTCCCTTATCAGAGTCTTTCCCATCTTTATAGATGCTCACCATGAGCATTGTGGTTCCTGTTGTGTTGTACTCTCTCCATAACATTGTATTCACTTCCCGCTGAGTCCCGGGAAAAAACTTCCCGCGAGCTGAGGCCCGGGCTGAGGACAATGCAGCCTTCATAATCCCACGCTTTCTTCTGGAATCAGTTTAATGAAATATGGATCTGTCTACCTACAGATATTTCTGGATCAACAGGATGCGTCCCAATGGACTGTATACGGCAATCAAGCCAGCCGTGTCAGTGAGACGGCCAATTATTGAGGAGCTGAATGGGATGAAGTTATTTACTTTTATTTACCGGCAGCGCCAAAGCAAAGAAAATAAGCCGAGGGATCTGGGAGAGGTTTGGGGCAAATTGGAGAAAGGCCTAAAGTGTGTTTCCACTAGACATGTGCACAATAGAAAAATTTGTTTAGTTTCGTTTCGTTTCTGTTAGTTTCCGTTGATTTGTAATGATTCGTAATTTCGTAAGTCGTCGGTGTTCGTGTTTTCGTAAGAGTTATTTTTTCGTTGATTCGTTTTTCCGTCTAATTTTCGTTTATTCAAAATTCGTATTTTCGTAATATTTTGTATTCGGACACGTTCGTATTTTCGGTAGAGCTATATTTTCGTTGATTTAAAAAGATTCGTATTTCCGTTAATCTAATTTTCGTTGATTCGAAATTCGTATTTTCGTAGATTTAGTTACATTCGTACTTTCGTGAGATTGATTTATTCGTACTTTCGTAACATTGTTTTCGTAGATTCGTAATCGGAGCATAATTCATAATTTTACGTAATGTTTATGCTATTTATATGTTTAAGAAACAAAGAATTTCTCTCTCACAAGTCAGAACTTAACTCAACAATCCACCAAAACACACAGTGCCTCCGACCCAACCACACCCTATCTGGACTCTGGATGGAATATTTCAGAATCAGAACTAACATTCGTTCTTTCGAATTCTCGATCAGCAGAATTTTTGTTATTTCATATTTTTGTTGTTTTGATTTCCTTTTTCCGAATATTCGTAATTTCGATTTTTTTCGTTCATTTTGATTTTCGTTATTTTTGAATCTTTGTTCGGTATTTTTCGTTGTTTCTGTTTTCGTTTTGCGGATTTTCATTCTTTCGTAGTTTCGTTGTTTCTAATTTAATTATTTCGTATTTTCGTTGTTTTTCATATTCGTTCTTTTCGATAGTTCGTTATTCGCTAGAATTTTTAGAAAACCATTCGTTCAGTCGTACGATAACGAATGAACGAACATAACAAATTTGAACGGAAAACGAATCTGTAACTAAACGAATTGCACATGTCTAGTTTCAACTTTTGCAGCCAAATTTGAGAACTGCCTCCCCCCCCCCCCCCCCCGACATGTGTTTCTTATGGGTTCTCATTCACACAGCATGCCTCAGGGCTCTTTCAAACCGGTCTTTTGAAAAAACGCACTAAAAACGCATATCGTGTTTCTGGTGCATTTTCTTGCCTGACTCCCAACATGCACCTGGGAAACATAGGCATGCAACTCAAAAAGCACACCAAATAGTGCGGTGCATTTTTTAATGCGTTTTTAATTAATTTCAAATGGGAGGTGCGTTTCTTGGTTTGATTTTCAGGCCCCGTTCATGTCTCGCATAGGGGGAACGAGCATTTCTATTTGTAATTTACATGCTGCCCTATGCAGGCTTGTTGTCCAAAAGAAGCTCCTGTTCTTTTTTGGGCAAGGAGCTTTGTGTGAATATTAAAGGTGTGTTTTGTTGTGATCTCCAATGCGATTTAGTCTTGGGGTGCAATTGAGAATGAATGGCATTCAAACGCACGTTGCACAATTTTACAGTGATTTGGAAATTAGGGCAGAATCACGCTTGTGAATGTGTGACTGGGGCCTTAGGCAGGACACCATGCAGGACTTTTCAAAATGCTCCTCCTTCCTACAGCACAGAGCTTCACCTACACCATTACTGACCTCCTTTCCCCTCCAGTACAGAGCCCCTCCTCCAGTATTGACCACCTTTCTCCTCCAGTACAGAGCCCCTCATCCATTACTGACCTTCTTTCCCCTCCAGTACAGAGCCCCTCCTCCATTACTGACCTCCTTTCCCCTCCAGTACAGAGCCCCCCCCCCCTCAATTACTGACCTCTTTTCTCCTCCAGTACAGAGCCCCTCCTCCAGTATTGACCTTCTTTCTCTTCCAGTACAGAGCCCCTCCTCCATTACTGACCTCCTTTCCCCTCCAGTACAGAGCCCCTCCTCCATTACTGACCTCCTTTCCCCTCCAGTACAGAGCCCCCCCCTTCATTACTGACCTCTTTTCTCCTCCAGTACAGAGCCCTTTCTCCAGTATTGACCTCCTTTTTCCTCCAGTACAGAGCCCCTCCTCCAGTATTGACCTCCTTTTTCTCCAGTACAGAGCCCCTCCTCCAGTATTGATCTCTTTTCTCCTCCAGTACAGAGCCCCCCCCCCCCTTCATTACTGACCTCTTTTCTCCTCCAGTACAGAGCCCCTCCTCCAGTATCGACCTTCTTTCTCCTCCAGTACAGAGCCCCTCCTCCAGTATCGACCTTCTTTCTCCTCCAGTACAGAGCCCCTCCTCCAGTATTGACCTTTTTTTCCTCCAGTACAGAGCCCCTCCTCCAGTATTGACCTTCTTTTCCTCCAGTACAGAGCCCCTCCTCCAGTATTGACCTCCTTTCTCCTCCAGTACAGAGCCACTCCTCCATTACTGACCTCCTTTCTCCTCCAGTACAGAGCCCCTCCTCCAGTATTGACCTCCTTTCTCCTTAAGTTTAGAGCCCTACTCCAGTATTGATCTCCCCTTTCTCCTACAGTACAGAGCCCCTTTCCCCCCTTCAAGCTCATCTACTAGAGGGATCTAGAGATGCAATGGCAGCAAGAAGTCCTTCCCTTGGCTGGTGCCAAGGAGGCGCTTCCCTCAGTTTGCCATATGAATGAACTGCAGGGAAATTTCATGGCGGCCCATAATGCAGGGCACACTGGCACCGCCCCCCCATGTTCTTTTTTTGAAGCACATGATTACAGCCTGAGGCTCTAATAGGCTTCAAAAAAGCCCACCCAGTTGTGTGATGCCTGTCGCCCGGAGGAAAGCGCTAGATGGGGTAAGTGCCGGGCTTGTAACTGATGTGGGGGGGGGGGGTGTGCAGTTGACTCGACTGACCGGACCGGGGGGTGCTGCGGGTGACCCGACCACAGGGTGGTGGCTGCAGGTGCACTGTTTCACTGTTTAACACCCCCCCCCCCCCCCCAAAAAAAAAGGTTTACCACCAGCCACCACTGAGCATCACTGAGATGCTGAGATGAGAAAAAAGGTGAAAAATGGGGAAAACAATACGTTATAAAAAAAAAAAAGTTTTTCCATCGACTTTAATTTGAAACAAATGAAGACCAACCCATGGACAGAATGTTAGAAGCCCTATAATTGGTCATTACTCCCCATGAGTCATGGGGGGACCCTTTGTAGAGCGGGTGCAAGCGTCATTCCTGAAGGATTAGTTTATGGCTCTGTGGCTGGCAGGAGCTGCACGTGCGTAGTCCCGTTGCTCATTACGGCGGATGGTGGGCCACATGTCTGGAGCAAGGCTGGGGGGTTTGCTTGGGCCGCAATCCATTGTGGTCTTAAAGTGACTTTCCTCCTACCTTCACAGTCTGATGTGGCTTTTATTATACATAGAAAACTTTATAAAGAAACTACGGAGAGGAATAAACTCAAATAATGGAAAGTTAAATCTCTATTAGAGGATAACTCTGGGCAGCAGTGGCGGCAAAAAACAACCACCCCCCCCCCCCCCAGCGGCACCCACCACCCCACCACCCCACTGTTTGCCGGTCAGTCCGGCACTTACCCCATTAGTGGCGCCAGGTGGCAGGTGGCGTGGTGCAGCAGCTTTGTGTCCTCTCCTCCATGGCGGCTTCCAGCTCCTCCCCTCCTCCTCCTAGGCGTCCAATAGGATTGCCAGTCCTTTCAGCCAATTGGGTGACCGGTGTCAAAACCGGCTTCCTGATTAGCCGGGAGGAGGATTAGTGTTACAACAGTGAATATTTATTTGCAGTTGTAACAGTCCCATCCCAAATGGGATCGGAGCGCACTCTCTGCGACCTGAGCCCACTCTATATTGAAGCTTAGTAGCTATTGGTTCTTCAAAAAAAAAAAAAACAGCACATTGGAATCCATGTGCCAGTGTCCTGAAAGGGGCCCGGACGCATGGATGGGGTGTGGCAAAAGACAGGGGGGGCGCCTGTGTGCCCTTAATGGATGGGGGCACAGCATGGCTGGCTAGTGCTTCTGGGAGGCTGTCATATGACAGCCTCGCGTGATCGCACCCACCGCGCACCTACTGCTGGGCGCGGCCGACGCACTCTGTTATCACAGTGTCTGGAGGACACTGCTGATCACAGATTGAGGTAAAGAGCCAATCAGTGGCTCTTTACCACGTGATCAGCTGTGTCCAATCACAGGTGATCACGGATGTAAACAGAAGCCGGTTATCTGCACTGACAGCATGAGGAGAGGAGAAAAGAGCCGATAACCGGCTCCTCTAAAAGTGACATGTACACTGATTATCAGTGTAGCCCCACAGTGCTCATCAGTACTGCCAATCTGTGCCCACCATTGTTGCCGATCTGTGCCCCCCAGTGCTGCCAATCGGTGCCCACCAGTCCTGCCAATCGGTGCCCACCAGTGCTGCCGATCAGTGCCCACCAGTGCTGCCAATAAGTGCCCATCAGTGCCTCCTTATCAGTGTCACCTATCAGTGCTGCCTATCAGTGCCCACCAGTGCCTCCTCATCAGTGCCCACCAATGCAGCTTATCAGTGCCCATCAATGCCCATCAGTGCAGCCTCACCGGTGCCCATAAGTGCAGCCTATGAGTGCCCACCAGTGCCTCCACATCAGTGCCCACCAATGCAGCCTATCAGTGCCCATCAATGCCCATCAGTGCCGCCTCACCGGTGCCCATCAATGCAGCCTATTAGTGCCCACCAGTGCTGATAATCAGTGCCCAACAGTGCTGCCAATCAGTGCCCACTAGTGCTGCCCATAAGTGCCCATCAGTGCCTCCTTATCAGTGTCACCTATCAGTGCTGCCTATCAGTGCCCACCAGTGCCTCCACATCAGTCCCCACCAATGTAGACTATCAGTGCCCATCAATGCCCATCAGTGCCTCCTCACCTGTGCCCATCAGTACAGCCTATGAGTGCCCACCAGTGCCTCCACATCAGGGCCCACCAATGCAGCCTATCAGTGCCCATCAGTGCAGCCTATCAGTGCCCACCAGTGCCTCCACATCATTGCCCACCAATGCAGCCTATCAGTGCCCATCAGTGCCCATCAGTTCAGCCTGTCAGTGCCCACCAATGCCACCTCACCAGTGTCCATCAGTGCCACCTCACCAGTGCCCACCAGTGCCTCCACATCAGTGCCCACCAATGCAGCCCATTAGTGCCCATCAGTGCCACCTCACCAGTGCCCCTCAGTGCAGCCTGTCAGTGCCCACCAGTGCCTCCACACCAGTGCCCACCTATGCAGCCTATCAGTGCCCATCAGTGTCCATCAGTGCTGTCTCATCAATGCCCATCAATGCAGCCTCATCAGCGCACATCAATTAAGGAGAACAATGACCTATTTGCTAAATTTTATAACAAACTATGAAAAAGTTGAATTTTTTTTCAAATTTTTGGTCTTTATGCATTTATTTTGCAAAAAAAAAAAACCCCAGTGGTGATTAAATACCACCAAAAGATTTAGTTTGGGTACAGCTTTGCATGACCAGACCATCGCTACCAAAAGTCCGACGACGCTAAAAGCAGAAAATTGGCCTGGGCAGGAAGGAGGTGAACGTGGTTAAAGTGTATTTTTTTTACCCCAAAAAATTGCGTTGGAAAAACCGTTGCGCACATACAGCGTGACGTAAAAAATTGCAACGGTTGCCGTTTTATTCCCTAGGGTCATGTTTGGGGGGTTATAGGTAATTTTCTAGCAATAAATACTAATTAAAACTTGTATATAAAAAAAAAAGGTGCCACAAAAAGCCTGGAAGGTGGTGGTTGTCTACAATGTAACTATTATTTCTTCCTCCATCATTGGGAACAATGTTTCCATTTCTTTCCTTCAGTAAAGTCATCAGTGCGGCTGTTATTGGCCGTGACATTGCGTTTGTTCCATCCAGCGATGCTCTTTGTAAACAATATCCTTCGCTTTCTTCGCCTCGGCATATGATGTCCCCATTTTAGACCGTCCCCGCTTGTCCAGCCGTCCCACACACGAGGCTCCATATTTAGGTGGCAGATCGCCGCGTCCGTTCACCGTGTTGACAGTCGGATTTCATCTCCGCAAATGGCCCCCAGAAACTCGATCTGGAGCCTGACCTTTGGATTCCTTGTTTATTTCTGCTGTCCCCCTCCTGCGGCGGCCCCCAAAAGAATGCTAATATTGTTAACGCCTCGCTTGCCGCTCGATCGCTTTCATGGCGTTCCGTGTTCAGGAGCCATAAATCCCGCGACGAAGGAGTCGGAGGGGAAAAAAAAGGGTTACAGGAGGCTTGTCGCAGAGCACGCGGCCTCGTTACCTTTAATTGTATTGGCGGCCAATTACCGCAATTCCACAACAGTCTTTTCGACCCCTTTGTTTATTTTTACCGCGGTGCGCCAAACATGCAGAAACATCCTGTAATTTCAGCTCCTCCTTCCGTCAACATCATTGTATTATTAATGAGACGAGGCCACATCTGACTTGCCCGGGGTCGGTATTTAGAGGCTTCCGTCCTGCAGAAAAAAAACAAAACAGCCTTGGGAAAGATTCAAATAGCGCAGGCGGTTCCGATAGGCGGAGTTACGAGTTCTTGATTCCGGCATTTCTCACTTTTCGGCACAGAATTGTGTGGGTGCGGGGCGCTCGTGCACAGAATTATGTAAGTATTTTACATAGTGGGGGTCGATGTAACCCCAATTCACACCTCTGCGATTTAACGCAGATTGCCCGATGCGTGACAACGCACAACCGGAGGATTTTTATTCTTTTGTATTAGGAAAAATGCTATACTGCAGGTGCTTTTTTTTTTGGACCTATAAACTTCAATGGCAGCGCAAGAAAATGTGTGTTAACCACCTCCTGCCTCCTCTATAGTAGAATGACGGGCGCAAGGTGGCTCTCTCCTTCTGGGACGATGTCACATAACCTCGCCCCACTCTCGCTGAGCTTCCACGCCTTCAGGGGTGCATCCCCCGATCACGGTAAAGAGCCAATGACGAGGCTTTTTACTCATGTAATCAGCTGTGTCCAATCACAGCTGATCACATGTAAACAAGGAAATCCTGGTTTTCGGCTCTCCTCTCCTCACACTCTGTCTGGAGAGCAGATCAGCGGCATTTCATCCCAGGGGAGACCTGTACAGGTAATCAGGGCACTGATCATCAATGCAGCCCCAACAGTGCCCAGCAGTGATGCCAGACAGTGCCCAGCAGTAAAGCCAATCTGTGCCCATTTGTGATCAGTGCCCATTAGTGATGCAGTGCGGCCTCATCAGTGCCTATCAGTGTCCATCAGTTTCACCTCATCAGTGCCCATCAGTGTCGCCTCATCAGTGTCCATCAGTGCCCATCAGTGTCGCCTCATCAGTGTCCATCAGTGCCACCTCATCAGTGCCTATCAGTGTCGCCTCATCAGTATCCATCAGTGTCCATCAGTGCCCATCAGTGTCGCCTCATCAGTGTCCATCAGTGCCCATCAGTGTCGCCTCACCAGTGCCCATCAGTGTCACCTCATCAGTGTCCATCAGTGTCGCCTCATCAGTGTCCATCAGTGTCAGCAGTGTCATCTCATCAGTGTCCATCAGTGCTGCCTCATCAGTGCCCATCAGTGTCATCTCATCAGTTTCCATCAGTGCTGCCTCATCAGTGCCCATCAGTGTCGCCTCATCAGTATCCATCAGTGTCACCTCATCAGTGTCCATCAGTGTCGCCTCATCAGTGTCCATCAGTGTCATCTCATCAGTGTCCATCAGTGCTGCCTCATATGTGCCCATCAGTGTCGCCTCATCAGTATCCATCAGTGCCCATCAGTGTCGCCTCATCAGTGTCCATCAGTGCCCATCAGTGCCCATCAGTGCCACCTCATCAGTGCCCATCAGTGTCGCTTCATCAGTATCCATCAGTGCCCATCAGTGTCGCCTCATCAGTGTCCATCAGTGCCCATCAGTGTCGCCTCATCAGTGCCCATCAGTGTCGTCTCATCAGTATCCATCAGTGTCACCTCATCAGTGTCCATCAGTGTCGCCTCATCAGTGTCTATCAGTGTCATCTCATCAGTGTCCATCAGTGCTGCCTCATCAGTATCCATCAGTGCCCACCAGTGCTGCCTCATCAGTGCCCATCAGTGTCACCCCATCAGTATTCATCAGTGCCCACCAGTGTCACCCAATCAGTTTCGCCTCATCAGTATCCATCAGTGTCACCTCATCAGTGTCCATCAGTGTCGCCTCATCAGTGTCTATCAGTGTCATCTCATCAGTGTCCATCAGTGCTGCCTCATCAGTATCCATCAGTGCCCATCAGTGTCGCCTCATTAGTGTCCATCAGTGCCCATCAGTGCTGCCTCATCAGTGTCACCCGATCAGTATTCATTGGTGCCCACCAGTGTCACCCAATCAGTGTCGCCTCATCAGTGTCCCATCAGTGAAGGAGAAAAATTACTTATTTTCAAAATATTCAAACAGAAACTAAGAACAATTTTTTTTTCTTTTGTTTCAAAATTTACGGTTAAAAAACCCAGTGGTAAATAAATACCACCAAAAGAAGCATCTATCTGTCTCAAAAAAGTTACAAAAATGTGCTGCCAATCTGTGCCCACCAGAGCTGCCAATTAGTGCCCACCAGTGCTGCCAATCTGTGCCCACCAGTGCTGTCAATCAGTGCCCACCAGTGCCTCCTCATCAGTGTAGGGGGAGGGGGAGTGTCCCCGTTATTGAAGTTGTTAAAAATGTACGTCAACAACACGCGCAAAGATATGAACCTAATTATGGCGGTCTAATTATAAAACATTTGTTGCACGAATGTCAATAGCATTGGTGCCAGTTGAACAGAACTCCCCCGTATTTTTTATCTAAGAGCATAATGTCTGCATTGTCAGCTCCATCTAGTGGCGAAAATGCAATATCTCTTTCCGAAACACCTCAAATTGAAAACTATACTGCATTTTGGCCACTAGATGGCGCTGACAGGAGTTAATCTTGGTGAAAACATGCGGGACATTTCTTTCTACTCGAACAAAGGCTTCTGACATTCGTCCAACAAATTTTTTTTTTTTAAATAGACCCCTTAGTGTTCGAAAGGGGTTTCAGCTTGTGCTGCGGTTGCGATAAACAGCCAGTTATAAAGCGTAAAAAGCCTAGAGGTAGCTGTACATACCGGCAGACAGTTGCCTCATTATAACACCCCAAATACAGGACCACTCTGATTGGCCAAGCTTTTTTCCCTAATGTGGCATTCCTATTGGCCGATGAGTAGGCCCATCTTGGTTGGTGGATGGAACTCTTTACCCTGCAGGTCGGTGGGATCTCCAAACTACGGCCCTCCAGCTGTTGCAAAACTACACGTCCCATGAGGCATTGCAAAACTCTGACATTCACAGACATGACTAGGCATGATGGGGATTGTAGTTCCTGAACAACTGGAGGGCCCTAGTTTGGAGACCCCCTATATCTAAAGGCAGCATTGTTTTTTTTTTCATGACAGGTTCACTTTAAATCTGACTTACAGTAAGAACATCTGTTCTGGCCCTCTCCGGACTTGTAAATCCCCCCCCCCCCAAAAAAAAAAAAAACCTCCGTTCACCTCTGCCAGTTTTAGAGGGCAAATCTCTGCCGCGCCATCTGTCATCTGTATTATGACGGAGCCCCCCCCCCCCCTACTGATTGGTGCGAGGAAGCAGGTGCTATGTACTAATGCAGATGCTGGAGAGTGTAAACAGGACTTATTAACACCTAAAGGGAGGAGACCCCCCCCCCAGCAAAAAAAGCCCCCCCCCCCCCCCACAGTGAAAACAAGTCACAGGAAGCGCCATGTGCCAGCGCCACCGAAAGGGGAGCTGGCGTTTACTGCAAGAGGTACTAAAAGGAGGGTCTGATGGCAGAATTCACAGAGCCGGGGGGGGGGGGGGGGGGGGGGGGGGCGGGTCAGTTTCTGAAGGGGCTGAGGGTCTAAAGGAGAAAGAGCGCTCTGGTGAAAAATGGAAAAAACGAAGTGGAATTCCGGATACATTTCAAAGAATACAATCTAGAGCCATAAAATAATAATAAAAATAGTAATAATAATAATAAAACATTAACCACTTCCATACCGGCCTTATTCTGGTACTCCTCTCCTACATGTAAAAATCATAAAAAAATTTTGCTAGAAAATGACTCAGAACCCCCAAACATTATATATTTTTTTTGCAGACAACCTAGGGAATAAAATGGCGGCCGTTCCAACTTTTTAGCTCAGGTATTTGCGCAATAATTTTTCAAACGCGTTTTTTTTTGGGGGAAAAAAAAATGTTTCATGAATTAAAAAATAACAAACAGTAAAGTTAGCCCAATTGTTAAGTATAATGTCAAAGATGATGTTATGCCGAGTAAATAAATACCCAACATGTCACGCTTTAAAATTGCGCACAGTCATGGAATGGCGCCAAACTACTTTAAAATCTCCTTAGGCGATGCTTTAATTTTTTTTTTTACGGGTTACAAGTTTAGAGGTACAGAGGAGGTCTAGTGCTAGAATTGTTGCTCACACTCCAACACACGCGGCGATACCTCACATGTGTGGTTTGAGCGGCATTTACATATGTAAAAAATTTAAAAGAAAGTGTAAAGAAAAAAAAAAAAGAAAGTAAAAAAAAAAATAAATAAAAGAAAGTAAAAAAAAAAAAGAAAGTAAAAAAAAAAAAAATGACAAAAAATGTAAAACTGTGCGTTCGCTTCTGAGCGCGAGCTACCGGGGACAGGGGCGTTTTACTTTTTTTTTCTTACTTTCTTTTTTTTTTTTTTTTTATTTACACTTTCTTTTACATTTTTTTTTTATTTTTTTATCACTTTTATTCCTATTACAAAGAATGTAAACATCCCTTGTAATAGAAATGGTTTGTGACAGGTCCTCTTTAAGACCCCACATCTCTCCTCCAGGCTGGAAAGCATGAGATCGAAAAAAAAAATCTCGTGCTTTCTAGCCGCGATCGCATCTTTGTTTGCAACCGCAGCCCGGGGGTGATGTCATATTGTCGCGCCCGGGCCTCCGACAGTCATAGAGATGACTGGTGATCATCTGGGCACAGGAAATCTCTATGGTCGTCATCCGACGTCGGACGATTTTGTTCTCCGGGTCCCCGATGGCACGGGAGAGCGCAGAGAAGCACCGGTTGGTGGCGGAAGGGGGGGGGGGGGGGGGGACGGGGTGTCCCCTCCTGTCACCTATAAGAACGATCAATCGGCTGAACTGCCGCTATGATCTTTCTTATAGTGCACAGAATCGACGGCTGAAAACGAGGAGATCTGAATGATGCCTGAAGCTGCACCCATCTGAATGATATTCCCACGGAAAGTGAAAGACGTCAAATGACGTCCTTGGCCTGGAAGTGGTTAAAATAAAAAAAATACTGCTTGCAATTATTATATTTAATATACATATTATGTTATTTATATATATATATATATACACAGGTGTGTCTCATGAAATTAGAATATCATCAAAAAGTTTATTTATTTCAGTAATTAAGTTCATAAAGTAAAACTCAGATTTTATATGCTGTAGATGCATTACACACACAGTGATATATTTCAGGCATTTCTTTCTTTTAATTTTGATGATTGGGGCTTACAGCGAGTGAAAACCCCAAATTCAGTATAAAGTACAGCAGTGTACGGGTCAGGTGTGTGTAAAGTACACAGTGCAGGGGTCAGGTGTGTGTAAAGTACACAGTGCAGGGGGTCAGGTGTGTGTAAATGAAATAGTGTAAGGGTGAGGTGCGTGTAAAGCACACAGTGTAGGGGTCAGCTGTGTATAAAGTACGCAGTGTAGGGGTCAGGTGTGTATAAAGTACACAGTATAGGGGTCAGGTGTGTAAATTAAATAGTGTAGGGGTCAGGTGTGTGTAAAGTACACAGTGCAGGGGTCAGGTGTATGTAATGTACAGGGTGGGGGGTCAGTAGCAGGTAAAGCACACAGTGTAGGGGTCAGGTGTGTGTAAAGTACACAGTGCAGGAGTCAGGTGTGTGTAAATGAAATAGTGTAAGGGTGAAGTGTGTGTAAAGCACACAGTGTAGGGGTCAGGTGTATGTAATGTACAGGGTGGGGGGGTCAGTAGCAGGTAAAGCACACAGTGTAGGGGTCAGGTGTATGTAATGTACAGGGTGGGGGGTCAGTAGCAGGTGAAGCACACAGCGTAGGGGTCAGGTGTGTGTAAAGTAAATAGTGTAGGGGTTAGATGTATGCAATGTATAGACTGTAGGAGTCAGAAGTGGGTAATGCAACGAGTGCAGGTGTCAGGTTTGTGCAAAGTAAATAGTGCAGGGGTCAGGTGTATGTAATGTACCCTCAATCTCCAATCAGCATCTGGTGGGCAGGACACTGGGTTTATTGTTCCAGCATGACCCCTGGTGTTGGGGTCCTGTACGATGTTGCACTGAGACCACCCACAAGCCCCATCGAGTTAGCAGGGTTGGGGGGGGGTTCCCCAAACAGAAGGGCAGCCTGTACCGCTCTATAATTGGCCCCATATTTATAGCCCAACTATGTCTAGCTGTTTGCCCGGGGTTCCCCTTTAATGAATATTTTTTTTTTTTACCTGAAATAAACTTTACCGGATTTTCCTCCACTTGATGAAATTTTGCCTTTTCAGAATACTAAACGCCGTACAGAGTTTTTACCTTATTGCTTCTTTAATCAACTTTGCAAAGTCACCCGTCCCCGGAGAGAGAGCGGCGCTGCGTCCCGCCCCCCGGCCCGGTGGCTGTTGTCTGCCATTGTTCTCCGCGCCGCTCAGAACTCCTCTATTCCCCCGATGCCAGGCACAGCGGAGATCAGAGCCTCCTCCTCCTCCTCGCCGAGTCCCACTTTCATGCGACGGCCTTAATATGCCGGGGAGATGAGGAGGATGACATGAAATTAATCGTTAATATGGGATGAATTGGCGCTGATGTCAATTGTCATCTCGTTATTTCTCAGACTCGCTGGAGACTCGGCGAGAAGTCAAACCGAGTCGTTTGGGGGAGGAGAAGGAACTTCTCTACAGCACTGAGCAGAAGGAAAAAACAAGGTTGCCCCATCGTTTGAGGCGACGCGCTTTATTATTACGCAGAACCTGTGTTTTCATTAAACAAAATAATACAACAAAAAACAAACAAAAACAAAAATAATTTACAAACACTGTAAAGATTTTAGCAGCTTTATTGCATGTTCTTGTTTGCTTCAGTTCTATAGATATAGAGTAGATCTATTCCCAGGGCCGTCTTTAATATTGATTGGACCCGGGCAAAACTTTTCTTGCCCCCCCCCCCCCCCCCCCTCATGCAGTTTTGCTCTCCACCTGCTCTTGGACATACAATAAATAGCAGCTAGACTGAAAATCAGTGCAGAGTGAAATATATAAAAATATATAAAAAAATATAAAAATATATATCAGGAAAAATGTGCAAAATAATGTTCCAGCAAAGGGTAAGAAAAACAATCCAAATATTGAATAAAAGGAAAAAGAGTGAACAGTAGACATGTGCAATTCGTTTCGTTTTTTTTCGTTTTTTTTCGTTATTTTCGTTCGTTCGTTTTCGTACGAATGAACGAATCATTCGAATCGTACGAATCCGAATAACGAATCATTCGAATCCGAAAAACAACGAAAATCCGAAAAAAACTAATTAGAAACAATGAATGTACTAATGAAGAAAATCCGAAAAAACGAAAACGAACGAAAAAATTTGTAACTTTTTTTTTTGTTGAATTGGTCATTTTCCGTGTCCCTTACAATGGTGCTGCTAAACGTGCTTCGAACGGATTGAACAAAAAAATTAGTACATTAGTACACTTTTTTTTTCGATTCGTAACTTTTTTTTTTTTTTTTTTTTTCGATTTGTAATTTTCCATGTCTCTATTGAACCAAAAAATTTGTACATTCGTAACTTTTTTTTCGATTCGTAACTTTTTTTTTTTTCGATTCGTAACTTTTTTTTCGATTCGTAACTTTTGTCTCTATTGAACCAAGAAATTCGTACATTCGTAATTTTTTTTCGAATCGTAACTTTTTTTTTTTCGATTCGTAACTTTTTTTTCGATTCGTAACTTTTTTTTTTTTTTCGATTTGTAATTTTCCGTGTCTCTATTGAACCCAAAAATTCGTACATTCGTAACTTTTTTTTTCGATTCGTAACTTTTTTTTCGATTCGTAACTTTTTTTTTTTTCTTTTCGATTTGTAATTTTCCGTGTCTCTATTGAACAAAAAAATTCATACATTCGTAACTTTTTTTCGATTCGTAACTTTTTTTTTCCGATTCGTAACTTTTTTTTTCGATTCGTAAATTATTAAAATGTGATAATAGCATACACATTACATCAAATTATGAATTATGCTCCGATTACGAATCTACGAATGTTACGAATGTACGAATAAATACGAATGTGTCCGAAAATTAAACTAACAAAAAAACGAATCAACGAAAAAATAACTCTTACGAATGTACGAATCGTTACGAATACGAACACTGACGACTTACGAATGTACGAATCGTTACGAATCCGAACAACGACGACTTACGAATGTACGAATCGTTACGAATCGACGGAAACGAAAAAAACGAAACGAAAAAAAACGACTTTTTTTCGGAAACGAAAAAAACGAAACGAAAATAAACGAATTTTTTGGTTGTGAATCGTCTCAAATTAATATATAAACAGTCTTCTTGCCATCCACCACACCTGTGCTCAATGTGCCAATCCCATAGGAGACTCACTCACCAGAATTTTTGCCCGCACTTTCGTGTCGGGCAAATCAGCATAAAAGATCTCAAAACAGCCAGTTGGTAGTCTTCCTGTATACTCCACTTAGTGTTAATAATATAGCTCCACATGTAAAAATAAAAGTGCTCCAATAGTGTGATAACGTAAAAGAAATTTAATAGCACACTAATATGAAAGCTTCAATCAATTCACTCACATTTTGAACAGATATTAAAAGCAAAGAATAGTTTCAACCACAGCAGGAGTCACTCCAATCACTATAACTTGGCAAATCCACTTCACGGAAAAGATATACAAAGTGGTCACAGCGGACCCGAGGTGTGTGCGATAATGTATTCAATGTATTCAAGATCTCACCATCTCCCCTCCGTCAGGTGTCCACAAAATAAGGAAATAAACCGGCACCGTAACTCTGTTTAGAAAAAAGGTTCAGGTTCACTGTAAATGAACGACGCTTAGCCACGCCCCGACATGTTTCGTCACACATAGGACTTAATCATGGGGTTGGCCAAGTAATGTGTCAATCCTGTATATATATCCGTCCCCTCGGATATACGGATATATATACAGGATTGACACATTACTTGGCCAACCCCATGATTAAGTCCTATGTGTGACGAAACATGTCGGGGCGTGGCTAAGCGTCGTTCATTTACAGTGAACCTGAACCTTTTTTCTAAACAGAGTTACGGTGCCGTTTTTTTTCCTTATTTTGTGGACACCTGACGGAGGGGAGATGGTGAGATCTTGAATACATTGAATACATTATCGCACACACCTCGGGTCCGCCGTGACCACTTTGTATATCTTTGCCGTGAAGTGGATTTGCCAAGTTATAGTGATTGGAGTGACTCCTGCTGTGGTTGAAACTATTCTTTGCTTTTAATATCTGTTCAAAATGTGAGTGAATTGATTGAAGCTTTCATATTAGTGTGCTATTAAATTTCTTTTACGTTATCACACTATTGGAGCACTTTTATTTTTACATGTGGAGCTATATTATTAACACTAAGTGGAGTATACAGGAAGACTACCAACTGGCTGTTTTGAGATCTTTTATGCTGATTTGCCCGACACGAAAGTGCGGGCAAAAATTCTGGTGAGTGAGTCTCCTATGGGATTGGCACATTGAGCACAGGTGTGGTGGATGGCAAGAAGACTGTTTATATATTAATTTGAGAAGATTCACGGTCACATCAGAAGGACTGTTCACTCTTTTTCCTTTTATTCAATATTTGGATTGTTTTTCTTACCCTTTGCTGGAACATTATTTTGCACATTTTTCCTGATATATATTTTTATATATTTTTATATATTTCACTCTGCACTATTTTTTGTATCACTTTCACCTATCACGTGGGTTGATGCACTTTTGTTATTGTATGATTGCTATTTATTTTGCAATTTTTTGTACATTTAGATATTTTCTAGCGCTACTTTTTCAGGCTTCAATTCAGTTCTGATTATCACCTGAAATACCCATCTCCATACATATCTCTTTAAGTGGCTGCTTTTAGTGTTTATTTTATTCATTTCTCTCTGTTTATTTTCCGTGGCGCAGCGGTTGGAATTTGGATTGTGGCGGATTTATCCTTATTCCTTGTTTTACATTTAGACTCAAAATCAGTTTACTGAATCAGATCCGGCAACTATTGCGATTGGTTGCCAGAGGTTACAGTGTATCATTACCGCTCACTGACTGGTTGCCAAAGGTACAGGACACATTACGGCTCACTGATTAGTTGCTAGAGGTTACAGCACATGATTTCTGCTAGAGATGATTGTGCATATGACCAGGGCCGTCTTTAATATTGATTGGACCCTGGGCAAAACTTTTCTTGGGGCCCCCCACCCCATGCAGTTTCGCTCTCCACCTGCTCTGAGACATACAATAATTAGCAGCTAAACTCAAAATCAGTTTACTGAATCAGATCAGGCAGCTATTGCGATTGGTTGCCAGAGGTTACAGTGTATCATTACCGCTCACTGACTGGTTGCCAAAGGTACAGCACACATTAAGGCTCACTGATTAGTTGCTAGAGGTACAGCACATGATTTCTGCTTGTTGATTGGTTGCTAGAGATTACTGTGGATATGACCTCAGGGAGCCATGATATACATATCAATGCCACCGCCCGCCGCTATTTACATATGAATGCCGCCGCTAATTACATATGAATGCCGGTAATTTACATGTAAACACAGGGTCTGCAGGTGAGTCATCTGTACACAACAATAGGGCAGAGCTGGGCAGCATTAGTAGCAGCACTTCATACTGAGATATTGGGACACAGCACAGGACTAAAACCTCAAGGGACGATGGAATTTAAACCAGGATAGTTGATAAGTATGAGGCAGCTGCTTTGGGCCCCACACCAATGACAGGGCCCAGGGCAGCTGCCCCTTTTGCCCTGCCTTAAAAAAGGCCCTGGATATGACCTCAGGGGGGCATGATATACATATCAATGCCGCTGGCCGCCACTATTTACATATGAATGCCGGTAATTTACATGTAAACTCAGGGTCTTTAGGTGAGTCATCTGTATACAACAAAAGGGCAGAGCTGGGCAGCATTAGTAGCAGCACTTCACACTGAGATATTGGGACACAGCACAGGACTAAAACCACAAGGGACAAGGGATTTTAAACCAGGGTAGTTGGCAAATATGAGGCAGCTGCTTTGGGCTCCACAACAATGACAGGGCCCAGGGCAGCTGCCCCTTTTGCCCTGCCTTAAAAACGGCCCTGTCTATTCCAAATCAATACAAATCCCATAATCATTAGCATGCTAATGTCTGTATATAAAGGGAACCCTTGTTGTTTTTTTTCTTCATTACGCAGTAGAGAATGAATAACCATTTGCCTACCGGGCGCTCCCCCCCCCCCAATTGGCCTGGGCATTTCCTTCCCAGGCCAATTTTCAGCTTTCAGCGCTGTCGCACTTTGAATGACAATTGCGTGGCCATGCAATCATAGTTTGTTATAACATTTTGCAAACAGGTAATCTTTCTCCTTCACTGATGTGCGCTGATATAGCTGCACTGATGGGCACTAATAGGTGGTACTGATGGGCACTAATAGGTTGCACTGATGTGGTGGCACTGGTGGTCACTGATAGGTGGCACTGATAGGTGGCACTGATGCGGCAGCACCGATGTGTTGACACTGATAAGGCGACACTGGTGGGCTCCGTTGAGGCGGCACTGATGGGCACTGATGAGGTGGCATTGATAAGGCGACACTGGCCTTCTATCCCCCCATGGGCAACCGTGTTGGAGAGGAGATTAAAGTACAGAAGTTATCAGACCTACCTTCAGTCTACTTGTTCCCACACTTCTATCCAGCGAACCCAGACCTTTTTTTTAGTTAAAGAGGTCATGGAAATCTGGTGAGTAGGTTTTCCATCAGAGCACATTGGGTGTGATTTGGATTTTTTGTCAGGTGGTGAAGGACTGTCTGCACACTTTTGATCTGATTTGATTCATAAAGTTGTTGTTCAATTCAGGGACCTTTTCTTTGATATTTTATTCTTGCACATTCAATAATTTGTTTCACCTAGTTTTCTTTCAATGGTTTTTATTAAAGTTTTCACAGTACAGGTTAAACGACCTCGTCATCCTTTTGAACATTGTACAGTATTCATAGTCCATCAAACATACAGTATAGGCGAGAGGAATGTACCTCTCGTTTCACCTAGTTTTGAATAATTTATTCACTGTAGAATATTGGATTCTCTATATGATAATATTTCACTAACATTGTCACTATCATATTTTGTTAGCACGTATTATGTAGTGTTTCTTTATAGCGCCCCCTACCTACATATTTCACATTGCAAGATCTATTACTGTGAGGTCCCCCTAAAAATCCATACCAGATGCATACAGCAAAGCACCTTGTTTCCATGTCAATGAGGACAAGGGCCTCATCCCCACAACCCTGGCTGATGGCTGTGGGGGGCTTATTGGAATCTGGAATACCCCTTTAATAGTAAAAGGGCCCTCATATATATCCCCAACCCTCACCCCTAATCATTCACCAAAAAAGAAAAAAAAATATTTACTATATTGCCAAAAGTATTGCGACGCCTGCCTTTACACGCACATGAACTTTAATGGCATCCCAGTCTTAGTCCGTAGGGTTCAATACTGAGTTGGCTATAACAGCTTCAACTCTTCTGGGAAGGCCGTCCACAAGGTTTAGGAGTGTGTCTATGGGAATGTTTGACCATTCTTCCAGAAGCGCATTTGTGAGGTCAGGCACTGATGTGGACGAGAAGGCCTGGCTCGCAGTCTCCGCACTAATTCATCCTAAAGGTGTTCTATCGGGCAGGCCAGTCAAGTTCCTCCAACCCAAACACCCTCCCCACGCCAGCACTTTTGAAGTTTGTCAAGGTCCTCATGTATATTATTGGAAATTACTTTTGATAGGGCATTAACATCAGGGCTGGCCCAAGACATTGTGCTGCCTGAGTCCAAGAATGAAATGCTATCCCCCCCACCCCGCCCACCAAAAGGCCCCCACATCCATTATTTTGTATCATGATAATTAAAACTAAAATAAAATCTATCAGGAAGTCAGATTTACATGCAACAGCACCTTGTCTATATGCAAAATGATATGGCATATACTACTATGTTCAATTCCAAAGGGCAGGCTAGGGCAGTATAGGGGCAGGCTAGGGTAGTATATAGACAGGCGAGGGTAGTATATGGACAGGCTAAAGTAGTATATAGACAGGCTAGGGTAGTATATAGACAGGCTAGGGTAGTATATAGACAGGCAAGGGTAGTATATGGATAGGCTAGAGTAGTATATAGACAGGCTAACGTAGTATATAGACAGGCTAACGTAGTATATAGACAGGCTAGGGCAGTATATAGACAGGCTAGGGCAGTATATGGACAGGCTAGGGTAGTATATGGACAGGCTAGGGCAGTATATGGACAGGCTAGGGTAGTATATGGATAGGCTAGAGTAGTATATAGACAGGCTAACGCAGTATATAGACAGGCTAGGGTAGTATATAGAAAGGCTAGAGTAGTATATAGACAGGCTAGGGCAGTATATAGACAGGCTAGGGCAGTATATGGACAGGCTAGGGTAGTATATGGACAGGCTAGGGTAGTATATAGACAGGCAAGGGTAGTATATGGATAGGCTAGAGTAGTATATAGACAGGTTAACGCAGTATATAGACAGGCTAGGGTAGTATATAGAAAGGCTAGAGTAGCATGTAGACAGGCTAGGGCAGTATATAGACAGGCTAGGGCAGTATATGGACAGGGTAGGGCAGTATATGGACAGGCTAGGGTAGAATATGGACAGTCTAGGGCAGTATTGGGGCAGACTGGGGAAGTATATAAACAGGCTCGGGCAGTATAGGGGTGGGCTAGTGTAGTATAGGGGAAGGCAGAGCAGCCCGGGGGGGGTGGGGGGGGGCAGTTATCATGGCACACAAAACTGCTGGAAAAAAAATCTTGGTCATCAATTTGCTGGGTAAATAGAAGAGAAGGAGAGGCGGCCGTGGTTCAATTTGCTGCCCCTCTCAGAGTGCTGCCTGGGTCCAATGGACTCACTGGCACCCATGGTAGGGCCGGCCCTGATTAACATGGTAAAGCTGATACAAGGTTTTAGGGATTGGAAGCACAAGTATTATTTAGGAAGGTCGGGGATCAGAAGGTTAATGGTCATTCTTGCCGCGTCAATGTGGTTTATGGTTTTCATGTTGGCTGTGATGGACTTTGTGTGTTTTCTGCACATAGAGGACACAGAGCCAGCTGCTGCCACCCCCCCCCCCCTTCCTCATGCTGTACTGGGTATAAGGTTACCCAGAGTATTGGCCAGCTAGGAAGCTTACATGACTGGGTCAGTACAGGGTAGGTGACAACCGCCGTGTCATGTGATCCCGGCCTCCCTCCGCAAAATGTAAATTGTTTACCGCACAGCCTTCCACTTTATCTTTGGACACCTCCGGAATTTCCCTCCCTCATTAAGTAAAGCGGAGGGACAATAATAGACGTCACTCGCACTAAAATGAACTCCGGGGCTGCTAGGGAAAACAAATGTTACATGACAATTATATACAGGAGAGAAGTGCCTGACAGAAGCCGCAGGCCTTTTTAAAGGAGATCTGGACTGAGAAAATACAAAGGTGCCATTGCTACGGTCTGCCATTTAAAATGCCCATTGACTGCCAGCCATATTGATCCAAAGGCTTCCATGCAATCTGACTTGGAACACATACACTAATCACATGTTCTGAGTTTACTGGCATGCTTGTTGTGGGTCAGTGGATTGGCAATTCCAAGAAAATAGCAATCAGGAATAAGGTTTGGGTTCACTGCTACAATGGGTGTCAGGAGAATCCTCCAGGTTCAAGAATTGAGGTCCCAGAGAAATTATATGCAGATGCACCCAATGCACTGCATGGTCTTTAAACCATGGCCAGGTGGCTTATACGTGCCAATTAGGGATGAGCCGAACACCCCCCGTTTGGCTCGCACCAGAACCCGCGAACGGACCTAAAGTCCGTGCGAGCATTTAGAACCCTATTAGTTACAATGGATGCGACGTTCAAAATCAAAAGTGCTAATTTTAAAGGCTAATATGCATGTTATTGTCATAAAAAGTGTTTGGGGACCCGGGCCTGCTCCAGGGGACATGTATCAATGCAAATTTTTTTTTTTAAAACAGCCGTTTTTTCAGGAGCAGTGATTTTAATAATGCTTAAATTGAAACAATAAAAGTGTAATATTCCTTTAAATTTCGTACCTGGGGGGTGTCTATAGTATGCCTGTGAAGGGGCGCATATTTGCTGTGCTTAGAACTGTCTCTGCACAATGTGTCATTTTTGCAGGAAAAAAAGCTATTTAAAATCACTCGCGGCTAATGAATTGACGGCTCCCGTAACACAGAGAACAGTCATTCATTGAAAGCCATTCATAAAAAAAAGTAATTGATAAAAATAAAAAAAAATTAAAAAAATTTAAAAAATAAAAAAAATAAAAAAAATAAAAAAAAAGCAGGCCCTTCAGGTCTGCTATGGATATTAAGGGGGACCCCAGCCAAAAAATAAATGGCGTGGGGTCCCCCTTAAAATCCATACCAGACCCTTGAGGTCTGGGATGGATTTTAAGGGGAACCTCAGCCAAAAAAAATGGCGTGGGGTCCCCCTCAAAATCCATACCAGACCCTTATCCGAGCACGCAACCTGGCAGGCCGCAGGAAAAGAGGGGGGGGACGAGAGTGCCCCCCCCCTCCCTCCTGAACCGTACCAGGTCACATGCCCTCAACATTGGGAGGATGCTTTGGGGGTCTGAGACCCCCAAAGCACCTTGTCCCCATGTTGATGAGGACAAGGGCCTCTTCCCCACAACCCTGGCTATTGGTTGTGGGGGTCTGCAGACTGGGGGCTTATCGGAATCTGGAACAATCTTTAACAAGGGGACCCCCAGATCCCGCCCCCCCTGTGTGAAATGGTAAGGGGGTACAAAGGTACCCCTACCATTTCACCAAAAAAGTGTCAAAAATTGTAAAAATGACAGGAGACAGTCTTTGACAATTCATTTATTAAAATCTTCTTTCTTCTGGTCTTCTTCCTTCTTCCTCTCTTCATCCTTTGGTTTCTTCATCTTCTCCTTCCGGCATCTTCTTCCATCTTCTTCTTCCATCATCTTCTTCCTCCGATCCACTTCTTCTTGCTCTGGTCTTCTTGTCCGGCATCTTCTTCCACGGCGTCCGGGCCTCTTCTTGGGCCGCTCCGCGCAATGGGAGGCTCCCGCTGTGTGAGGCTTCGCTGCGTCTGCTAGGTCTTTTATAGCGGAGGGCGGGGCCACCTGGTGACCCCGCCCCCCTCTGACGTCATGGGGAAAGCCATAGGGAATTCCCCATGACGTCCCCGTGCGTCAGAGGGGGGCGGGGTTACCAGGTGCCCCGCCCTCCGTTATAAAAGACCTGTCAAACGCAGCGAAGCCTCACACAGCGGGAGCCTCCCATTGCGCGGAGCGGCCCAGAAGAGACACCGACGCCATGGAAGAAGATGCCGGACGAGAAGACCAGAGCAAGAAGAAGAGGATCAGAGGAAGAAGATGATGGAAGAAGATGGAAGAAGATGCCGGAAGGAGAAGATGAAGAAACCGAAGGATGAAGAGAGGAAGAAGGAAGAAGACCAGAAGAAAGAAGATTTTAATAAAGGAATTGTCAAAGACCGTCTCCTGTAATTTTTAAAATTTTTGACACTTTTTTGGTGAAATGGTAGGGGTACCTTTGTACCCCCTTACCATTTTCACACAGGGGGGGCGGGATCTGGGGGTCCCCTTGTTAAAGGGGGCTTCCAGATTCCGATAAGCCCCCCGCCCGCAGACCCCCACAACCAATGGCCAGGGTTGTGGGGAAGAGGCCCTTATCCTCATCAACATGGGGACAAGGTGCTTTGGGGGTCTCAGACCCCCAAAGCATCCTCCCAATGTTGAGGGCATGTGGCCTGGTACGGTTCAGGAGGGAGGGGGGGCCGCTCTCGTCCCCCCTCTTTTCCTGCGGCCTGCCAGGTTGCGTGCTCGGATAAGGGTCTGGTATGGATTTTGAGGGGGACCCTACGCCATTTTTTTTTGGCTGGGGTTCCCCTTAAAATCCATCCCAGACCTCAAGGGTCTGGGATGGATTTTGAGGGGGACCCCACGCCATTTTTTTTTTTTTGGCTGGGGTCCCCCTTAATATCCATAGCAGACCTGAAGGGCCTGGTTATTGAATTTTGGGGGACCCCCACGCTTTTAAAAAAAAAAAATTTTTGTTTTATCAATGACTTTTTTTTTTATGAATGGCTTTCAAAGAATGACTGTTCTCTGTGTTACGGGAGCCGTCAATCATGAGTGATTTTAAAATAGTTTTTTTTCCTGCAAAAATTACACTTTTTGCAGGGACAGTTCTAAGCACAGCAAACATGCCCCCCTTCACAGGCATACTATAGACACCCCCCAGATGTGATACTGCAATGCTGTACTAACAGCACGCACACACAAATCCCCAGAATCATAGCACATAATGTCAGCAGTCAGCAGCACATAACACTGATGCTGGAACACAACACAATATGCGAGGCCACCGGCGCGGCGGCCTTTTATACTGTGGGGCGTGTACTAAACCCCCTGAGCTATAATTGGCCACAGGCATCCTGCCTGTGGCCAATTATTGCTCTCCTCACCGCTGGCTCTTTGATTGGCCAAGCATGCGGGTCACAGTGCATGCTTGGCCAATCATCAGCCAGCAATGCACTGCAACTGGCGCAGTGCATTGCGGGCCGCTCGCATCACACGAATTTGACGCGAGCGGCCCAAATAGTTCTGGGCTCGCCGAGCGGGCGAACGCCCGATGTTCGATTTGAACATGGGTACGAATCGAACACCTGGCCCATCCCTAGTGACAATAATGGGCTCTTGGTTAAGTCAGCCCCTTCCCTGGCCCTAAAAGTGGACGGAATTTAATTACAAGTTTCACCTCCCATAGACTTCAATGGGATTTGCTTCTGAGTTCAGGTTTACCAAATTTCAAACAAGATTCAGCAAAGCCTACGATTTATTTCCCATTAATAACACTGGAAATACGTCCAAATTTTATTGGACAGCTGTTAAGTTTAGATGAAAACCCTAAAACATTTGGTTCAGTAGATTTATACCTCAAGCTAAATGACTAAAGGTTTGTGGACATTTGGCCATCACACTTAAATGGGCTTGTTGGACATCCCACTCCAGAACCATAGCCATTGATATGGACATGCCATGAGCATTAATATGAAGTGGTCCTCCTGCCTTCCATTGCCATAGATATGGGGTGCCCTCACCCCCCCCCCCCTCCGCCCAGGAGAATTAATATAGAGTTGTTCCCCTCCCTTTCATGGCCATAGATATGGAGTGCCCTCACAATTGACAATTGGCAGTTCAATATATCCCAAAGGTATTCAGTAGGGTTGAGGTCAGGTCTCTGGGCTTGTTGGGTATTCTAAACCATGGCTATTAATATGGAGTTGTCCCCCTCTCTTCCATGGCCATAGATATAGAGTGCCCTCATGCTCCACCCCCACTCCCAAGAGCATTCATACGGAATTGCCCCTCTTTGACCACTTTCACACTGAGGCGCTTTTCAGGCGCTTTCATGCTAAAAACAGCACCTAAAAAGCTCACGAAAACTTATTTCCATTAAAATCAATGAACGCTTTCACACTGGGGCAGTGTGCTGGCAGGGCTGTGAAAAACTCCCCTCCCCATTGAAATGAATGGAAAGCTCTTCAACAGCGCCTGAAAGGCTCTTCAAAAGCGCTCAGTGTTTTTACTGGCAATTTAGAAGCGCCTCAGTGTGAAAGTGCCCTTTGTGGCTATATTAGCTTCCACTCCTCTGGGAAGGCTTACCACAAGATTAGGTTTGGATTTGGGTTAGGGTTTGGGTTAGAGCCAGCTTGGTTTTACACTTATGCCTCAGTTTTTTCACATTGCTTTGGGCAGGTTATTGCTTTGCTTTGTTATACATTGACATGTGCTACCAGGCTGTTCAACAGGCCAACACCTAGGTGAGAATGGGCCCCTAAAGTGAAACTAAATTCAAAAAGTAAAGATTTGCTATGATATAGGAAACATAGCCTAAACACTTGATCAGACCCCTGAAATGCCCCGTACACACGGTCGGAAAATCGGACCACAAAATCCATCGGATTTTTTCCGACGGATTTTGTCCCACACTGGTGTTGCATACACACGGTCGGACAAAGTTGTCAGAAAATCCGATCATTCAATTGAACGTGGTGACGTTCGTTGCGTACGACGGGACTCCGTAGAGGCTAGTAGCCAATAGCTTTGATCTTGTAATGTGATCTGAGCATGCGTGGCACTTTGTCCGTCGAAATTCGCTACACACGATCGGAAAAAGTCTGATAGGACTTTGTTGTCGGAAAATTTGAGAGCAGGAGATAAAACTTTGTCCGATGGAGCCTACACACGGTCGGAATTTCCGACAACATTGTCCGATAGGACATTTTCCGCCAGAAAATCTGACCGTGTGTACAGGGCAAAAGAGCTACCATTTGTCTGGAATTCTGCAAGAAAAAAAGCAGTGCACTTCTGGGAGTGAGAGTGCCTAGGCATTTCTGTTCTTTAGCTTTATAGATGTATATCTACAGTGTGAGATCATCTAGGGCACTGCTGCCTATGACTGCTTGTCTCAGGAGATTTGAAGTAAGAATTGGTGATTACACTTCTGTGCTTATCACTGTTCTCCTTGCTGGAGAGGAAGCTGTACCGAAGGAACTGCTTTAAAAGAATCTCCTTGCTTAATCCATTTTGTGGATCTGTAATGATCAATGTTCTCCTTGCTGGAGATAAAGCTGTATCTTAGAACCTGCAGTGAAAGAATCTCTTTGCTTCTGATTTATCTATTCTCTGGATCTGTAAAGAGCACTCTTCTCCTTGCTGGAGAGGACGCTGTACCTGAAGACCTGCAGTGCACGGATCTCCCTGCTTCTCCTTCATCTATTCTGTGGATCTGTGATGATCACTGTTCTCTTTGCTGGAGAGTAAGCTGTACCCGAAGACCTGCCATGCAAGTATATCCCTGCTTCTGCTTTATCCATTCAGTGGATTTGTTCTGCTCACTGTTCTCCTTGCTGGAGAGGAAGCCATACCTGAGGACCTGCATTGCAAGGATCCCCCTGCTTCTGGCTCATCCATTCTGTGGATCTGTAAGGACCACTGTTCTCCTTGCTAGAGAGGAAGTTGTACCTGAGGTCATGCAGTGTAAGAATCTACCTGCTTCTGCTTAATCCATTCTGTGGATCTGTGATGATCACTGTTCTCCTTGCTGGAGAGGAAGCCATACCCGAGGACCTTCAGTGCAAGGATCTCCCTCTTTATGCTTTATCTATTCTGTGGCTCTGTGATGATTACTGTTCTCTTTGCTGGAGAGGAAGCAGTACCTGAGGATCTGCATTGCAAGAATCATCCTGATTCTGCTTCATCCATTCTGTAGATCTGTGCTCCTTTCACCTATATCAATACCCCACCGGTCATCAGAAGGGAAGCTCTTACATGAGGAAGCAAAGCCATGCCTCTACCAAGATGGCCACCTCCACACAGAGACACAGAGCAGAATAAGACATGGTAAGTCAGTAATGGGAAAAGATCTACTGTAGGGAGATCACAGGCAATAATGGTGAATGGTCCTTTGCCCTCTGCTGCAGGGAGACCACAGACAATATCAGTAACTAGTCCTTTGCCCTTCGCTGCAGGGAGACCTCAGACAACACCAGTGTCTTTTTCATTTGTCCTCAGCCTGCCTTTATCTTCACATCTTCTTTTTCTATGAAAAAACAACCGGACTAAAGGGCTTCTCTTTATATTAGCTTGGAGGTCCGCTGCAAGCAGTTAGACAATGCCTGTGGTCCAGGAAAAATACAGCCTGTTATCTGGCCCTCCTGACAGCTCCGCTCAAACCGCAGGGCGCTGACAGCTTGGGTGTCCGATATGTGTCCTTAATGGTGCGCATGCCGGGCTATAACGAGATTGGACCCGTGTGATGTAACACGAGGGCCCTGCCGCATGACACGTGTTTACTGTTGTAGAAACGGCGGGCCCCTGTGGCCTCTCACCTTTGCCACCTTAGCCATCCTGAATATGGCCAAGTCGGCTCAGGTCCGCGCTTCGGGACTCCAACCTGCCGGGACTATCATTACAGAGATCGAATGGTCTCTGGGAGATCATTTAAGGCTAACCTCATAGCTAGCAACATTTTTGAAGAATTTCCAAGGACACTTTGCTGTGAACGGATACTGTATCGCCTGCGGTTTATGTTTCCATTGTAGAATATTTCTCTAAACAGATTACAAAGTATCTTTTCCTGTGTTTTATAGTGCACCTGTCATGTAAGAAACTGGGGGGGGGGGGGCTTATCAATGCTAAGACTCAAAGAAAGGAAACGGTGAGTGTAATGTAGGTTACATAGCTGCTCCGTCCCTTCACTGACAAGAACAAAGAAGGTGCCGTATATACTCGAGTATAAGCCGAACTGAATATAAGCCAAGGCACCTAATTTTACCACAAAAAACTGGGAACATTTATTGATTAGAGTATAAGCCTAGGGTGAGAAATGCCCAGCTAATGTAAGTGGAAAAGAGGGTCAACAATGCCCATTTGCAGCCTCACTGTGCCCATTTGAACCATAGGTCCCCCAAACTTCAAACTTGGTAGTTAATAGACATGTGCAATTTGTTTCGTTGTAATTTGTTTTCCGTTAAAATTTGTTATATTCGTTCATTCGTTATCGTACGAATAACGAATTATCGAATCGAACGAATATGAAAAACAATGAAAATCCAAAATAACCAAATTAGAACGAAACTACGAAAGAAGAAAATCCGAAAAACAAAAACAGGAACAACGAAAATCAAAATGAACGAAAAAATTCGTACATTCGTAACTTTTTTTTTTAGTTGAATTGTTCATTTTCCGTGTCCCTTCCAATGGCGCTGCTTAACGTGCTTCGAATGGATTGAACGAAAAAATTCGTACATTCGTAACTTTTATTTTTTTTTTTTCCGATTCGGAATTTTCCGTGTCTCTTATAATGTAATAATAGCATACACATTACATAACATTATGAATTATGCTCCGATTACGAATCTACGAAAACAATGTTACGAAAGTACGAATAAATCAATCTAACGAAAGTACGAATGTAACTAAATCTACGAAAATACGAATGCGTCCGAATTTCGAATAAACGAAAATTAAACTAACGGAAAAAAATAACTCTTACAAAAATACGAATCGTTACGAATACGAACACCGACGACTTACGAAATTACGAATTGTTACGGACCAACGGAAACTAACAGAAACGAAACGAAAATAAACAAATTTTTCTATTGTGCACATGTCTAGTAGTTAAGGGTTCCTTGATGCTCCCTAGCTGCACCCAAAGGGTCCCGAAATGACATTGCTGCAGATGGACACAGTTGACCGACTTCGGGCCCCCGTATCTCGGGGCCACTCGGTGCTAGAAACCCCAAATTTGGTGTGCCAACCCAGTGGAACTAGCACTACAAAATATCCCAAGGGTTCCTAGCACCAAGTGGCCCCGAAATACGGGGCCCCAAAGCCGGTTCAGAAAATGTCAAGCACTTTTCTGCAGCAGAGAATGACATTTTCCGAACCGAATTTTGGGGCCCCCGTATCTCGGTGGCCACTTGGTGCTAGGAACCCCCCATTGGATATGTTGTAGTGATAGGACCACTGTGTTTGCACACCAAATTTGGGGTTCCTAGCACCAAGTGGCCCCGAAACACGGGGCCCCAAAGTCGGGTTGGAAAATGTCATTCTCTTCTGCAGAAAAGGGCTTGACTCCAGTATAAGCCGAGGGGGGGCATTTTCAGCACAAAAAAATGTGCTGAAAAACGCGGCTTATACTCGAGTATATACGGTATCTCCCATGGGATTTTGTTGCAGAAATTAGATTCAGAAGGAATATATTTTTATAAAAGTAGAAAAAGTTTTATTTGACACAAAAACACAACCACATCCAGATTAAAATATGAAACCTGGAGCTGGAATTGGAGTTGCTATTACACAAGGAGGACTTAGACTTTGTGGGAATAACTGAAACTTGGTTTGACAGATCACACGACTGGCCAGGGGTTTTCCTTGTATCGGAAAGACGGGGAAGGTAGAAAAGGGGGACGGGGTGTGTCTATATGTAAAAAATTATGCAAGGGTGGTAGAGAGGAGCGACATTGGGAATGGGACGAGGGGGGAGGTGGAATCAGTATGGGTAGAACTAGAGAAGAAGTAAGTGGAAAATTAATAGTGGGGGTATGTTGTAGGCCACTCAACCTGAAGGAGGAGGAGGAGCGGGACCTACTATTACAGTTAGAAACGGCACTGAGACAGGGAAATGTCATCATAATGGAGGACTTCAATTATCCTTATAATGACCGGGCAGAGGGGACAGATCGCTCATTTAAGGCCTGTCATTTCATGAATGTCTTACAGAGCTATCTTAAAGGCTCACAGAGGATCATAGGTAATCATGCGCAAGCAGTCACAACCAAATCACTGTGCATATGTCAGGGCTGGGCTTAGCCCTTCCTTCTCTGAGCTGGCCGCTCAGCTGTCGGCTAATTGCCAGCTCCTATCTCTCCACAGTGACTCACCTGTTGATGATATCCTGCTCGTCAGTCCTGCCTACTTTAGCCGTCCAGCCCAGATGATCTTTGTCTTTGCCTTGGTCAACATCACAGAGACTATCTCATACATTCCTGTTAAAGACTTGCTTGTCTGACATTCCTTCTGGCTCCAGACCCTGCTTGCTGTTCCCTGGCTTCCTGACTTTCTGGCTTGTCTGACTATCCGTTACGGTTACCGAAACTTTGGCTATGTTTTGACTACGTTTGTTCTATTTACTTTTATTATTAAACAAGTGTGATTTAACTGTACTTCTGTCTCGGTCTAATTCATGGTTTCTGACAGCATGGACAGTTGGTGGTAGATGGGCTTGTGCACAAAAGACTACACATTTTAGATGAATGAGCATATGCAAGGGGATCACTTGTAATTAAGGGAGGATAAGCTCTGTATGGGCCCTCAGGTTGAACATCATAGCAAATTACCCTGACCGCTATGTAGCTATGATTTTCTATGATGGTCAACCTGAAGGCTCATACAGAGCTTATCCTCCCTTAAATACAGGAGATCCCCTTGCATATGCTCATTCATCTAAAAATGTAAATCTTTTGTGCACAAGCCCATCTACCACCAACTGGCCATGCACGGTGATTTGGTTGTGACTGCTTGCGCATGATTATCTATGATCTCTGTAAGCCTTTGCCAGCCTACACACTGTGACCTCTAAAGCGCATTATAGCCTTTTCAACTCTATCTGGTCTATCATGTCCACTTCCACCATATTGTCTCCTGAAGAAGACCATGTTTAGTCGAAACGCGTTGGGACCTTGGGCGGCTACATTTAGTAGATTCTTTAATGTCAATCTAGTTTCAGAGAGGCACACAGAGGAGGCTTCTCAGCATATTAAAGGCAGAAGCATGCAGGCAATCTTTTGCATTCGATGTACATTTAGCAGATTACTATTAACTTTAATTTTGTGTATATCAGTCTTTTCAACTTTTTCAACACAGAGGAACTCTTGAAATAACTTTCCGGTCTCAGGGAACTCCTGCTAATAATGACTATATCTACTCATGATACATTAGTGTGATGGTCAGTGAGAAGAATGCTCATTACACTTGTGTTCATTGGGAAGAATTACCCTCTTACAGATAACCAAGAGGATTAATGGTGTCAGTGGGAACTTATCTGAGAGGCAGAAATTGTTCATTGCTCAAGGAATCCCTAGCAACCTCTGGAGGAACCCTAGGGTTCAATGAATGGTCAGTGGGAAGAATGTTCCTTAGATTGATGCTCAGTGGGAAGAATGCTCCTCACACTTGGGGTCATTGAGAATAATTACCTCCTTACAGATAGCTAAAAAGATCAATGGCGTCGGAGGGAACTTATATGAGAGGCAGAAATTGCTCATTGCTCAAGGAACCACTAGCAACCTCTGGAGGAACCCTAGGATTCCATGGATGGTCAGTGGGAAGAATGCTCCTTACACTTGTGGTCATTAGGGGGAATTAACCCCTTACAGATAGCTAAAAATGTCAATGGTGTCTGTGGGAACTTATCTGAGAGGCAGAAATTGCTCATTGCTCAGGGAACCTCCGGCAACTTCTGGAGAAAGCTTAGAATTTCATGGATGGTCAGTGGGAAGAATGCTCCTTACTCTTGCCATCATTGAGAGGAATTACCCCTTTGCAGATAGAGAAAAATGTCAATGGTGTCTGTGGGAACTTATCTGGGAGGTAGAAATTGCTCATTGCTCAAATAACCCCTAGCAACCCCTGGAGGAACCCTAGGATTCCATGGATGGTTAGTGGGAAGAATGCTCCTTACACGTGTGGACCTTAGGAGGAATTACCCCCTTACATATAGCTAAAAATGTCAATGGTGTCAGTGGGAACTTATCTGGGAGGCAGAAATTGCTCATTGCTCAAGGAACCCCCAGCAACTTCTGGAGAAACCCTAGGGTTCCATGGATGGGTCAGTGGGAAGAATGCTCCTTACACTGGCCGTCATTGAGAGGAATTTACCCCATTACAGATAGCTAAAAACGTCAATGGTGTCAGTGGGAACTTAAAGAGGAACTGCAGTGTGCTCACATAATTTGTAATAAAAACATCTTTGCCATTCTGAAGCTTCCATCCAACCACTTTGCATACTATTTTATATATACTGTGATTCTGTACTTGCCAAATATGCTGCAGAAATCTCCCTTCACTGAGTCTGGCTGCATCCATTTTAACTGTGGGCAGCTGAAACCGCTGCCTGTTTACTTCCTGGACTTACATAGATACACAGAGGCACACAGAGCCCTGCAGCTCCCATTGGCCCTCTTATGACTCAGCCCCCTCCCTTCCTGGCAAACTCTCACGAGAGTGAGAGAGAGAGCTGTGCATGATGTCATAAGCCTAGGCCAGTGATGGCGACCCTTGGAACCCCAGAGGTTTTGGAACTACATTTCCCATCATCTGGGGTGTCAAGGTTCGCCATCACTGGCCTAGGCTAATGACCAGACAAGAAACAGGAAGTGGGCTGTATAAGATATTTACTGGCAGAATTTTTTTTTTTACTTTCCAAGGTGAAATCAACAAGGGCAGAAGATTTAATAGAAGGAAAGATGAAAAAATTACTGAAGGTCCACCTTTAACTGAGACTCAGAGATTTCTCATTGCTCAGGGAACCTCTAGCAACCTCTGGAGGAACCCTAGGGTTCCATGGATCCCTGGTTGAGAGACTCTGGTGCAGATGATAGTTTGGAGGCTGTTTGATCTGCTTTGCGTTGGTTTAAGACACAATGGGTCCCATTGAGGAGCAGACAAAGCTGGCCAGTTTAACAAGAATGCCGATCAACACGAGCCCTAAAGGTAATAGTAAGCGCCTAATGGTGCCCCCTCTAAAGCCCCATACACACGGTCGGATTTTCACATGGATTCTGTCCGATCGGACAATGTTGTCGAAAAATCCGACCGTGTGTATGCACCATCGGACAGTGTACGTCGGATTGTCCGACGGACAAAGTCCTATCTCCTGCTGGATAGATTTGCCGACAACACGGTCCGATCACACCAAATCCGATCGTGTGTACAGTTGTCCGACGGACAAAGTGCTACGCATGCTCAGATCACATTACAAGGCCAAAGCTATTGGCTACTAGCCTCTACGTAGTCCCGTCGTAGGCAACAAACTTCACCACGTTCAGAATGATCGGATTTTCCGACAACTTTGTCCGACCGTGTGTACGCAAAACCAACATCGGACAAAGTACGACGGACATGATCCGACGGACCTGGTCCTCGGATAATCCGACCGTGTGTATGGGGCTTAAGGCTGGACTTTAAAGCCTCCAAAAGGTTCACCTACAGCCCACCATGTCCTAATACTGCTCTACTCCATTCTTCCCTCCCTTGTAAACTGAGCCCATGGTATATAGGCCAATCTAATGATTTTGTGAGATGTTAATATGATAAGCTTAAGTTTCCTTGAAGTTATGTCAGTTATGAGATGAGGCCGGAGATCCCAATGACAGCTCATGAATGGGGCTGTATGTCATGTAGCAGATTCCTCCTCCACACACAAGCCTCATGATACATAAAGCACGTTTCCTCTTGGAGGCCAGCATGGAGGAGTCCAGACCCAACCCACAGCTCTGGCTGAAATGTCACCATAGCAGATTAGTTATTAATAAGCACCCCTGGTAGAGGTAATCACCTGCCCCGTCCCCCCCCCCCCCCCGGGGGGTCCGTGATCTCTGTGGAATCTTGGCAGACCCAGTTTCGAAGAAGACTGTAATTCTACCAGTGGTAACCAGACCTCTTCAAGACTGACGGAGTGCCGAGGCTGATGTTCTAAAAAAGGTTTTGGAGATGGCTTGGGAATGTGTTTATGTTGTGACCTTTTACTAAGCGACTCAAGGTGTGATTTATCATGTGAGGTTTGGGGTGGACACTGCACAGTCCGGGGCCCAAATGCCGCTCTACCTTTATTTTCCAAAATCCTTCCTCAGTGTAACTCTCAATGTTGTAAAATATTTCTCAGAGGGGATTTAGATGATGGTTCTGAAGATAATGTTTTTACAACTGAAATAAAAATCTACTTTCTGCTGCTTTCATTAAATAATACCCGGTGACAGGGGCATTGATAGGTCAACAAAAGATCCCCAGACCCAGAGAGCCCCCTTACATTAGGGTCCCCAGAGAGGTCCCCCTTACATCAGAGTCCCCAGAGAGCCTCCCCCTTACATCGGGGTGCCCAGAGAGCCTCCTCCTTACATCAGAGTCCCCAGAGAGCCCCCCCTTACATCAGGGTCCCCAGAGAACCCCCACTTACATCAGGGTCCCCAGAAACCCTCCCCTTTGCATCAGGGTCCCCAGAGAGCCCCCACTTACATCAGGGTTCCCAGAGAGCCCCCCTTACATCAGGGTCCCCAGAGAGTCTCCCTTACATCAGGGTCCCCAGAGAACCCCCTTAGATCAAGGTCCCCAGAGAACCCCCTTAGATCAAGGTCCCAAGAGAGCTTCCCCTTACATCAGGGTCCCCAGAGAACCCCCTTAGATCAGGGTCCCCAGAGAGCTTCCCCTTACATCAGGGTCCCCAGAAAGCTCCCCCTTACATCAGGGTCCCCAGAGAGCCTCCCACTTACATCTGGGTTCCCAGAGAGCCCCCCTTACATCAGGATCCCCAGAGAGCTCCCCATTACATCAGGGTCCCCAGAGAGCTCCCCCTTACATCAGGGTCCCCAGAGAGCCTCCTCCTTACATCAGAGTCCCCAGAGAGCCTCCCCCTTGCATCAGGGTCCTCAGAGAGCCCCCACTTACATCAGGGTCCCCAGAGAGCCCCCACTTACATCAGGGTCCCCAGAGAGCCCCCACTTAGATCAGGGTCCCCAGAGAGCCCCCACTTAGATCAGGGTCCCCAGAGAGCCCCCACTTAGATCAGGGTCCCCAGAGAGCCCCCACTTGCATCAGGGTCCCCCGAAAGCCCCCCTTACATCAGGGTCCCCAGAGAGCTCCCCCTTACATCAGGGTCCCCAGAGAGCCTCCTCCTTACATCAGAGTCCCCAGAGAGCCTCCCCCTTGCATCAGGGTCCCCAGAGAGCCCCCACTTACATCAGGGTTCCCAGAGAGCCCCCCTTACATCAGGATCCCCAGAGAGCTCCCCTTTACATCAGGGTCCCCAGAGAGCCTCCTCCTTACATCAGAGTCCCCAGAGAGCCTCCTCCTTACACCAGAGTCCCCAGAGAGCCTCCCCCTTGCATCAGGGTCCCCAGAGAGCACCCACTTACATCAGGGTTCCCAGAGAGCCCCCCTTACATCAGGGTCCCCAGAGAGCCCCCCCTTACATTAGGGTCCCCAGAGAGCCTCCCCCTTAAAATAAGGGTCCCCAGAGGGCCTCCTCCTTGCATAAGGGTCCCCAGAGAGCCCCCCCCCCCCACTTACATCAGGGTCCCCAGAGAGCCTCTCTTCCCCTTGGGGACCCCTGCAGCGACTCAGGGCTATGGGCCCCAGATTCGGGGCTATAGCCCCAGTAGCCACCCCCTAGCGACGCCACTGCCCGGCGATCCTGCCAAGAAGGTTCTTGTTCAGGCACCTCCTATTACAGAGTGACGCCGCTCTCTCGGGCAGAAGTGCTGCTTTGTAGCACAAATAATGTACATTGTAAAAAACTAAAATGTCCGTCGGTAAGAGAGGGAAGGGGGAGGAGGAAGGATGGGAGTCATGTCAACACACATTACCCAAGCATGGTCCACTGGTGTTGCCATCAGGAATCTCGCCCTGAAAATGCCATGCAACCATCGCAACCATGTAGATAGGAAGTGGCTGCAAAGGGGCTACAAGGCAAAGGATTAAAAACAAGCTTAGAACAAATGGCAAACTAAATGCAACTCAATAAAGACTTACATGTACCCGATTATATTGTAAGCTGTCACAAGTAGGGAAAAGTTATTAATAATCATAATAGTAATAATAATAATCCTTCATAATAATATTCAGTATACAGTATATACTATACAGCATACAGTAAATCCTGGATAATAATATTAATACTACTAATATATATCCTGTATACTTCTACTAATAATAATAATAATCGATATAAACAAAATAAATCCTAAATGCTACTTTTAAAAATATACTACTTCTACTACTAATATACATCCTGTATACTAATTCTACTAGTAATATACATCCTGTATATGTCTACTACTACTAATTATTATTGTTAGTAGTAGTAGTTACTACTACTACTACTACTACTACTACTAATAATAATAATAATAATAATCAATATAAACAATATAAATTCTGAATGCTACTACTAAAAATAATACTAATACTAATAATATAAATCTTGTATACTACTACTACTAACAATAATGATACAAACCCTGAATACTACTACTACTACTACTACTACTACTACTAATAACAATAATAATAATAATAATAATAATAATAATAATAATAATAATGATAATAATAATAATATAAACCTTGAGTAATGATGATAATAATAATAATAATACTATAAATCCTGAATAATGCTAATAAAAATAATATAAATCTGGTATAGTATTACTACTACCACCAATAATAATAATAAATATAAATAATATAAATCCTGAATGGTACTACTATTACTACTGCTACTAATACTAATAATAATAATATAAACCCTGAATAATGAGGATAATAATAATATTATAAATCCTAAATAATGATGATCATACTACTTTTTGCTACTACTACTAATAATAATATAAATCCTGAATAACGATGATAATAATAATAATAATAATAATAATAATAATAATAATAATAATAATAATATAAATCTGGTATACTACTACTAAAAATAATACTAATAATATAAATTCTGTATAATACTATTACTACTACTAACAATAATAATACAAATCCTGAATACTACTACTATTACTACTACTAAAACTAATAATAATAATATAAACCCTGAATAATGAGGATAATAATAATACTATAAATCCTGAATAATGATGATCATACTACTACTACTACTACTTTTTTCTACTACTACTACTACTACTAATAATATAAATCCTGTACACCACTACTACTACTACTACTACTAATAATAATAATAATAATAATAATAATAATACAAATAATAATAATAATATAAACCCTGAATATTGATAATAATAATACTATAGATCCTGAATAATGATGATAATACTACTTCTACTACTACTACCACTACTATTAATATAAATCCTGAATGATGATGATAATAATAATAATATTAATAATAATATAAATCCTGTATACTACTACTACTACACCTATTAATAATAATATAAATCCTGAATTATACTATTACTACTACTAATGATAATAATGATAATAATATGAATTATGTATACTACTACTACTACTGCTACTACTACTAATATAAACCCTGAATTAGAATATTAATAATTATAAAAATCCTGAATACTATTACTGCTACTACTACTAATAGTATACATCCTGTATAATAATAATAATAATAACAATAATAATAACAATACCTATTGTTTTATGTAATTATATAAATAATATATACATTCTTTATAATAATAATAATAATAATAATAATAATAATAATAATATATATCCAGTATTATGATAATAATTCTAAATGTAATAAAAAAATCCATATTTTGCCTGTGCTTTAGGAGTTGCTGTGAGCTATACTGTACAAGGAAGTCAGATTTATCCCAAGAATTATCATGTCCCATATCTATAGGAATTCTGCATCATTGGTAAGCAATGTTAATTAAAAAAGGGACCCAGCAAATATTGGAGAGACATTTCTGACAGTTCGGCCAATCTATGACGTGACTACGGAAAATCCAACATCTTTCTCATCAGTTAATGGCATTTGGTGTACGTGAGGCCGGATCTTTCATGTCAAACATTTACAAGGCTTGGAAGCCGGATGATATTTATCTGAGCGTATCGAATAGCTGAGGTGATGGCTTAATCGTCCATTCATTTATAATGTAACAATTAATTGGAGTGGCTGCATGCGACTCGAGATATGAACCGCGTCAAGACCTTCACTGGAATCAAGACGATGGCGGGTATCACGTCTACAGCCACGAGACTCTACAGGATGGAAATAGGAGAATAGAGTGTATGCAAAACTTTGTTGTAGTTTAGGTTGGTTTTGTCTCTTGCTGTGCCCCATGGGAAGATTTCCCTTCTGTAGAAAGCAGGAACCGAAAAGAAATCTCTCTAAAGTGAGGGAAATTCCCTTTTAGACAGTTGTCACCGGAAAAAGTCTCCCGCGTAACTTAGGATTTCAGATTTTTTGATGCTTAAAGTGAAAAAAAAAAAAATTTGTTTAAATCTAGTGTCTGGGGCGGTCCCTTTAGTCTGCCTGTAGAGTGGTGCATCTGTACCATGTATAGAACCTGCTGCAGCAAAACTGACATTTCTAAAGAAAAAAAAATGTCTTAAATTGCCGGCAATACAATACCATTGCCAGCAATACAAAAGTGTAACAGAAAAAAGGCGTAGCCCCCCTCCCCCCACAATCCATACCAGGCCCTTCAGACCTGGGGGAGAGGAGGGAACCCCACGCCGTAAAAAAAAAAAAAATTGTATTTTTGGTTACTGTAAAGCATCAGTAATTGAAGATTTAGAGTTGCTGTTTTGACATAACACCGGAAAGCGCGTACACTCCGGCACACGATATTATGAGTGGACATTGTTAGTCCGCCTGATACTAACCAACAACAAGGCGGTGAGAAAATGTTCCTCCCTAGTCGCTGTTCTGTCAAAACAGCAAACTGTTTGTGTACTGGAGTGTACACGCTTTCCGGTGTTGTGATCACCCCTGTGGTTTTTGTTTTTTGCGCTATAAACAAAAAAAGAGCGACGATTTAGAAAAAAAAACAATATTTTTTTACTTTTTGCTATAATAAATTTCCCCCAAAAATATATATAAAAAAATGTTTTTCCTCAGTTTAGGCTGATACGTATTCTTCTACATTTTTTTGGTAAAAAAAAATCGCAAAAGGCTTTTATTGATTGGTTTGCTCAAAAGTTATAGCGTCTACAAAATAGGGAATAGTTTTATGGCATTTTTATTAATATTTTTTTTTTACTGGTAATGGCTGCGATTTGCGATTTTTATCGTGACTGCGACATTATGGCGGACACATCGGACAATTTTGACACATTTTTGGGACCATTGTCATTTTTACAGCTATCAGTGCGATTACTGTAAAAATGACACTGGCAGTGAAGGGGTTACCCGCTAGGGAAGGGATAAGTGTGTCCTGGGGAGTGATTCTAACTGTGGGGGACACATCACTGATCACGCTCCTGATCACAGAGAGCTATGATTAGTAACAGTGTCACTAGGCAGAACGGGGAGATGCTTGTTTACATTAGCATCTCCCCATTCTTCCTATCTGTGAGATGATTGCGGGTGTCCCCGCAGACATTGAGTCCACGGGACTCGCAGTCGGACTCGTGGATGGCGGCGCCCACGCGATGGCACGGCGGCAAATTCAAAGGGACGTACAGGTACGCCCATTTGCCTGTCCGTGCCATTCTGCCGGCGTACATCGGCACGCGCCGGTCGTTATGTGGTTAAAAGTCTTCTGTTTTTCTTTATAAATGTCAGTTTTGCTGCAGCAGGTTCTATACATGATACAGATGTGCCATTTTATAGGCAGCCTAAGGGGACCCACCAGGCTCTAAATTTAAAGGAATTTTTTAATTTTATTGTTTTACTTTAAGCATCATTAAAATCACTGCTCCTTTAAAAATTATATTATTTAAAAAATGTTTGCATTGATACATGTCCGCCTGGGCAGTACCCGGACCCCCATACCCCTTTTATGGCCAATAACTTGCATATAAGCTTTCAACAGTCAGCCCAACTCTACTATTGTTAATCTTATGAGGAGTTACAATGGTAAGTTATCAAAGCAGATCCCCAGCTGTCCATGCAGGGCTCTCTGTATGCCGGTCACTGTAAGGGGTTAATTAAATATCATGGGAACCGATGGGATGAATCCATGTTGCAGTTTCCCCAATATTCGCTGTTCCTTTGCCTTCCCATAACAACCTGTCACAATTATTCTTCAATAAAAGCAGCTGAACAGACACACCGACATTCCTGCAGGTTGGCGACTAACCAGACAGAGTTATAGATGACTTCCTGCTTTCAAACCTCGGTCCCCAGTCAGACTCATGTAAAAATGTTCATTTCGTAATATGTTAGTTATTGATGGTGTTCCCAATATGTAAAAAAGCCCCGACAGGTCCCTAAACAAATGCAAACAAAACACAGTCGGCCGACCCCCTATGTCACTGCTGAGTCCTACAATGCCATAGGTGTTGGAGGAAGGAACCTCAATCTTCTTACCCTCCTGGAAGTGTCAAACTGCAAGGTCATCATGGCAGTGCTGAAATGAGGGAGATACTGTATGGGTCTATTACAGAGAATGGAGGGGAGGTAGGAGACATAGAACAATGGAGAGGAGAGTATAATACCTCTTTTATTACAGGGAATGGAGAGGAGGTAGGAGACACTGGAGACCAGAGAGGAGAGTATAATAACCTCTTCTATTACAGGGAATGAAGGAGAGGTAGGAGACACTGGAGACCAGAGAGGAGAGTATAATACCTCTTCTATTACAGGGAATGGAGGAGAGGTAGGAGACACTGGAGACCAGAGAGGAGAGTATAATACCACTTCTATTACAGGGAATGGAGGAGAGGTAGGAGACACTGGAGAACAGAGAGGAGAGTATAATACCTCTTCTATTACAGGGAATGGAGGAGAGGTAGGAGACACTGGAGACCAGAGAGGAGAGTATAATACCTCTTCTATTACAGGGAATGGAGGGGATGTAGGAGACACAGGACACCGGGGTGGGGGGGGGTATAATACCTCTTCTAATACAGGGAATGGAGATGAAGTAGGAGACACGGGACACCAGAGAGGGGAGTATAATACCTCTTCTATTACAAGGAATGGAGGGGAGGTAGGAGACACAGGAGACCGGAGAGGAGAGCATAATACCTCTTCTATTACAGGGAATGGAGAGGAGGTAGGAGACACGGGACACCAGAGAGGAGAGTATAATACCTCTTCTATAACAAGGAATGGAGGGGAGGTAGGAGACACGGGAGACCGGAGAGAGGAGTATAATACCTCTTCTATTACAGGGAATGGAGGGGAGGTAGGAGACACGGGAGAGGAGAGTATAATACCTTTTCTATTACAAGGAATGGAGGGGATGTAAGAGACACGGGACACTGGAGAGGAGAGTATAATACCTCTTCTATTACAGAGGGGAGGTAGGAGACATAGAACAATGGAGAGAGGAGTATAATAGCTCTTCTATTACAGGGAATGGAGGGGAGGTAGGAGACACAGGACACCGGAGAGAGGAGTATAATTTATACTTTTCATGGCCCTCTTTAAAGGTACACAGGAATTACCTACACATGCCTTAGGAAAGTCATCCAAGCTCCAGGTCCTTCATATAATCCAATTTCCCCCCAAAGTCTTCTCTTATTCTCTGTACAAGAATTAAAGACAATACAGATTAACTAATAAAAAAAATCACTTAATCCAGTTGTACCCGACTCCGTCTTGGTAATCCTTGACACTCCATCACTGAGACTGGAAGCCGGAGAGAAGTATCGGGAGCCAATCAAATCTCTACTTTGTTAAAGTCTGTAATGGATTAGTACTGCAACAGAAAACACCAAATAATCAAAATATATAAAATATATATAAATAATCAACATAATGAAAACATTTATGATAACAAATAAATAAAAATGCAATACTGTACGTAAAAAGGGATCTCTCATTACATTATAGGGTTCTTATGGTGAGTATTGTTTTATTATATTTATTGTTTCTGTATTCAGTTCTTTCATTAATACTTTTTTTTATACATTTTTCTTTATTTTTATTATTTCTTATTTTGTGTTGAAATGATTGTCTGTTGCCATCTTTAAAAGGGTAACTTGGAAAAAAAAAAATAACAAATATAAAAATAATAATAACAATACAGCGAATACAATTGCTATGCAAGTCATATTGTCATTGAATGTTATTTAAAATTACTTTTGCTTTTGAATCTGCAGCCGCTGTAATGTTCTGTAAAATGCAATATGGCCACCTGGAGGCGCTCTGTTCACAGATGGTATTGTGTGATTGGCTCACTGATTTTAACAAAAGTCTGCACTAAGATACAAGTCCGATTTTGGGAATCCCCTGCAAGAAAAATGTTTTTTTTTTTTGGTGAGATATTCCCAAAGGGAAATCACTTCTTAAGGGATGCAGACCCTGCCGCTTTCCTCATTAGAGCCCTGCAGGTGCAGCAGCCTATTGATATCTATAATGCCACTCCCATTCACATTCACTGGTGGACACAGGTCTTCAGAATAACAAAAGGTAGGAATCTGCAACAAAGGTTGTTACAATCCCCGCAATGAACAGAGATCACTCGGAGGGGGAGGGGTTTTTTTTCTCAACAAAAGGGGAGTTACTCTTTAAAGAGGAGGGGCCCACAAAAAAAAAATTAAAAGTCAGCAGCTACAAATACTGCAGCTGCTGACTTTTAATAATCGGACACTTACCTGCCCCAGGGTCCAGCGATGCGGGGGAACGAAGCCCCCCCTCGTTCCCCGCTCCGCTCGCGGCGCCGGCATTCTTAATGTGGGCACAGCCGGGCACCCACTGCGCATGCGCGAGCGGCGTCGTGATTCGACGCTCAGTCATCTGGGACACGTGACAGGTCCCAGATGACTGTGCAGCGCCGAGGGGAAGTGATGTCATTGCCCGGGCACTGAAGGTGGCAGACTACGAGGGACCCCCTAGTAACAGGCATTTAGAGGTGAGTAAAAACATTTTTTTTTCCAATTATTTTTTTTTTTTTTTTGTTTTATGATTTTTTTTTTTTTTTTTTGGTGGCAACACCACTTTAAGCAGTTTGCCCCCCCCCCCCCCCTATTTTTTTTGGTGTGCTGCAAACTGGAGTTTGTGGGTTACATTTTTCTTTTCTATACTATAACTTATGTAAGGGGAAAACAGAGTGACAATCTCGTCATTCTTCTGTTCCTCCTTCTCTGGCCAATCAGAGGCTGGCAGTGGCTCCTTGGACCAGGCTGTATTGCTTCAGCCTGCAGACTGTCTATAGAGACGTCAAACAGAGGGCCAGTACCTGGCTAAGCTGTCCAGCAGGGGGGTTCCTGGATCACAAAACTGACTGAGCAGAGTCACAAATACTTAAATACTGCAGTCTGCTCACATCATTTGTAATAAAAACATCTTTGCCCTTCTGAAGCTTCCCTCCAACCACTTTGCATATTATTTTATATATACTGCGATTCTGAACTCGCCAAATATGCTGCAGAAATCTCCCTCCATTGAGTCTGGCTGCAGCCATTTTAACTGTGGGCAGCTGAAGCTGCTGCCTGTTCACTTCCTGGATTTACACAGAGAGGCACACCTCCAGCTCTGCAGCTCTCATTGGCCCTCTTATGACTCATTCCTCCTCCCTTCCTGGCAAACTCTCAAGAGAGTGAGAGAGCTGTACATGATGTTATAAGGGCTAATGACCAGACAAGAAACAGGAAGTGGGCTGTTTAAGGGATTTACTGGCAGAAAAAAAAATGTTTTACTATCCAAAGTTAAAACAACAACAAGGTGAGAAGATTTAATAGATGGAAAGATGAACAAATGACTGAAGATCCATTTTCAGCGGGTAAGAAATATATGCTTTAGAAAGATGTGCAGTTGCTACCATAAACTGTAACTGTAGTGTAACCCCTTCACACCTAAGGGTAAAACAAATGTTAATGCCTAAGCACAATTTTGCAACTTTGACCTGTGTTAGTAAAACCGTAGATATCTTCACAACTACTTGATGCATCCAGGTGGATTATACTGCGTTTTTTTCAGGACAAATTGGGCTTTCATATGGTGGTAAATAGTGATGGATATCTCCTGATTTTTTTTTTTTAATTTCAAAGGAAAGCTGTCCCAAAATAGTTTAAAAAAAAATAAAAAACATTTAGGTGTATATATCTTCTTACTACCATAACCTACCACCAAAGGACAACCCAAAATAAATTCTCCTGCTTCCAACGATCGCAGCGATACCACCTATGTGTATGTTAGTAGTTGTTTGTACCCGTAGTACAGCCCAGAAATAATAGTGCGCATTTGGCTTTTTTTTTAACCTATCTAAAATACACTAGACATGTGTACAACAAAAAAATTTGTTTATTTTGGTTCGTTTTTTTCGTTTCCGTTGATTCGTAACGATTCGTACATTCGCAAGAGTTATTTTTCGTTGATTCGTTTTTTCGTTATTTTAATTTTCGTTCATTCGTTTATTTGAAATTCGTAATATTCGTAACATTCGTAACATTCGTAGATTTGTAATCGGAGCATAATTCATAATTTTATGTAATGTGTATGCTATTATTACATTTTAATAATTTACGAATCGAAAAAAAAAAGTTGCGAATCGAAAAAAAAAGTTACGAATGTACGAATTTTTTCCTTCAATCTATTTGAAGCATGTTTAGCAGCGCCATTGTAAGAGACACGGAAAATTACCAATTCAACAAAAAAAAAAGTTACGAATGTACGAATTTTTTCGTTCATTTTCGTTGTTCCTTTTTTCGTTTTTCGGATTTTCTTCATTCGTACATTCGTTGTTTCTAATTCGTTTTTTTCGGATTTTCGTTGTTTTTCGGATTCATTCGATTCGAACGATTTGTCATTCGGATTCGTTCGATTCGAACGATTCGTTCATTCGTACGAAAACGAACGAACGAAAAAAACGAAAAAAAAAAACAAAAAACGAAAACACACTAATTGAAAAAATGTTTTTGTAACCACTTGTCATATAATATACTTACCGTATATACTCGAGTATAAGCCAACCCGAATATAAGCAGAGGCACCTAATTTTACCACAAAAAAATGGAAAAACTTATTGACTCGAGTATAAGCCTAGGGTGAGAAACGCGCAGCTACTGTAAGTGGAAAAGAGGGTCAACAATGCCCATTTGCAGCCTCACTGTGCCCATTTGCAGCCATAGGTCCCCCAAACTTCAAACTCGACAGTTAAGGGTTCCTAGATGCCCCCCTAGCTGCAACCCAAAGAGTCCCAAAATGACTTTGCTGCAGATGGACACAGTTGACCGACTTTTCTGCAGCAGAGAATTACATTTTCCGAACCGACTTTGGGGCCCCCGTATCTCGGGCCACTTGGTGCTAGGAACCCCATATGGGAACCCCATCTTTGCATATGTTGTAGTGTTGGTTCCACTGGGTTTGCACACCAAATTTGGGGTTTCTAGCACCATGTGGCCCCGAGATACGGGGCCCCCAAATCGGTCGGAAAAATTTGATTCTCTGCTGCAGAAAAGTGCTTGACTCGAGTATAAGCCGAGGGGGGTATTTTCAGCAAAAAAAAATGTGCTGAAAAACTCGGCTTATACTCGAGTATATACGGTATACAGCGGCAAGGCGGCTCTTCTGCATCATTTTCGTAATTTTCGGATCTGGGGCGCGTGTGATTATACACAGCGGGAGCAGGGGCGGCACTTCCCGAGGGCCCCGGGACACTAGGGGGCCCCATCAGGGTTGCCAGCCTCAGTAAAACCAGGGACAGCATGTAAAAATCTGTGTTTTTTTTTCCATCTGTTTCTGAAATGTCCCTTACCGACACCCTTTTGGTCTAAAAATCCAGAGATTATAGCTGCCTCACCTCTCCAGCACCTTCTCAGCCAATAGAAACATGTCTGTGTATACTGTGTGATTGTATACTGTGTGTGTGTATACTGTGTGTACATGTATGTGTATACTATGTGATTGTATACTGTGTGTGTGTATACTGTGTGGCCCCATAATCTCTGATTGCCCGGGGGCCCCATGAGTTGTCAGTCCGCCCCTGAGCGGGAGCTGATCTGCGGGTACCGCAGACTCGATGTCCACCGGCCCCCCGCCAATCATCCAGCAGTCCTCCTATGTAAACAAGGCAGATCGCCGTTCTGTCAGTAGGGAAGGCATTGATCCTGTGTTCCTGCAAAGCAGAGACAAGAATCCATGTCTCCCTCTAGTAAAATCTCCTCCCCCACAGTCCACAAACATACTGTCTAGGCACACATTTAACCATTTGATCGCCCCTGAAGTTTAACCCCTTTTGCAGCCTGTGTCATTAGTACAGTGACAGTGCATATGTCACTGATTAGTGTTACAAGTCCCCACAAAGTGTCAAAAGTGTCAGTTAGTGTCCGATTTGTCCGCAGCAATATCGCAGTCCTGCTATAAGTCCCTGATCACCTCCATTACTATATAGCCTCGGCCATCTTTATGTAGAGCAACAATTCTTTTTTTTATAGATCCTCAGAGAGTTTCTTTGCCATGAGGTGCCATTTTGAACTTCCGGTGACCAGTATGAGAGAGTGAGAGCGATAACACCAAATTTAACACACCTGCTCCCCATTCACACCTGAGACCTTGTAACACTAACGAGTCACATGACACCGGGGAGGGAAAATGGCTAATTGGGCCCAATTTGGACATTTTCACTTAGGGGTGTACTGACTTTTGTTGCCAGCGGTTTAGACATTAATGGCTGTGTGTTGAGTTATTTTGAGGGGACGGCAAATTTACACTGTTATACAAGCTGTACACTCACTACTTTACATTGTAGACAAGTGTCATTTCTTCAGTGTTATCACATGAAAAGATAGAAGAAAAGATTTACAGAAATGTGAGGTATATATATATACAGTATCTCCCAAAAATGAGTATATATATATATTATGTGAGATACTGTGTATATATATATATATATATATATATATATATATATATATTTATTATTGATATTACACAGGATTTATATAGCGCCAACAGTTTACGTAGCGCTTTACAACTTGAGGGTAGACAGTACAAATACAATACACTTTAATACAGTAGGAATCAGAGCTCCTTAGAGCTTACAATCTAATGCCCCGTACACACGGTCGGAAATTCCGACCACAAAATCCGTCTGATTTTTTCCGACGGATTTTGTCCGACACTGGTGTTGCATACACACGGTCGGACAAAGTTGTCGTAAAATCCGTTCATTCTGAACGCGGTGGCGTTCGTTGCATACGACGGAACTACGTAGAGGCTAGTAGCCAATAGGTTTAGTCTCCTAATTTAATCTGAGCATGCGTGGCACTTTGTCCGTCGGAATTCTCTACACACGATCGGAAAAAGTCCGATCGGATTTTGTTGTTGGAAAATTTGAGAGCAGGATCTCAATTTTTTTCCGTCGGAAATTCCGACAGAAAAAGTCCACACACGGTCGGATTTTCCGACAACATGGTCGGATCGGACATTTTCCATTGGAAAATCCGACCGTGTGTACGGGGCATAAGAGGGAAGGTCAAGAGATACAAGAGGTAATAACTGTGGGCGATGTGCTGATTGCTATATATATATATATATATATATACATATATATATCATTTTATTTTATATAATTATATAACAATAATAACATACAAAATATACAATCATTTTATGATATTTTTTAACTTTCTTTTTATCAATTAGCACAAGGTCCTCCGATTGAAAGCATTAGGACCCCCCCCCCCCCCCCCCATGTCTCCCCTGCCCTCCACTGCAGCTAATCAAGCACAAATAACTCTGCAGGTGTGTGCAGGGTGATAGGGTTTACTTTATTTTATTTTTTTTTTCATTTTGTTTTTTTTTTTTATATATATATATATATATATATATATATATATATATATATATATATATATAGTTTTTTATATATATATATATATATATATATATATATATATAACATAAATATAAAAATATATTTGCAACTGCTAAGTTGACAAATAAATAGTAAATAAAACAAAATAAAAAAAAGTTGTAAAACTGTGCTGAAGTCACATTGGCTGTTTTATAGTATAAATACAAAGGCGAAGCTGCGCAGCTTCTCCTTTGTATGTATTGTTTTGTGTATCTCTCGCAATAATCCGCTGCTTGTTTTTTTAGTTATTTTATTTCTGTTGATCCAAGCGCCGTTTTTATTTTTTCCTTTTGGTCTATTATAAAACTTTCCTGCAGGGGGTAGTGGAGGGAATCCTTCTTTCCAGCGGTTGGAGAACCAGAGGAGCTACACTGAGATGTTGGTGACATCTAGTGGTGCAGAGAGGTTGGTGCACTTCTGGGACTGGGCACAGGAAGAACGGCTGGAAAATTGTGTTGCATTGTTAATTTGGTACATTTTCCTCTCATTATGACTCCCCCACACTAGTTTTAAATATGCCTTTTGTAAATCACTCCAGTGACTCTGTATTATGGAAGCCTTTGGAACCATCCTGGGGGCTGATTAGTGGTTAGGCAAGACCTGCATTGTGGAGAAAAAACAAGAACCGATCTACACTATATGGCTAAAAATGTGTAGACACCCGACCGACCATCACACAAACAATCTACACTCACCGGACACTTTATTAGGTCCCCCTTGCTAGTAGAGGGTTGGACCCCCTTTATTAGGGCCCCCTTGCTAGTAGCGGGTTGGACCCCCTTTATTAGGTCCCCCTTGCTAGTAGTGGGTTGGACCCCCTTTATTAGGTCCACCCTACTAGTACTGGGTTGGACCCCCTTTATTAGGTCCCCTTGCTAGTAGCGGGTTGGACCCCCTTTATTAGGTCCCCCTTGCTAGTAGCGGGTTGGACCCCCTTTATTAGGTCCCCCTTGCTAGTAGCGGGTTGGACCCCCTTTATTAGGTCCCCCTTGCTAGTAGCGGGTTGGACCCCCTTTATTAGGTCCACCCTACTAGTACTGGGTTGGACCCCCTTTATTAGGTCCCCTTGCTAGTAGCGGGTTGGACCCCCTTTATTAGGTCCCCCTTGCTAGTAGCGGGTTGGACCCCCTTTATTAGGTCCCCCTTGCTAGTAGCGGGTTGGACCCCCTTTATTAGGTCCACCTTGCTAGTAGTGGGTTGGACCCACTTTATTAGGTCCCCTTGCTAGTAGCGGGTTGGACCCCCTTTATTAGGTCCCCCTTGCTAGTAGCGGGTTGGACCCCCTTTATTAGGTCCCCCTTGCTAGTAGCGGGTTGGACCCCCTTTATTAGGTCCACCTTGCTAGTAGTGGGTTGGACCCACTTTATTAGGTCCCCCTTGCTAGTAGCGGGTTGGACCCACTTTATTAGGTCCCCCTTGCTAGTAGCGGGTTGGACCCCCTTTATTAGGTCCACCTTGCTAGTAGCGAGTTGGACCCCCTTTATTAGGTCCACTTTGCTAGTAGCGGGTTGGACCCCCTTTATTAGGTCCCCTTGCTAGTAGCAGGTTGTACCCCCTTTATTGGGTCCACCTTGCTAGTAGCAGGTTGGACCCCCTTTTGCCTTTATTCTTGGTGGAATAGATACAACAAGGTGTTGGAAACATTCCTCAGAGATTTTGTTGTGTGTTCAGAGATGGTATTCTGCATACCTTGGGTGTAACGAGGGGTTATTTGACTTACTTTTGCCTTTCTATCACCTGGAACCAGTCTGACCATTCTCCTCTGACCTCAACAAGGCATTTTCCTCCACACAACTGCCGCTCACTGGATATTTTCTCTCTCTTTTTCCCACCATTCTCTGTAAACCGGAGAGATGGTTGTGTGTGAAAAATCCCAGAAATACTCAGACCGGCCCGTCTGCCACCAACAACCATGCCACGTCCAAAGTCACTTACATCTTCCCCATTCTGATGCTTGGTTCGAACTTAAGCAAGTCGTCTTCACCATGTCTAGATGCCTAAATGCATTGAGTTGCTGCCATGTGATTGGCTGATTAGCAATTTGTGTTACCGAGCAGTTGAACAGGTGTACTGTACCTAATAAAGTGGCCGGTGAGTGTACATTGGCAGTTTCATATATGATCTTGTCAATGTTGCCTTACATGTCAGTTCTTATGCGGCGTACACACGGTCGGAATTTCCGATGGAAACAGTCCGATGGGAGCTTGTCAACGGATTTTCCGACCGTGTGTACGCCCATCGGTCTTTTTCTGTCGGAATTTCCGACGGACTTTGAATTGAGAACCTGTTCTCAATTTTTCCGACGGAAAACCTTTATATTGGAAATTCCGATCGTGTGTATGCAATTCCGACACGTAAAATTCCGACGCATGCTCGGAAGCATTAAACTTCCCTCTTATAGTGCAGTCGAACGTGTTTTATGCTGCTGTGTTACTGACCGTCGGAATTTGGTGTGACCGTGTGTAGGCAAGACAGTTTGAGCGAAATTCTGTCGGAATTCCGACGGGAAAACCATCAGAGCTTTTTCCGACGAGAATTCCGACCGTGTGTACGCGGCATTAGTAATTTCCTTTGGAGTCCCTAGTGATCCTGCCAGTCCCCCCTCCCTTCCTCCTCCAGTCTGTCCATCAAGCATGGAGGCAGTTTTGTGTTGGCATGGTCAGTTTGCTGCCTGGAGATGGAGGACACCGGGCCGTCCCACAGCATCTTCTGTACCAGAGACATAACTAGAACCTTCAGGGCCCTGGTGGGTGCAAGAAAACGTGAAGGGCCCCCCTGACCTCGTCCCGGGACTGTTTCTCATGTTCTGCCGTAGGCCCCCTTCCTGCCATCTTGGGGCCTCCGCTTGGTGGTGGAACACCAGGGCCCAGTTGTAAGTGTGACCTTATTATTACTAGGGCTGACACAACTAATCGATTAATCGACAACTAATCGATTATGAAATTAATCGATTACTATTTTCATAATCGATTAATCGGCCAGTAACATAATGGGGTTAAAAAAAAATAAAATGAGCCCTTTATAGTATAAAAAGAGCTAATAATTGCTACTATAAATTACTTTCACAGTTCTACAGTAAAAAAAATGTACCCCTTACAGTAGTGATTATCTGCTTTTTTTTTTTTTTTTTGTACTATAAAGGGCTAATTTTCGTTTTTTTTTTAACCCCCCATTATGTTACTAAACATCTCAGGCCTGGTTCACATCTGTGTGTTTTAAATATTTTGCTCCCTAACCATATAGTTGGTTATTTATTTTGGTTATTAATATTTACCACTGCATAGAGATATTTAAGAATAAATTGCCTTTTTAAAAAAAACTTTACATATTAACTAAATTATACACCACACTTTTTTTTTTTTAAGGTTATTAACCGATTAATCGATTATTCTAAACAATAATCGGCCAACTAATCGATTATGAAATTAGTTGCAGCCCTAATTATTACTAGGGGGCATTTTGGGGGATGCAAGGGGCATTCACAAGGATATAAGGGGGCACTCTGGATGTACCTCCAGAGTGCCTCCTTACATACTCCTCCAGAGTGCCCCCTTAATGCCTTGAGAGTGCTCCCTTGGTGCCTCCAGAGTGGCCTATTACATCACCCAGAGTTCCCTCCTTACATCATCCGGAGTGCCCCCTTACAGCCTCTAGAGTGCCCCCTTAGTGCCTACAGAGTGCCCCATTAGTACCCCCAGAGTGCCCCATAAGTGCCTCCAGAGTGCCCCCTTACATTACCCAGAGTGCCCCATTACATTATCCAGAGTGCCCCCTCACATCACCCAGAGTACCCCTTACATCTTTCAGAGTGCCCCCTTACATCAGCCAGAGTGTCTCCACAGTGCCCCTAGAGTGCCTCCTTAGTGCCTCCAGAGTGCCCCCTTACATCATCCAGAGTACCCCCTTACATCATCCAGAGTGTCCTCTTACATAACCCAGAGTGCCCATTACATCATCCAGAGTGCCCCCTTACATCACCCAGAGTGTCCCTTAAATCCTCCAGAGTGCCCCTTACATCAGCCAGAATGCCCCCTTACATCACCCAGAGTGCCCCTTAAATCATCCAGAGTGCCCCCTTACATCAGCCAGAATGTCTCCACAGTGCCCCTAGAGTGCTTCCTTAGTGCCTCCAGAGTGCCCCCTTTAGAGTATCCAGAGTACCTGCTTACATCATCCAGAGTGCACCCTTACATCATCCAGAGTGTATCCACAGTGCCCCTAGCGTGCCTCCAGAGTGCCCACATTTTCTTCTCCCTGCCACCTTAAGTCTGAAGGACAGTAAACTTGCCCTTTGTTTAGAAAGTTTGGAGACCCCTCACCTAGATCTTTCCTTTTGGGGAACCGATGAGAGCCCATGTGCTGCACTCTGACCAGACAGCTGAGAGGCCAGACCAGTGGAGACACCCGAGGTGGTGCAGCACGGACTGCAGATAACGCATCTGCACCGTTACCGCAGAGAGACCAGAGCATCCTCTCACCCTCTATTTCCCACTGCTGAATTTCTGGAGGCATCCTGAAAAGACTGCGGGGGCTCCTCTTTCTACAGCGAGAGTTGTGGAGCGAGAGTCCCACCACAGGGACTGGCAAGAGGGCACTGCCCATTGTCCAACCGCTAGCAGGGACTGAGTTACTGGAGGCAGGACATTAAGTTTACCGCACCTGTATCACACCTATACTGTATTCTGGTTTATTAAAACTGTCGCTTTAACTGAACTTAAAGGGCCCCAACAATAGCTAGCAGAACAACATAAAGGTCTCCCCCCTCCTGTAAAACCTTCCTGCAAGTCCCCTTTGTTCCCTTCTCATATTTCCTTTATTTCTATGGACTGTACACACTCAGTCAGTCTAGGCCGTAGGTGCTCAACCTGTGGCCCTCCAGCTGTTGTGGAACTACAAGTTCCATCATGCCTCTGCCTTTTAGAGTCATGCTTATAACTGTCAGGGGCTTGCAATGCCTCATGGGACTTGTAGTTTTGCAACAGCCATAGAACTTGTAGTTTTGCAACAGCTAGAGGGCCACAGGTTGAGCACCCATGGTCTAGGCCCAGCAAAGTTGCCATAGATGAGCTTTGTCAGTATAGTTCCTGTGTTCAGTAAATCAAGTGTAGCACTTACCCCCGAAGGAGCGGCTGAATGTTTGATTCGGGCCTGTACTCTGCTAATGAACCCCCCTGAATTGACTCAGTCCCCTTGACACAGCTGTGGTGCAATACAATACAGTACAATATCATGTAATGCAATATACCTGTGTTGTATCCTCAGGACTCACTGGCTCCACCTGGTGGGGAAAAACAGTACACCACACAACTGGATACTTTACTGTAGAATATTCAATAGGGTGATTATGATAATTGTGCTGCCATCCCAACATAGGATGACTGCACAATGAATTTCAAAACAACAATTACAAACAATATATATTTCTATGTATTTATACCTGGGAGCTCCCCCTACTTTTAAAGCTATACGTGAGATCTCACTTAAAGTACTTAGTCTGTGATCTTCTTGTCTTCGCTAGCTAGAGTAACTCCTTATGATTTGTAATCCACAGTTTATGGTAAGTTAAATTGAGGTGAAGGTGCTCCTGGTTTAACTCCAATAACTATTTTACAAATGCTTGAGTCGTTAGAGTGGATAGGCCTCAAGCCTGCTCAGTGTCAGTTGCTCTGCTCCTCCGTGGAACTACAAATCCCAGTGAGGCCTGTATGTGAGTCTAACTGCGTGTTAACAAACTGTGGGTCTGTGACCCGCTCACCAACTGGATCAGAGCTCCGTGTAGAAACTTTGGTCCGGTGACTGCTGCTTGCTTCTCTGTCAGCTGGGCCAGTGGCTCCGTTCCGCTCCGCTGGATGGACCCGGTCCTCCGGTGCTCGGATTAGTGTCTCTGGATCTTCAATGCGGTCACTCAGGCACCGTCAGGTCACTTGTGCAAACAAACGGGGTTGTACTCCGCAATGTCTGTGAGCCGCTGTCTCCGGGAAGCCTCCGCACAGATCCTCACAGGCAGGCCACGAGATCCCTAGAGACCTAAGATGGCCGCTCGGGTTCCTTTTATGCTCTACCCAGCATGCACTGTCAAAGAGGGTGTCCGTGGGTAGGTCACACAGACTCCTGGGTAACAAGGTCAACCTTCTGAGTCAAAACAACAGTCACTTCCTGTATACGTCTTTTGTGTTTGTTCTGAGATAATAATATACAAGTGCATTACCAGTATTTGGTCACTAGATGGCTCCAAATACTGAACCATAGCAATGTCCATAGACTTTATAATATAGCATGGAAACACACATTAATAGGCAAATATATGTCAGCGCTACACAAGCTTTATTACTGCTCACTGCTGCACTTTAGGTGACCTTGCTATAGTTTATCTGGATGCCAAGTGTCATGGTATGCTTAGTCCTTGTTACTAACCACCCTGTAGTATGCTGAATTATGTTATTGCTGTTGTTGACCCGTTTCTATGCTAACTTCATTATCCACCATATGAGGCGACAATATATTAAGTTTGCCTTTACTAACTGGTCCAGTGACTGTTTTCTTTGATTTAGTTCCACTACTGGGTACTAAGAATTATTTTAGGTGATTTTATGTGATATGGTATATTCATACACTCAACCTGGTGTGTCGGAGGAGCTAAAGTTCTTGAGAAGGTTGAGGCAAAGAACAGAGGACCCATCCTATCCAGCAGCTCCTGTGGGGGCTGTGCTGCAGTATCAAAAAGCAAACATCAAACTCATTAGAGCTAAATGAACCCGATATATTTTCATGGCGTCACGGTCTTGTGAAGCAGCTATTTGATGGAACAGTCTTTAGCCCTAGTTCTTCAGCATAGCATTGGGGCCCAGTCTGTACGGTGGTGCACATGAGTGCAGTCCCAGTAAAGGCTGCATACAGTAAATAATGCTGCTAGTTAGATGGCCGGTCTCTATGTGTTCAGTCTCTGCTAGCAGCAGCAGGTTAATGGCAGCAGTATCTTCTCGCCACTCCCAGCAATACATCAACAGGGGTCTTGCTGTTCAGAAGTCAGCTCACTTCTGGATCCACCTGGAACAACTCCGGGTCTCAGCACAGGGCCTCGGGCTTGTGATAGGTTGCTGTGCACACAGAAGCAGTGATGTGACCACCTCGGTCTCCTCACACCAAAGGGAGACTTCCTCTGTATTCAGCCTGAGAAAAAACAACACTCTCTCCCCTTATACCCGGCTCACATTGGGAATCGTAGTCCAATAGTCCATTAACCACTTCAGCCCCGGACCAATTGGCAGCCAAAGGACCAGGCCCCTTTTTGCGATTCGGCACTGCATCGTTTTAACTGACAATTGCGCGGTCGTGCGACGTGGCTCCAAAACAAAATTGGCGTCCTTTTTTTCCCACAAATAGTGCTTTCTTTTGGTGGTATTTGATCGCCCCTGCGGTTTTTATTTTTTGCGCTATAAACAAAAATAGAGCGACAATTTTGAAAACAATGCAATATTTTTTGCATTTTGCTATAATAAATATCCCCAAAAAATATATAAAAAAACATTTTTTTTCCTCAGTTTAGGCCGATACGTATTCTTCTACATATTTTTGGTAAAAAAAATCGCAATTAGCGATTATTGATTGGTTTGCGCAAAAGTTATAGCGTTTACAAAATAGGGGATAGTTTTTATAGCATTTTTATAAATTTTTTTTTTTTTTTACTAGTAATGGCGGCGATCAGCGATTTTTATTGTGACTGCGACATTATGGCGGACACATCGGACATTTTTGACACATTTTTGGGACCATTGTCATTTATACAGCAATCAATGCTATTTAAAGTGGGGTTGCGGGCAAAAAAAACAAAAGGGGCTTAAAAATCATAAAAAAAATGTAAAAAAAATAATTGGAAAAAAATAAATTTTTTACTCACCTTTAAATGCCTGTTGCTAGGGGGTCCCTTGAAGTCTGCCACCTTCATTGCCCGGGCAAAACGTCACTTCCCCCTCGGCGCCGCACAGTCATCTGGGACCTGTCACGTGTCCCAGATGACTGAGCGTCAAATCACGGCGCACGGCGCCGCTCGCGCATGCGCAGTGGGTGCCCGGCTGTGAAGCCACAGCCGGGTTCCCACATTAGGAATGTCGGCGCCGTGAGCGGCTCGGGGAACGAGGGGGGGTCCTCGTTCCCCCGCATCGCTGGACCCTGGGACAGGTAAGTGTCCGATTTTTAAAAGTCAGCAGCTGCAATATTTGTAGCTGCTGACTTTTAAAAAAAAAAATTTTTTTCCCCAGGACGGAGCTCCGCTTTAAATGCATTGGTTCCTGTATAAATGACAGTTGTAGTGAAGGGGTTAACCACTAGGGGGAGGGGAGGGGTTATGGGCTGTGACGTGTGTGTGTTTTTTTTTACATTAGGGGGTGTGGCTGACGTCTGACGTCATTGATCGGCTTTCCCGATGACCGGGGAACAGCCGATCAATGACAGTCAGTGTAGGAAGCGCGGGGAGAGGTTTGTTTACACAGACCTCTCCCCGTTCTTCAGCTCCGTAGCCCGATCGCGGGACACCAGCGGCGATCGGGTCCGCTGGTCCGCGGACCCACAGGCAGGCACATGCACAGGTACGTGATTTTGCCTGCCCGTGCCATTTTGCCGCAGTATATCTGCGTTAGGCGGTCGGGAAGCGGTTAACTGTCATTGTAAATTTTCTTTCCTGAATTTCCTCTCCCATGATTCAATGCTGCCAACCATCAAGTCTCTTGAGCGCTTTCTGCTTGTCAGCTCCCCCTGGTGGATGGAGGCAGGGTAATGTTAACCTATTCAGCTGAAGTAAATTGGGAGTGTATAGTGTATACAGTGCAGGGGGTCAGGATTATATTATACAACTTAGTATATACAGTGCAGGGGTCAGAAGTATAATGTACAACATAGCGAATACAGTGCAGAGGTCAGGAGATTAATAAACAATATAGCGTATTCAGTACAGGGATCAGGACTATAATGTACAACAGAGAAAATGCAGTGCAGGGGTCAGGATTATAATGTAAAAACACAGTGTATTAAGTGCAGGGGTCACGCGTATAAGTTACAACATAGTGTATATAGTGCAGAGGTCAGAAGAGTAATGAACAATACTGTGTATTCAATGCAGGAGCCAGGAGTATACTGTGTAATATAGTGTATTCAGTGAAGGGGTCAGGAGTATAATGTACAAGAGAGAAAATGCAGTACAGGGATAAGGAGTATAATGTACAACACCGTGTATACAGTTCAGGGGTCAGGAGTATAATGTACAAGAGAGAAAACTCAGTACAGGGATCAGGAGTATAATGTACAACACAGTGTATACAGTTCAGGGGTCAGGAGTATAGCTTACAACATAGTGTATATAGTGCAGAGGTCTGAAGAGTAATGAACAATATTGTGTATTCAATGCAAGGGTCAGGAGTATACTGTGTAATATAGTGTATTCAGTGCAGGGGTCAGGAGTATAATGCACAAGAGAGAAAACTCAGTACAGGGATCAGGAGTATAATGTACAACACCATGTATACAGTTCAGGGGTCAGGAGTATAGCTTACAACACAGTGTATATAAAGGCATGATGGGACAATTCAGGAAATGTCCTGAACCCCCACAATAGAGGCACGGGATCTCCGTCTTTGCCACTGCATTGGTTCCCCTTCAGGGGCCGATGGACCGGATTGGACGGTCGGATATAAGCAGCTGGCACTTGGGAGAAACCCATACCGGTCGGGACCCTTGTGGTATACGTTCAGGCGACGTTCCCGCATACGTCGATCCAGTTTGTGGGCTACCTGGTCCAACGAAGTAGGAGGCTCCACCCGGGCTAACTCGTCCTTCAGACTCTCCCTTAATCCAGTCGATACTGGTAGAGGAGGGCTGCCTCATTCCAGGTGGTATCGGCAGACCATTTGCGAACTCTCCGCCGTATAGTCCTCTACAGCCTTTTCCACAGCCTCAGCCGTGGCCTTACGTTGGGGGTCATCGTAGAGTTGGCCCATTGCTTCAAAGAATGTTGGCCCATTGCTTCAAAGAATGTATCAACCTGGCGGTTACCTTTGTTGGCATGAACCATGGGCCCAAGATTGGGGTTCATATAGTGCAGGGGCCAGGAGAGTATTGTACAACATGGTGTATAAAGTTTAAGGGCCAGTAGTATGATATACAGCATATCAAATTCAATGCAGTAGGTCAGTAGTATATTATACAGCAGGGTGTATACAGTTCAGGGGTCAGGGGTATATTATACAACTTAGTGTATACAATGCAGGGGTTCAGAAGTATAATGTACAACATAGTGAATACAGTGCAGAGGTCAGGAGATTAATAAACAATATAGTGTATTCAGTACAGGGATCAGGACTATAATGTACAACAGAGAAAATGCAGTGCAGGGGTCAGGATTAAAATGTAAAAACACAGTGTACACAGTGCAGGGGTCACGAGTATAAGTAACAACAATAGTGTATATAGTGCAGAGGTCAGAAGAGTAATGAACAATGTTGTGTATTCAATGCAGGGGCCAGGAGTATACTGTGTAATATAGTGTATTTAGTACAGGGGTCAGGAGTATAATGTACAAGAGAGAAAACTCAGTAGAGGGGCCAGGAGTATACTGTGTAATATAGTGTATTCAGTGAAGGGGTCAGGAGTATAATGTACAAGAGAGAAAATGCAGTACAGGGATCAGGAGTATAATGTACAACACTGTGTATACAATTCAGGGGTCAGGAGTATAATGTACAAGAGAGAAAATGCAGTACAGGGATCAGGAGTATAATGTACAACACCGTGTATACAGTTCAGGGGTCAGGAGTATAGCTTACAACACAGTGTATATAGTGCAGGGGCCAGGAGAGTATTTTACAACATGGTGTATAAAGTTTAAGGGCCAGTAGTATGATATACAGCATATTAAATTCAATGCAGTAGGTCAGTAGTATATTATACAGCAGGGTGTATACAGTTCAGGGGTCAGAGGTATATTATACAACTTAGTGTATACAGTGCAGGGATCAGGAGTAAAATGTACAACATACCAAATACAGTGCAGAGGTCAGGAGAATAATGAACAGTATAGTGTATTTAGTTCAGTGGTCAGGAGTATAATGTAAAACAGGGCAAATTGCAATGCAGGGGTTAGGAGTGTAATATACAACACAGTGTATACAGTGCAGGGGTCAGAAGTCATCTACGTCCTAAAATAGTTAGGCCTTATTTTCTTCTGGGTGTCTATGTGGGTGCCCAGTGTGGGTCAGCAGCAGCTCTCCTCCCTAGCACCAGGCCAGGACCCAGTTTCACCCCCTGGGGAGAGGCTGCCCTGCTTCTCCGGCGCATAAAAGCTCACTAATTAGTTGCGGGATTTGCATATTAATGAGCAGCGGCTAAATTATGTGCAGTTCCAAAGCTCATTCATATGCAAACCCAGCATTTCCAGGACATAGTTATGGCAGAAGAACTGAGTGAAAAGTGAGACTGTTGGTAAGTATGATCTACTGAGACACTGAAGTATCAGTTCTGATTGGATAGACCTCTCAAACAGCTGAACATGATTTTTTTTGAAAGCACACATTGAACCTAATACTGTATACAGTGGGCTGAACTACTGAATAAAATGATATATATATATATATATACACAATATCTCACAAAAGTAAGTACACCCCTCACATTTGTGTAAATCTTTTCTTCTATCTTTTCATGTGACAACACTGAAGAAATGACACTTGTCTACAATGTAAAGTAGTGAGTGTACAGCTTGTATAACAGTGTAAATTTGCCGCCGCCTCAAAATAACTCAACACACAGCCATTAATGTCTAAACTGCTGGCAACAAAAGTCAGTACACCCCTAAGTGAAAATGTCCAAATTGGGCCCAAAGTGACAATATTTTGTGTGGCCACCATTATTTTCCAGCACTGCCTTAACCCTCTTGGGCATGGAGGTCACCAGAGCTTCACAGGTTGGCACTGGAGTCCTCTTCCCCTCCTCCATGACGACATCACGGAGCTGGTGGATGTTGGAGACCTTGCGCTCCTCCACCTTCCGTTTGAGGATGTCCCACAGATGCTCAATAGGGTTTAGGTCTGGAGACATGCTTGGCCAGTCCATCACCTTTACCCTCAGTTTCTTTAGCAAGGCAGTGGTCATCTTGGAGGTGTGTTTGGGGTGGTTATCATGTTGGAATACTGCCCTGCGGCCCAGTCTCTGAAGGGAGGGGATCATGCTCTGCTTCACTATGTCACAGTACATGTTGGCATTCCTGGTTCCCTCAATGATCTGTAGCCCCCCAGTGCCGGCAGCACTCATGCAGCCCCCAGACCATGACACCCCACCACCATGACTGACTGTAGACAAGACACACTTGTCTTTGTCCTCCTCACCTGGTTGCCCCCACACACGCCTGTCACCATCTGACACCAAATACGTTTATCTTGGTCATACCACAGGACATGGTTCCAGTAATCCATGTCCTTAGTCTGCTTGTCTTCAGCAAACTGTTTGCGGACTTTCTTGTGCATCATCTTTAGAAGAGGCTTCCTTCTGGGATGACAGCCATGCAGACCAATTTGATGCAGTGTGCGGCGTATGGTCTGAGCACTGACAGGCTGACCCCCCACCCCTACAACCTCTGCAGCAATGCTGGCAGCACTCATACGTCTATTTCCCAAAGACAACCTCTGGATATGACGCTGAGCACGTGACCTCAACTTCTTTGGTGGACCATGGCGAGGCCTGTTCTGAGTGGAACCTGTCCTGTTATACCGCTGTATGGTCTTGGCCACCGTGCTGCAGCTCAGTTTCAGGGTCTTGGCAATCTTCTTATAGCCTCGGCCATCTTTATGTAGAGCAGCAATTCTTTTTTTTCAGATCCTCAGAGAGTTCTTTGCCATGAGGTGCCATGTTGAACTTCCAGTGACCAGTATGAGAGAGTGAGAGGGATAACACCACATTTAACACACCTGCTCCCCATTCACACCTGAGACCTTGTAACGCTAACGAGTCACATGACACCGGGGAGGGAAAATGGCTAATTGGGCCCAATTTGGAAATTTTCACTTTTACTCACTTTTGTTGCCAGCGGTTCAGACATTAATGGCAGAGCATGATCCCTTCCCTTCAGAGACTGGGCCGCAGGGCAGTATTCCAACATGATAACCACCCCAAACACACCTCCAAGAAGACCACTGCCTTGCTAAAGAAGCTGAGGGTAAAGGTGATGGACTGGCCAAGCATGTCTCCAGACCTAAACCCTATTGAGCATCTGTGGGACATCCTCAAACGGAAGGTGGAGGAGCGCAAAGTCTCCAACATCCACCAGCTCCGTGATGTCGTCATGGAGGAGTGGAAGAGGACTCCAGTGACAACCTGTGAAGCTCTGGTGACCTCCATGCCCAAGAGGGTTAAGGCAGTGCTGGAAAATAATGGTGGCCACACAAAATATTGTCACTTTGGGCCCAATTTGGACATTTTCACTTAGGGGTGTACTGACTTTTGTTGCCAGCGGTTTAGACATTAATGGCTGTGTGTTGAGTTATTTTGAGGGGACGGCAAATTTAGACCGTTATACAAGCTGTACACTCACAACTTTACATTGTAGACAAGTGTCATTTCTTCAGTGTTGTCACATGAAAAAATAGAAGAGAATATTTACAGAAATGTGAGGGGTGTACTCACTTTTGTGATACTGTATATATATATATATACACATATATATACATACATACATATATAAATATATATATATATATATATATATATATATACACATACATACATATATATATATATATATATATATATATATATATATATATATATATATATATATATATATATATATATATATATATATATATATATATATATATATATATATATATATATATATATATATATATATATATATATATATATATATAATATATATATATATATATATATATATATATATATATATATATATATATATATACAGTATCACAAAAGTGAGTACACCCCTCACATTTTTGTAAATATTTTCTTCTATCTTTTCATGTGACAACACTGAAGAAATGACACTTTGCTACATATATATATCTTTATTTATTTATTTATTTTATTTTATTTTTATTTCATTTTTTTTTTTTGGTAGACACAATCAATAAACAACTATTAGGTAGGAGCGAAACTGAAAGTTTTAATTTCCCATACATTTCAGCAAAATATTTTGTCTACAAATATAAAACAGTTTTTAGTGAAGTTCTTGAATGTAGCCACTAGATGGAGCTCTTATCCCACCATATACACCAGGCCAAAAAATGGTAATTTCTAAATCATCTAAACTCTAATCAGGGGAGATAAATACACAAACAATGACCAAAATAAATACAATAAACAATCGTTTAATGTTTATTTTTATGTATTTATTTTTTAAATCTCTGTTGGTTTTTTGAAGACCGCTCTGTAATACTATGCAATTAAGACGAGTAAACACAGATACCCTCCGGTAACACAAGCGAGGCTGAAAGGGAGGACTCTGGGGCCTTTTTTATGCCAGAAATTGCAGGATCACTGCACCCTTCTGTGTGTAAAGAGAACCTGTTCTCCAGGCAAGATCACAGTGTTGAAGAGCGTTTGAGGCTCCAATAAAATTGTTCTGTGCCAGGCGCGGTGCGAAGTATTGGAAAAGGAAAAACGTATATTGCACCGTGTTCAGATAAAGGAGCAAACAGTGTTACTAGGGACTAGTAATAGTAATTAGTAACTAGCTCATAGGGGTTTATATTCGACCCGCAGTAAAATGCTGGGTGCGCTTATAATTATGTGGGATGAGCTGAACTGCGTTGGGTTTTGTTTGAGCCGATTTCGGGGGGACTTCAGAGAAGTTTGGATGCTGAACCCAAACCTGAGATCAATGGGGGACAAATCTGTCTAATTAAAAATTACCATTTTGTGGACTAACAAGCAACGGGGGTGGGGGGGGGGGGGGGTAAAAAAAAAATAGCAAAAATAACGGGGGAGGGGGGGTTGGTGCACTGCCCTGGGGAACTCGTACCAATGCAAAATCTTTTATTTTTTTTAAATTCCATTCGGCCAGGGGAAGTGATTATTTAAATGCTTAAAGTGAAACCTTAAAAAATATCCAATTCCTTTAAATAACATGCCTGGGGGGTTCCCTAATCCTGCCTGTAAAGGGGGATGTGCAGAAAGTGCTGCAGCTGCGCAGATATTTAAAGGAATAAAGTGTTTAAAATTTCTAGCAAATGACATTTCATTGGCAACTTTTTTCCTCATCCCCTTTCCACCTGCACTATAGCGAAAAGATGGCTACAGCGCTGGCTTACTTTGCCAGGAGGACGTCCATGGACTCCCTGCGGTGCTCTGTGATCGCTGAGTCAGATCGTGGTAAGGGACGATCACAAGACCCTTTACCATGTGATCAGCTGTGTCCAATGACAGCTGATCGCGATGTCAACACAAGCCGGTTTTTCGCTTTCCTGTCGTCATGCTGACAGCATGAGGAAGGAAGAAGAGAGCCGATAACCGGCTTGTGTCAAAGGCACATTGAAACTGGTTATTAGTGCAGTCTCAACAGAGCCAACCGGTGCTGCCAATCAGTGACCAATAGTGCTGCCAATCAGTGCTCATCAGTGTCCATCAGTGCCTCATCATCAGTATCACCTATCAGTGCCCATCAGTGCCACCTATCAGTGTCACCTATCAGTGCTACCAATCAGTGCCCATCATTGCTGCCAATTAATGCCTCCTGAACAGTATGACCTATCAGTGCCCATCAGTGCTGCCTACCAGTGCCGCCTATCAGTGCATATCAGTACCACCTATCAGTGCCCATTAGTGCCTCCTCCACAGTATCGCCTATCAGTGCCCATCACTGCTGCCTACCAGTGCCTATCAGTGCCACCTATCAGTGCCCATCAGTGTCACCTATCAGTGCCACCTATCAGTGCTGCCAATCAGTGCCCATCAGTGCTGCCAATTAATGCCTCCTCAACAGTATGACCTATCAGTGCCTATCAGTGCTGCCTACCAGTGCCGTCTATCAGTACATATCAATGCCACCTATCAATGCCCAGCAGTGCTGCCAATCAGTGCCCATTAGTGCTGCCTCAAAAGTATCGCCTATCAGTGCTGCCTACCAGTGCCACCTACCAGTGCCGACTACCAGTGCCACCTATCAGTGCCTATCAGTGCAGCCTCATCAGAGCACACCAGTGCCGCCTCATCAGTGCCCATTAGTGCCACCTCATCAGAGCACACCAGTGAAGCAGGAAAAAAAATTGCAAGATTTTATAACTATGAAAAATGTTTTTTTTTTTTTTTTTAAATTTTCAGAATTTTTTTTGTTTGTTTAGCAAAAAATAAAACCCCCAGTGGTGATAGAATACCACCAAAAGAAAGCTATATTTGTGTGAAAATAAATGATAAAGACTCCATATGTGTACAATGTTATCTGGCCGTGCAATTGTCACTCAAAGTGTGACAGCTGAAAGCTTAAAATGCCTGCCTGGGCAGGAAGGGGGAGAAAGTGCCCGGTAGGCAAATGGTTAAAAAAAAAAATCATTACACAGACCCCTTCCAAGGGTTTACTATGTATTTGGGGGGGGGGGGGGGGGGGTCCTTTGGAGGATAATGTGTGTTGTTTCCCTTAAAAAAAACAATTAAAAAACAAGACGCTGGTAATAAAATATATATATCATAAAATATATAATTTGCCAGCAATTTAAACTATATATATATTTTTCTTTGTAAATGTCGCATTTGCTGTATCACATCCTACAGAAAGAATGGGGAAAAAAGTCTGTTTTGGAATTTGAGGGGGGTACAGTACACATGGGGGTCCCCCTTAAACTCCATACCAGACTGTTAATCCAGACCATACCAGGCCATGTGATCATGGGGGGGGGAGCTTTTCCAGGGGGCACCACCCTTTTTTTTTGCAAAGCACATTGTTCCCATGTTGATGAGGACAAGGGCTTCATCCCTACAATTCTGAGGTTGTTGTGGGGAGACAAAAATAAAGTTCTGGACAGCCGCATCCTGGAATATAGCCTTTATTTGTAAAAACAAACGAGCTGACGCGTTTCATACTTAACAGTGCTTAGTCATAGCTACGACTAAGCACTGTTAAGTGTGAAACGCGTCAGTTCATTTGTCCCATTTTTTTGCTGTGGCTTGTATCTGTTGGACTTTTTTTTACAAATTTTTTACAAATAGAGACTATATTCCGGAGTGCGGCTGTCCAGAACTTCCTTTTTGCCTCATGTTGCTATATGCTTAGCCTGTACCTGGTGTTCAAGTTCCGAGGAGAGTTCTAGACCCACATTTCCACCTGGAGCGGTGATCTCCTTCCCCAGGTTGTTGTGGGGGGTCTGCGTGCAGGAGGCTTATTGGAATCTGGAAGTCCCCTTTAATAATAATAGGGCCCCCAGATACCACCCTACAAGAATGAGTATGGGGGTACGGAAGAGTAAAAAACATAGTAAAAAACAAAAAGATGTTCTTTTGCCGGCTATCATTGGGGCCCTTTAACCACTTCACTAGCCACCCATAGTCATATGACATCCACAAGGTGGATCTCCCATTCTGGGTGGACATATGACTTCCTCCCATTCCCGGCTCGGGACCCGGTGCGCGTGCCCGGCGGCCGCGATGTCCGCCGGGCACTAGCGATTGCCCGGGAAAACAGCAGGACCGTGGAGCTGTGTGTGTAAACACACAGCTTCACGTCCTGTCAGTGGAGAGGAGACCGATGGTGTGTTCCCAGTACCGAGGAACACCGATCGGTCTCCTCCCCTTGTGAGTCCCCTCCCCCCACAGTTAGAATCACTCACATAGGGAACATATTAACCCCTGCAGCGCCCCCTAGTGTTAACCCCTTCCCTGCCAGTCACATTTACACAGTATTCACTGCAATTTTATAGCAACGATCGCTGTGTAAATGTAAATGGTCCCAAAAATGTGACAAAAGTGTCCGAAGTGTCCGCCGCAATGTCGCAGTCACGAAAAAAAAATCGCAGATCGCCGCCATTACTAGTAAAAAAAAAAAAAAAAAAATGCAATAAATCTATCCCCTATTTTGTAGACGCTATAACTTTTGCGTAAACCAATCTATATACGCTTATTGCGATTTTTTTTTTTTTACCAAAAATATGAAGAAGAATACGTATCGGCCTAAACTGAGTAAAAAAATATTTTTTAAAAAAAAAAATGGGATATTTAGTATAGCAAAAAGTAAAAAATATTGTGTTTTTTTTTAAAAATTGTCGCTCTTCTTTTGTTTATAGGGCAAAAAATAAAAACCGCAGAGGGGATCAAATACCACCGAAAGAAAGCTCTATTTGTGGGAAAAAAAGGACGTCAATTTTGTTTGGGTGCAACGCCGCACGACTGCGCAATTGTCAGTTAAAGCGACGCAGTGCCGAATCGCAAAAAGTGCTCTGGTAAGGAAGGGGGTAAAATCGTCCGGGGCTGAAGTGGTTAAGAGAGTCTTTGCACTTAACAACAGTCCCAGTTGACACGCATGCCATATAGATACAGTATAGTTACGGGAAAGTCTCGGCACAGGTGTAAGGTAGATATAGTTCAGATGCAGTAAAGGTTCTGTAAACTGCGATCTAGGGTTGGTATAGGTGCGGTATATAGTGCAGTTTGGGTGCAGTGTGGGTTGGTACACTTGGTGTTCTGCTCTCAGTGGCTCAGTGCCTGTTAGCAGTATCAGCAATGGAAAAATAACCCTCTCACGGGATGCTGCGGTGGCCTCTTGTTGAAGAAGAAGGGGGGCCTCCCTCAGTCTCTCTCCGACAGCCTCCATTGATCGGGATGGGAAGCGGAGGGCTAGTGGACGCTCTAGTGTCCCTGCTGCAGTGGTGCAGGTGCTGTGATGTTGGTGGTGCTGCACTGCCCCCCCCCCCCCCCCGGTTTCCTCACTCCCAGTCTAGGCTAGGCTCTGATCTCCTGCTGGCAGACAAATTTCCAGACAGAAATGCCCTCTCTCCACCTCCCTCGGTGCCAAGAGGAAGAGCTTTTCTGGGTAGTTTAATAAAAATCCTCTTTGCACTCCTCCTACTGCACAGTGCCTTTGGGGATCTGTGGTGTAAAGAGTCCATCCCTCCCATTATACAGCTACCGTCTCAAACTACAGCTCCCAGGAGTCTCAGCAATCTGCATAGAGGTCTATGGGCTTGCTTGGCTTTAGCTCTCGCCCTGCTGGCCAGAGAAGAGTGGTGGAGCATAACATCAGTATCTCAGTAGAGGGAGGGAAGAATAAAAGGCAATGTCTCCTTCTTCATACTGCTGGAGTCCAGCACCTAACAACACCTAGCACCAAAGGCACCCAGGTCCTTTATTAAAAAAAAAAAAAAAAAATCCTAAAAAAATGTAAATCCATCAGTGTTCATGAAAAAACAGAAGCACTCCTTAATAAAATCACACCAGAGTGCCCATTCCTTATCCGCAAACAATTCTTGATAGGGTGGATAGGGATGTGACCCAGAGAGAGATCCACAACCTCCGACAGAAGCACAGCCTCTTACCAGATGGAGTGGACCACCTAATTAAAAGTGGTCAAATCATGCAGTTATGCTCCAAGAATGGCCCACAAAAGATCCGATCCAACAGCTATTAAACTCGGCTTTGAGCCCCTCCAAACAGGGATGGTCAGATGGTATACAGAGGTTAATTCCCAATGGATAGTATGCATAGGTGAATCCCTAATGGATGTATCTCAAAGGAAGAAATAGAGCCCTCTCATAGTGTAGTAAGCTTGTAAACTTATATCACATGGATCCAGATTAAAACAGTGTGATGTCTGATTAGTAGAAATTTCTAACCAAGAAAATGGACGTACTCTGATACGTGATGACGTCACACTCCAAAGCTCCAGCCTGCGCGTTTCGTTATCATAAGACGTCATCAGTAGTCCTGATACCCTCTGCCTACCTTTTGGCTGAAAAAAAATAATCTGACGACCCAGTGCACGCGACTGATACCAACAGTTACACTAGCCGAATGACAGCTCAATGAGCTGTCATCAACTGCACCCGCTGGATTCATCAGGAACCAGTGACAGCAGGAAACTGTCATACAGTATATTGCCAAAAGTATTGGGACGCCTGCCTTTACACACACATAAACTTTAATGGCATCCCAGTCTTAGTCAGCAGGGTTCAAAAATTGAGTTGGCCCACCCTTTGCAGCTATAACAGCTTCAACTCTTCTGGGAAGGCCGTCCACAAGGTTTAGGAATGTGTCTATGGGAATGTTTGATCATTCTTCCAGAAGGGCATTTGTGAGGTCAGGCACTGATGTTAGGCGAGGCGGCCTGGCTCGCAGTCTCCGCTCTGATTCACCCCAAGGGTGTTCTATCGGGTTGAGCTCAGGATGTGCAGGCCAGTCAAGTTCCTCCACCCCAAACTCACTCATCCATGTCTTTATGGACCTTGCTTTGTGGACTGGACCAAATCATTTGGTGGAGGGGGGATTATGGTGGTGTTGGGTTGTTTTACAGGGGTTGAGCTTGGCCCCTTAGTTCCAGTGAAGGAAACAGTGATGCGGACCTTGGCACCCCAGATGTTTTGGAGCCATGATGCTCACTCTGCAATGTAGTTTGTTGCAAATGTAGTTCCTAAACATCTGGGGAGCCAAGGTTCGCCATCACTATCTTAAGGCGTCAGCATTAGGGTTGAGCGAACCCGAACTGTAAATTTCGGGTCCGTACCGGACTTTAGGGTGTTCGGGTCCCGGACCCGAACAATTGACTGTATGTTCGGGTTCGGGTCCGGTGTTCGGGGATTTAATGTTGCTTTAAAAAATGTCTTTTAAAAGCACTCGCGGCTATATGAATTGATATTCATATAGCCGCGAGTGCTTTTAATACAGAGAACAGTCATTGAAGTCATTTATTTTTAAAAAGTTAGTCATAAAAAGTGTTTGGGGACCTGGGTCCTGCCCCAGGGGACATGTATCAATGCAAAAAAAAAACTTTTAAAAACGGACGTTTTTTCGGGAGCAGTGATTTTAATAATGATTAAATTGAAACAATAAAAGTGTAATATTCCTTTAAATTTCGTACCTGGGGGGTGTCTATTGTATGCCTGTAAAGGGGCGCATGTTTCCCGTGCTTAGAACTGTCTCTGCAAAAAGTGTAATTTTTGCAGAAAAGAAAGCTATTTAAAATCACTCGCGGCTAATGAATTGTCGGCTCCCGTAATACAGAGAACAGTCATTCATTGAAAAGTCATTCATAAAAAAAAAGTCATTGATAAAAAATAAAAAAAATTTAAAAAAAAAAAGCGTAGGGTCCCCCCAAATTCAATAACCAGGCCCTTCAGGTCTGGGATGGATATTAAGGGGGATCCCAGCCAAGAAAAAAAAAAAAAATGGCGTAGGGTCCCCCTCAAAATCCATACCAGACCCTTATCCGAGCACGCAACCTGGCAGGCCGCAGGAAAAGAGGGGGGGACGAGAGCGGCCCCCCCTCCCGCCTGAACCATACCAGGCCACATGCCCTCAACATTGGGAGGATGCTTTGGGGGTCTAAGACCCCCAAAGCCTCTTGTCCCCATGTTGATGAGAACAAGGGCCTCGTCCCCACAACCGTGCCCGGTGGTTGTGGGGGTCTGCGGGCGGGGGGCTTATCGGAATCTGGAATCCCCTTTAACAAGGGGACCCCCAGATCCCGGCCCCCCCCTGTGTGAAATGGTAAGGGGGTACCTACCATTTCACCAAAAAAGTGTCAAAAATGGTAAAAAATGACAGGAGACGGTCTTTGACAATTTCTTTATTAAAATCTTCTTTCTTCTGGTCTTCCTTTCTTCATCTTCTCCTTCCGGTATCTTCTTCTTCCATCTTCTTCTTCCTCCGATCCGCTTCTTCTTGGCCTTCTCGTCCAGCATCGGTGTCTCTTCTGGGCCGCTCCGCGCTGGGTGAGGCTTCTCTTCGGTATCTTCTTCCACGGCGTTTTTTCTGAAGTTCGGCCGAACCTGCCGAACCCGAACATCCAGGTGTCCGCTCAACTCTAGTCAGCACACCAAGACATTTTGGACAATTTTATGCTCCCAACTTTGTGGGAACAGTTTGGGGACGGCCCTTTCCTGGTCCAACATGACTGCGCACCAGTGCACAAAGCAAGGTCCATAAAGACATGGATGAGCGAGTTCGGGGTGGAGGAAATTGACTGGCCAGCACAGTCCTGACCTCAACCCGATAGAACACCTTTGGGATGAATTAGAGTGGAGACTTTGATCCAGACCTTCTCACCCAATATCAGTGCCTGACCTCACAAATGCCCTTCTGGAAGAATGGTCAAACATTCCCATAGACACCCTCCTAAACCTTGTGGACGGCCTTCCCAGAAGAGGTGAAGCTGTTATAGCTGCAAAGGGGGGGGCCAACTCAATACTGAACCCTACGGACTGGGCACCAGTGCACAAAGCAAGGTCCATAAAGACATGGATGAGCGAGTTTGGGGTGCACAGAGTCCTGACCTCAACCCGATAGAACACCTTTGGGGTGAATTAGAGCGGAGACTGCGAGCCAGGCCTTCTCGTCCAACATCAGTGCCTGACCTCACAAATGCCCTTCTGGAAGAATGGTCAAACATTCCCATAGACACCCTCCTAAACCTTGTGGACGGCCTTCCCAGAAGAGTTGAAGCTGTTATAGCTGCAAAAGGGCGGGGCCAACTCAATATTGAACCCTACGGACTAAGACTGGGACGCCATTAAAGTTCATGTGCGGGTAAAGCAGGGGTCTCAAACTGGTGGCCCTCCAGCTGTTGCAAAACTACAAGTCCCATCATGCCTCTGCCTGTGGGAATCATGCTTGTAACTGTCAGCCTTGCAATGCCTCATGGGACTTGTAGTTTCACAACAGCTGGAGGGCCGCCAGTTTGAGACCCCTGGTGTAAAGGCATGCGTCCCAATACTTTTGGTAATATAGTGTATTTGAGCGGGCCATATCCATCTACGGGAATCCCAACTCTGCTTCACTGATATCACCCATGCTTGTCTAAGGACCCCGTCGCCCCCCCCCCCCAATGAAGGGCCACTGGCTGTCCCATAGGCTGGCTGAGGATCACAGTGAGCGATTGTACGCGGCTCACACCTGCATCCTCTGGCTGGGCGCGCTCCGTGCCTCATAAAGGACAGGTTAATTCATTTCACCCCCAAGTTCAATGAGAAGCAGCAGATAATAGGCAGTGTCTGGGCAACCGGATGTATCCATTCCCCCAGCGCCACCGCCGGACAGGACGGCTAATTTATTGTCCTATAAAGCCCATTTTTGTGCCCAGTGTTGCCGAGCGCGCAAATGGTGTCTCCCCGCACGTCTTTATCCCCGCAAAACAATGATTCCCCCATCAGATCCCACCACCTGCGGCTTTTCACGCCGAGGAAGTCTCCCGGAGAAGGGGAGATATCTATATATATTATTTTATTTCTATTAAAGGCACATTGACCCCTTTTCAGCCTCCGATCATTCAATGAGTTCCAAGACAAGGCCGGGGCTATACAATCCCGGGACAATGCGATCGCATCTGCTTACATTCATCCCTCTGCAGGCTTATCAAAAGTTTCAACCCTTCGGGTCGTCAGTAAATGGTGGAGATTGTTTTTAGTTGTTTTTTTGGATCTTGGTCGGGTGGGGAACATCGTTGCACTGAATATTTCTTTATTTATGGACCCCCCCCCCCCCCAATGGAATCATTAACACTTGGACCATTATGCTAGACACCAAGAAAATGCCCCTCAAAGTAGATGTGATATTTAGTTAAATAAAGTGCTGTGTGCTCCTAAATAACTGCCAGTCCTTAAAATAAATAAATATATTTTTTTTTTATTCTAAATAAAATATTTGTTATTATTTATCACACATAAAATAATAATACTGTTATTATTGTTATTATTAGTATTATTATTATTAGACATAGATAAATCTTGTTTATCATTATTATCATTATCCTAAACAACTGCCATTTTTTTAATATGATAAGTAATTAAAGTAATATTTATTATACATGGAATATTTATTATTATTTATCACACATAATATAGCAAGAGTCATATTAATAATAATGAAAAAGTATTATTATTTTTATTATACAGGATTTATATAGCGCCAACAGTTTGCGCTGCACTTTACAACATGAGGGCAGACAGTACAGTTACAATACAAATCAGTACAGGAGGAATCAGAGGGCCCTGCTCATTAGAGCTTACCATCTAAAATATACATTATTATTATTATTATTATTATTCATAATTAAGTAAATATTTTTATTATTATTATTATCATTATCATTAAACATAATTAAATATGTGTTATTTTTAGTAGTAGTAGTAGTAGTAGTAGTAGTAGTAGTAGTATTAGCATTAGTAGTATTATTATCATTATCCTAAACAACTGCTATTTCTCAAAATGATACATAATTAAATACATTAATCATTTATTATAAATTAAATGTATTATTATAATTAGTATTATTATTAGACATAATTAACCATTTAATATTATTAGACATAATTAACTTTTTTTATTAATTGTATTATTATTACCATTATTATTATTATTATTATTAATATAATCATTAGTAAACACAATTTATATGGGGGGCAAACTGTTTACATGTGTGTATGTTGAGGATGTTATATGTTTACATATGTGTGGAACTTAACTTTAGAATTTCATTGTAATTTGCGTTGCAATGAATGAATGAATGAATGACAATAAAGTATTTATCTTATCTAATTTAATATGTATTATTATTATTATTTGTGTTATTTTTACTAGTAGTAGTAGTATTAGCATTTGTATTATTATTATCATTATCCTAAACAACTACTATTTCTCCAAATAATACATACCGGTAATTAAATACATTAATCATTTATTCTAAATTAAATGTATTATTATTATTATTATTATTAGACATAATTAACCATTTAATATTATTATTATTAGCCACAATTAACTTTTTTTTATTAATTGAATTATTATACATAATTCAATATGTATTATTATTACCATTATTATTATTATTATTATTAATATAATCATTAGTAAACACAATTTATATGGGGGGCAAACTGTTTACATGTGTGTATGTTGAGGATGTTATAGGGTTACATATGTGTGGAACTTAACTTTAGAATTTCATTGTAATTTGCGTTGCAATGGCAATAAAGTTTTTATCTTATTTAATTTAATATGTATTATTATTATTATTATTATTATTTCTAGACATAATTGAATATGTATTATGATGATTATTATTACGGGGAGAGACGGACGGGGCGGAGTGTTGTCACCCTATAAAAGGACGTGTTCTTTATGGCAGGGTCATGAGGTGCGATTTATTAAATTACTTTAATACTTTAAATTACATATTAATTAAATAAATATTTAAATATTAAAATCAAATATGTATGATTATTATTATTTTTTTTTATTATTATTATTATTATTACTACCATTTTTAGTAATCAATTTTTCAGTGTGTTTAAAGGAATATATTGAAAATTTTATAGAAAACAATCATCTTTTACACAGCGGAAGGATCAGTGGTGGAAGTTGCCCGTGTCTCGGTTTGGCCATGGCAGACTCCGCGCCCCCTCCCAGCTGTGAATTAATGAACGCTGTGACATGCAGGAAAAGAGAAGACAATTCATTGTGCTCCGTCAGGCGGTGAAAACAATAAATAAAGTGTTATGCAATCCGGGAAAAATGCAGCGGAGGCCCCATGAAGATGCGGCGAGCATAAATATGTTCTTGTATTGTGAGGGACGATTACCATGGCAAAAACCAAAGACTGCCCCGGAGGGCAACTCCAGCTGAACAGCCAAATTCTCCGTTATAGTGAAACCCCCCCTGGCTAAACCTTCCTGGAGACACGACTGGGAGTGAGTAGACAGTAAAGGGAAACGCCAACCTTGAGAGATGTCTCGGGAAGAGGCGTCCCGGTTAGAAGAAAATTCTTTGACTTCTGTTTGGGTGACATCTGTAGTCCTCGAAGTTTCTGTCCTGGCAGGGCCGGGACAAGAGGTGGGCAGGAGGGGAAGCTGCCCTGGACACAGAGAAGAAGCTGCCCTGGACACAGAGAAGGAAGGGGGCAAGGAATAGACACAGGGTGGTACACTCTTTCCGTGGCATGCATTAACAGTGGGGGAAGGGGACACAATTCTGGATCCTTGCCCCGGGGGCGCTGGACAGACTTGTTCCTGGTACTGTGTCCTTGGTGACAAGGGTGGAGAATCAGTTGGTGGTAGTAGGTTCGCTTTAATCCCCTCGTTCATTCTTGCAGTTGAAGGTTGGTTGGAATAAGCTGAAATTATGAGAACGTTGACCTGTGGTCAATGATGTCACCACCTTCACCACCGCTTCCATTAAATAGACCAAGGGAGCTGCCACCCGGTTATGTCTATGTACCCCATACTCATTCATGTGTGGGGGGCAGGAAGTGTCTTCAGGTGTCTTCCATATCCAATAAAACCCTCACCCACAGGCCCCCACATCCACCAGCCAGGGTTGTGGGGATGAGGCCCTTTTCCTCATCAACATGGGATCAAGGTGCTTCACCAGGGGGACCCTCTGGGCGGAGTGCCCCATATTGAGGGCATTTGTCCTGGTATGGTACGGGAGGAGGGGCACAGGCTTGTCCCCCCCCTGCCTCCCTTTCTTGGCCAGCCAGACTGCCTGCTCAGATGAAAACCCTCACCCACAGGCCCCCACATCCACCAGTCAGGGTTGTGGGGATGAGGCCTTTTTCCTCATCAACATGGGATCAAGGTGCTTCACCAGGGGGACCCTCTGGGCGGAGTGCCCCATATTGAGGGCGTTTGTCCTGGTATGGTACGGGAGAAGGGGCACATGCCCCCCCCCCCCCCACTCCCTTTCTTGGCCAGCCAGACTGCCTGCTCAGATGAAAGGTTTTGTATGAATTTTTAGGGGGACCTCGTGCTTTTTTTTTTTTTTTTTTTTTTCAATGAAATGTAATTTGCTGGTGGTTTTACAAACGTTTTCTCCTTTGCAAACGTCGATGCTGCTGCAGCACATTCTGTACATCCCAGAGATGCTCCATTCACAGGCAGGTAAAGGACATCCCCAGGTATGTTATTTAACTGATTGCCGACCGGGCACAGAAGATTTACTGCTACAGTGTAGGCCGACTGCAGAATCACATATACACTATATTACCAAAAGTATTGGGACGCCTGCCTGTACACGCACATGAACTTTAATGCCATCCCAGTCTTAGTCCGTAGGGTTCAATATGGAGTTGGCCCACCCTTTGCAGCTATAACAGCTTCAACACTTCTGGGAAGGCCGTCCACAAGGTTTAGGAGTGTGTCTATGGGAATGTTTCACCATTCTTCCAGAAGCGCATTTGTGAGGTCAGGCACTGATGTTGGATGAGAAGGCCTGGCTCGCAGTCTCCACTCTAATTCACCCCAAAGGTGTTCTATGGGCCCCTTCCTGTTCCAACATGACTGCCCACCAGAGCACAAAGCAAGGTCCATAAAGACATGGATGAGCGAGTTTAGGGTGGAGGAACTTGACTGTCCTGCACAGAGTCCTGATCTCAACCCGATGGACAAACAAAAAAGACCCCGAGTGGTGGACTTTGAAAGCACGTACAATAAGTAAAAATATATGGAGTATAAAATAGATTTATTAATTGTAGATATCATAAAAACATAAGTAGCGAAAAAGATATACAGTACAGTGGTCTATAGTACTTTTTCACCCTACGCGTTTCGGAAGCGCCCACGTCTCCTTCCTCAGGGGTAAGTATTAGGCAAAAGGCATTTCTATTCAAAAGACAAGTAACATATTAGAAAATGAAGACAGATATATGTATCCATATAGGTTGTGCCAGTTTCTATACATTACACTTAAGTATTCAATATAGAGTACTGAACAGACATTCCTGACCTCAACCCGATAAAACACCTTTGGGATGAATTAGAGCGGAGACTTTGATCCAGACCTTCTCATCCAATATCAGTGCTGCCCTCACAAATGTGCTTCTGGAAGAACGGTCAAACATTCCCATAGACACACTCCTAAACCTTGTGGACGGGACTCCCCCCTCTCTCGGTGGGCGGCCACTCTAGGACTCACAGACGTGTGGAGGTGGAAATACCCTAGGATCAGGGGGTACACTTGTAGCTCGGCTACGTATACCGCTATGTCAAGGATAGATCTTATATATGTCAGCAGCCCGATCCTATCTAAGGTACAGGAAATTGCAGTCCTCCCCAGAGGGATATCAGACCATGCTCCTCTCCTCCTTAAGCTATGCATTAGAACATGCCCGGGTGACTCCTTGTGGCGTCTGTCACGGTTCTGGATATCAGATGAGCGGGTTGAGCCAGTGGTAGAGGCTGCCGTCATGGCATACTGGGCCCCTGATCCCGAGGGTACTGGGAACCCTGCCAGATGGGAACAGTTCAAAGAACACATTAAACAAAAATATATTGAGACCATAGGCTCGGCCCGCTCGGCCTCCAGAGCTTCGCTGGCACATGCGGAGGACACTGCCCAGAGACTGGAAAGAGAGTATGGTGAAGGTAGAAGGGAGGATCAGAGAAAGGACCTGCTAGTGGCATGGAGAGAGGTTCAACTACTAAGAGTGGCGGCTGCAAAAAAGCAGCTACTTTTTCAGTCACAGAAGATATTCGAGCAGGGTGAGCGATCTGGCAGGATGCTCGCCTGGCTTTCTAGGGAACCGGATGACACTACCCACATAGCTAACATTAGAGAAGAGTCCGGGGGGCTGGTATCCGATTCGGAGGGAATTAACAAGCAGTTTGCCATCTATTACAGGAGACTGTACTCCTCTAGAGCGGAACATACGCCTGAGGAACTGCAGACGTTTCTAAGTAACATTGACTTCCCTACTCTCACTAACGAGGCCCGAGCTCACCTAGACGCTCCTATCACCCTAAAAGAAATGCACATAGCAATCTCCTCCATGCAGGCTGGCAAAACCCCGGGAGACGATGGCCTCCCGGCGGAGTTTTTCAAGACGCATGTGACATCTATTACAGGTAGACTGAGAGGGACCCTCGTCTCGTCCCTTAGAGATGGCGTCCTTCCGGACTCCATGATGAGGGCAGTGATTGTAGTCATTCCCAAACCGGGGAAGGACCCTGAGCTGTGCTCGTCGTATAGACCAATATCGTTATTGAATGTTGACGCCAAGATCCTGACAAAAGTTTTAGCCAATCGTCTCAATGCGGTCATACTTTCTTTGATACATGGGGATCAGACCGGATTTATGCCGGGCAAGGGCACTGACATTAACCTGAGGAGATTGTTTACTGTGATGGCCAGGGTGAATGGTGGGGAGGGGGGGGAGGTGGTCGCTTCTCTGGATGCTGAAAAGGCATTTGACTCGGTGGAGTGGGAATACCTATGGAATGTGCTACGGAGGTTTGGGCTGGGCCCGATATTTATTTCATGGCTGCAAATGCTATACTCTAATCCATCGGCAAGGGTCCGTACGAACGGCCGCCTCTCTGCACCATTCCCACTTCACCGAGGCACCAGACAGGGGTGTCCCCTCTCCCCGGCCCTTTTCGCACTTGCTATTGAGCCACTGGCTATTCTCCTTAGGTCGTCGTCAACAGTGACCGGCATATCGGTCTACCCCATTGTCGAAAAAGTGTCCATGTATGCGGACGATACCCTCCTCTACCTCAATGACTCCCAGACCTCGCTGAGGGCGGCGTTGGAAGTGATTGATTCGTTCGGGACTTACTCTGGGATCAGGATAAACTGGGATAAGTCGGTTGTATTCCCACTTACTCAGAACGCACCCCCAGTAGGGCTCCCAGCGCCACTGCAATGGGTAGAGAGCTTTAAGTATTTGGGCATTCAGATTCATAGGAACCTCCCAAGGTACTTTGAACTAAATATCCAACCTGTAATGAATAAGCTAGTAAGAAAATGCTCGGTCTGGAAAAACCTGCCACTGACACCAGTGGGCAGGGTGAACTTGATCAAAATGTCATTCCTCCCCAAGTTTTTATATGTATTTAGAAATACTCCAGTTCACATAACCAACCACTTCTTCCGGAAGCTAGATCAGACCCTGGGCTCCTTCATATGGCAGGGGACAGTGACGAGAGTGGGTAAGGCCATACTCCAGCTACCGCTCTCCGAGGGGGGACTTGCCCTTCCCAACTTCCGTAGATATTACTGGGCAGCGGTCCTCGTGACAGTTAGGTGGTGGTTCACCCAGGATAAATCCAACCCTTCAGTTAATTTGGAAGCAGCAATCGTTGGTTCATATTCAGAGCTAAGTAATTTAGTGTATCGGGGACCTAGATCCACCTCTGATATTACCATACCCATGAGAACCACGGTAAGGGTGTGGAGACAGGTCTCGGGATACCTGGGCAAACCGGCAACGTATTCACCGCACATACCCTTGTGGGGAAACCCAGACATGCCCCACTTACGCACTGTACCTGACCCCTTGGTCTGGGCTCGGTATGGGATAAGGACACTCAGGGATGTCATGCCCGAGGGAAGGCTCCCTACGTTTGACAGGCTCAAGACTAAATTTGAACTTCCCCCCTGGATGTATTTTAGATACCTGCAACTAAGACATGCTCTCAGGGCACAGTTCCCAGACCCCATTACTGTAGAACCTCAGGTGGAGAGGTTGCTGACGTCACGCATTATAGACAGGACTCTCTCGTCTATTTACCTCCGTCTCGCATGTGGGGTGGATAACAGGGCTGGCAGGGCCCTGCTGGCCTGGCAACGCGATCTACCGACATTGACGGATGAGGACTGGTCTGAGAACCTTTCGCAGTTCATTCCTCTTATGATCTCCGCCCGAGATAAATTTGTCCAGCTGAAATTTCTACATAGGGTGCATTACACACCTCAAAGGCTGGCACACATGTTTCATAACTCTGAAGACAAATGTCCGAAGTGTAGAGGGGAGATAGGTAACTACATACACATGGTATGGAGCTGCTCGTGATACAAGACTTCTGGCGGGCAGTGGCTGCTGACGTAGCTAAGATTAGCGGAGTGGCTGTAGGACTTGACCCCCTGATCCTATTATTAGGTATTACAGACAATTTACCCACCTCCACACACAAAAAACTGTTTATCTTTTACACTGCGTATTACGCTAGGAAAACAATTCTTCTCCATTGGAAAACGGCGGACCCTCCAAGAATCTCTGTCTGGAGGGAATTGGTGAATAAGGCCCTGCCCCTATACAAGCTGACTTATATGGGTAGAGACTGCCCCGCGAAATTCCAGAAGATATGGGCATCGTGGGCGGAGGCTAGACACCTTACTGTGTAATGTGGTGGCAGGACAACACTCTGGTGACTCCCCCCTATGGGTCACCATATGGGGAATAGGTGGGCTCTCCCCCCTAGTGTGGAGCTAGGGGCATTGATAGTAAACGCTAGGAACTCTCCTCACATATCTGAGTGGCACACACCCGGGCTAACACCGCTCTGCTTTACTTCCCTAATTTTTTGTTTTTCCCTTTTTCTTTTCCTTTCCCCCCCGCCCCCTACTGGGGGGCACCCAGGGCTTTCAATCGCATATGCAATTTCGACTTGGTCAAGGAAATGGCTCTGGTAGTATAGTTTGGTGAACAATTGCTCCAAACACCAGGGCTCATCTACTCAGAGAGTTACCTTGTCCTTAAGAGATAAGAATGTCTATATACCTAGGACTAAATGTAATACTCCAGTTTCTTATGCAAGCATTGAGATATGTCTTTGTTATTATTCCTATTCTGCTTCTGTATTCTTGATTGTCTCCTCTCCACCTGTTTGAGGAGAGGAGAAACCCTTTTGCGAAGACATTTATTACTACTATTATTTTATTTTTTATTTTTTCTCTTTATTTTTTGCTTGAACATTGAACTGCATGTGATACCTAACATGTAACTGTTTGTTTGATTTCAATAAACATTTTTTCTGTTAAAAAAAAAAAAAAAAAAAACCTTGTGGACGTCCTTCCCAGAAGAGTTGAAGCTGTTATAGCTGCAAAGGGTGGAGCCAACTCCATATTGAACCCTACGGACTAAGACTGGGATGCCATTAAAGTTCATGTCCGTGTAAAGGCAGGCGTCCCAATACTTTTGGTAATATAGTGTATGTACATTTACCCATATAAGAAGGTTATGACTATTACTTGCTGTGTCTTTGGGGTATTTACAGTGATGGTGTATTAGTTATGACTGAGGCTTTGCCCTGGTCTTGCATGAATAGCTTCCGTTTTTGCTTTTTAATGCTTTCTTATTCTTTGTCCTATAAAACTCAATAAATTTAGACGATTAGAAAATGTTATCATCAGTCATTTTATTATAATAAATGGTCTCTGGGGCGTCCACCCTGCAGTGCCCACACCTGTCAGTCCAGCGCAGTTAATAGATTAATACAGCTGCGTCGATCCCCCCACCTCCCCACCGCCCCGCTTGTCTTTGAACGTTCAGATATCACCCGGTTTATTTGGGAGTTCATTTTTTTTTTTTTTTTCACCTCCTTGCCCATTGGCTGCCCATTAACAAGGCCGGCACAACATAAAAATGTCCCCGGGGTGCTGGGGGCTTTCCCACGGTCCTGATGCTGCCCTCTGTAAGCAAACTTGGCATCAGACAAAACCAAAGCCTGACAACAATTTAGGAAATACAAAAACAAAAAACAAAAAAAGTATAAAACAAAATCGCTTAGATCTGCGTCTTCCTTTCGGAGTGTTAAAGTTAAAGATCCCTCCAGTCCATGAAAAATACGAAGCGAGGAAGATGACTTCACCCTATCGCTACATTCATAATAATAAAAATATAAATGTTCTATCGGTATAGGTGTTGTATTAATTAACAGGTGTGATGAAGGCTTCAAACTGACGCCATCGAATGTTCCGTTAGACCGCAAGGAGGGTCAATTTACTAAAACTGGAGAAATCTGGTGCAGCTCTACATAGAAACCAATCAGCTTCCAAGTTTTATTGCCAACGCTTTATTAAACAAGCTGAAGTAAGAAGCTGATTGGCTACCATGCAGTGGCGGCTGGCGGTCACATTTTTTTTTTGGGGGGGGCGCAAACAAACTGAAAAATTCTAAATAAAATCAATTGCAGCCTCACTGTGCCTATAAAATTCAGCCCCTTTGCCCATTATATGCAGCCACTGCGCCCATCAAATGTAGCCACTGTGCCCATCAAATACAGCCATTTTGCCCAATATATGCAGCCACTGTGCCAAACATGTGCAGCCACTGTACCCACCAAATACAGCCACTGTCCCCATCATGTGCAGCTACTGTGCCCACCAAATACAGCCACTGTGCCCATCATGTGCAGCCACTGTGCCCATCATGTGCAGCCACTGTGCCCACCAAATACAGCCACTGTGCCCATCATGTGCAGCCACTGTGCCCACCAAATACAGCCATTGTGCCTGTCATATGCAGCCACTGTGCCCATCATATGCAGCCACTGTGCCCACCAAATACAGTCACTGTGCCCATCATATGCAGCCACTGTGCCCACCAAATGCAGCCACTTGTGCCCATCAAATGCAGCCATGTGTGCCCGTCAAATGCAACCATTTGTGCCCGTCAAATGCAGCCATTTGTGCCCATCAAATTCAGCCATTTGTGCCTGTCAAATACAGCCCCTTGTGCCCAGTATATGCAGCCACTTGTGCCCATCATATGCAGCAACTTGTGCCCATCATATGCAGCCACTTGTGCACATCAAATGCAGCCACTTGTGCCCGTCCAATGCAGCCACTTGTGCCCGTCAAATGCAGCCATTTGTGCACAGTTTATGCAGCCATTGTGCCCAGTGCCCACCGACCCCCCCACTTGCGGGGCTCGCAGCTCCGGCAGCACCCCCAACCCCCCCCCGCGGCTCTGACAGACCACCCCGATACTTACTGTAGGCAGGCAGCAGCTCCTCTCCAAGACAGTGCACCTCCGCTCCAGCGTGTCTCCTCCGCTCCTCCTTCCTAAGCGCCAGGCATCCAATAGGGTGGCCTGGCGCTTTTTTGGCCAATCAGGAAACAGGTCTGATGCCCTGCCTCCTGATTGGCGGGGAGGAAGGCTAGTGTGAAAATAGAGAAAATTTATTTGCTACCGTCACACAATTGGGTGGAATCAGGGCGCACTCTCTGCGCCTCAAGCCCACCCTATTTTGAAGCCTATTAGAGCCTCTGGCTCTAATCAGGTGCTTCAAAATGTACCACACCCCTCCCGCTCCGCCATAGGAATCCATGCGTCCGGCGTCCTGAAAGGGGCTCGGCGCATGGATGGGGGGGGCGGCGCCCATGTACCCACAATGCACGGGCTGCCACTGCTACCATGTACAGCTGCACCAGGTTTTGTACTCTCCAGTTTAACCACTTGCCTACTGGGCACTTTCACCCCCTTCCTGCCCAGGCCAATTTTCAGCTTTCAGCGCTGTATCACTTTGAATGACAATTGCGCGGTTATGCAACACTGTACACAAATGACATTTTTATCATTTTTTTTTTTTTTAAATAGAGCTTTATTTTGGTGGTATTTAATCACCTCTGGGGTTTTTATTATTTGCTAAATAAACGGAAAAATAAAAGTTTTTCGTAGTTTGTTATAAAATTTTGCAAACAGGTAATTTTTCTCCTTGACTTATGTGCACTGATGAGGCAACACTGGTGCGCACTGATGAGGCGGCACTGATAGGTGGCACTGGGGGGGCACTGATGGGTTGCACTGATGAGGCGGCACTGGTGTGCACTGATGAGGCGGCACTGCTAGGTGGCACTGGAGGGGCACTGATGGTTTGCACTGATGAGGCGGCACTGGTGTGCACTGATGAGGCAGCACTGCTAGGTGGCACTGATGAGGCGGTACTGATAGGAGGCACTGATAGGCAGCACTGATGGGCACTGATAGGTGACACTGATGAGTAGGCACTGATGAGCACTGATTGGCAGCACTGGTGGGCACTGTTGGGACTGCACTGATATTCAGGACACTGATTATCAGTGTGCATGTCCCTTTAACACAAGCAGGTTATCGGCTCTCTTCTCCCTTCCTCACGCTGTCAGCATGAGGAAAGGAAAGCTGATAACCAGCTTGTGTTGACATCATGATCAGCTATCATTGGACACAGCTGATCACATGGTAAAGGGCTGTGATTCATCATATGCTGCAAGTGTGCCCATCAAACGCTGCCAGTGTGCCAAAGTGCCCATCATATGCTGCCAGTGTATCCATCAATTGCTGCCAGTGTGCCCATCAAATGCTGCCAGTGTGCCCATAAAATGCTGCCAGTGTGCCCAACTGCCCATCAAATGCTGCCAGTGTGCCCATCAAATGCTGCCGGTGTGCCCAACTGCCCATCAAATGCTGTCAGTGTGCCCAACTGCCCATCATATGCTGCCAGTGTGCCCATTAAACACTGCCAGTGTATCCATCTAACGCTGCCAGTGTTCCCATAAAATGCTGGCAGTGTGCCCATAAAATGCTGCCAGTGTGCCCAACTGCCCATCACATGCTGGCAGTGTGCCCATAAAATGCTGCCAGTGTGCCCATTAAATGCTGCCAGTGTGCCCACCTGCCCATCACATGCTGCCAGTGTGCCCATCAAATGCTGCCGGTGTGCCAAACTGCCCATCAAATGCTGTCAGTGTGCCCAACTGCCCATCATTTGCTTCCAGTTTGTCCATCAAACACTGCCAGTGTGCCCATCAAATGCTGCCTGTGTGCCCATTAACTGCTGCCAGTGTGCCCCCCCGCCTGCTCGCATCTGCCCGGCACTTACCCTGTGTCTGTGTGGTTGGCTTCTCTGGCTTTAGATACACTCCTAAACCTTGTGGACAGCCTTCCCAGAAGAGTTGAAGCTGTTATAGCTGCAAAGGGAGGGCCAACTCAATATTGAACCCTACGGACTAATGCCCCGTACACACGGTCGGATTTTCCAATGGAAAATGTCCTATCGGACAATGTTGTCGGAAATTCCGACCGTGTGTGGGCACCATCTGACTTTTTCCGTCTGATTTTCCGACTGACAGTTTTATCTCCTGCTCTCAAATTTTCCGACAACAAAGTCCTATCGGACTTTTTCCGATCGTGTGTAGCGAATTCCGACGGACAAAGTGCCACGCATGCTCAGATCACATTATAAGACCAAAGCTATTGGCTACTAGCCTCTACGTAGTCCCGTCGTAGGCAACAAACGTCACCACGTTCAGAATGATCGGATTTTTCGACAACTTTGTCCGACCGCGTGTATGCAACACCAGTGTCGGACAAAATCCGTCTGAAAAAATCCGATGGATTTTGTGGACTGGGATGCCATCAGAGTTCATGTGCGTGTAAAGGCAGGTGTCCCAATACTTTTGACAATATAGTGTATGTAACTACATATCAATGTAATTAAATAACTATGTAACTATATATAGCTGTGTAACTTTATAACTTTATCACTACAGCATAACTATTTAACTTTAACAAACATATCGGAAAATCTGTGAAATCAGTGATAGTTCCGTGTCAGAGCCGACTACGACAAAATGAACCTGTCCCGAGTCCCGACCACGGCACCATTCAGTGCCCCTTCCTCCATGCCATAAGAGACTGAACCCCCCACAAACAAGCCGCCTCCACCCGCCAAGACAAAGCCAGGACAATGCCTTGTCAGGTCCAACTCGCCGAGCTTCTATCCAATGTTTAGGCTTCATTGCACATTCTGAATTCCTTGTGTCCACCCCGGGACGCTTTATGGGAAACCAACAAAGGGAAAGCATTCCTCCCTAGACATCTATATACAAGGTTAGGTATGGATGTGAGGGGAGGGTTGGAGGATTGGTATAAATCCCTGTTACCCATCCCATCACTCCAACCATTACCTGGAACCACTCCCGAGGGGCAACATTTGTTTGCAGATCAGTCTTTTGCTGTGGATTTGGCCTCCCTGGGCCACCACAGACCGCAATTAGAGAAGAGAAGAGAACACACAACACATGGACTTTCCCAAAAGACTCAGTGGACTACGTAGATCACTTTGTTAATTACTGACCAACTTGGTACTTTAAATAATGTTCCGAATAGCAATCCAGTTGTACGTTTACTACATTTCCATGTTCCGTTTTACCACAAGAACATGATCACCCACACATAATGTGGGTAGAAAAAGTGGAACAAATTCACTTCACCAAGGACCTTGATCTTTTCTGGTCATTCCAATTATAAAATGACGAAAATGTTTTTGTTAGATGGTAGTGGTTCCCGTCCTCTGGACTCTACATTTTTTTAAACTGGTTATGCTGGTAGTTCAGCATGCCACATAACAGTACTAGATAAGCCAAAAACCATTGCCCCCTGTTTCCGGCCCAAGTAGCAGAACTATAGAACGCTCTGAACCAGAGCCTGTATTCTGTTCACAAACAAGGAATGTCAACATTTATTACAGACAGGCAGATATGCATTTGGAGTGGTACATGATATTGGTGTGATATGGGACCAATAGAGGATTTAAAAAACAGCTGACAAAAACAAACAGTTAGCTAATTCAGAAGCAGATCCTTAAATCTACTGCAAGCAATTCTAGCTCCTCTTATAATAGGTTGGCTCCCGTTTTTTAAAAGTTAAAGACCACTCATCAGACAATTGTATGGTATCAAAAGGAAATGCTTTCGCAGGACATGTGAAGCAAAATAGGCTGCTTGGCCAGTTCACCCAATTCACCAGCCCCTACCACAATTCTTCTTTCATTGCACATTCTGAATTCCTTGTGTCCACCCCGGGACGCTTTATGGGAAACCAACAAAGGGAAAGCAGGGATGAGCAGTAAATAAAACAAAAAACGTGTTCTCTATTCCCTGTGCTGTTAGGGGCTTATTCATTAAGCTGTCATTGTTATATCTCCATTTTTGTTTTATGACAAATAGAATTTCGGAAAGTTTTGCCTTTTTATGATTAAAGAGACCCTGTCACCAGACCATTCATTTCAGCAACACTCTTCCCATAAGGTTATGTTTGCTTATTATTTCCCTGTAAAATCCTTACTTGTGTAGACATCTCAAAGTCCCGAGACTGTCCCGTGACTGCTGCGCGGTGCCGCCATCTTGGATGTGATGTCAGCAGCTCCAGAAAACACTCAAGTGACAAGTATTACCATTCACTCCTCCCTAGGCTTCTATATACAAGGTTAGGTAGGGAGGTGAGGGGAGGGGTGGAGGAGCTGGGCCACCACAGACCGCAATTAGAGAAGAGAAGAGGGCTATGACGTGTTAGGAGGGAGGAGCTGGGCGGCACAGACAGCTAGACACTCCCATAAGAGGAGAGGGCTATGACGTGTTAGGAGGGAGGAGCTGGGCGGCACAGACAGCTAGACACTCCCATAAGAGGAGAGGGCTATGACGTGTTAGGAGGGAGGAGCTGGGCGGCACAGACAGCTAGACACTCCCATAAGAGGAGAGGGCTATGACGTGTTAGGATGGAGGAGCTGGGCCAACACAGACAGCAATTAGACATTCCAAGAAGAGAAGAGGACTATGATGTGTAAGGAGAGAGGAGCTGGGCCAACATAGACAGCAATTAGGCACTCCCAGAAGAGAAGAGGGCTATGATGTGTAAGAACGGAGGAGCTGGGCCAACATAGACAGCAATTAGGCACTCCCAAAAGAGAAGAGGGCTATGATGTGTAGGAACGGAGGAGCTGGGCCAACATAGACAGCAATTAGGCACTCCCAAAAGAGAAGAGGGCTATGATGTGTAAGAACGGAGGAGCTGGGCCAACATAGACAGCAATTAGGCACTCCCAAAAGAGAAGAGGGCTATGATGTGTAGGAACGGAGGAGCTGGGCCAACATAGACAGCAATTAGGCACTCCAAAAAGAGAAGAGGGCTATGATGTGTAAGAACGGAGGAGCTGGGCCAACATAGACAGCAATTAGGCACTCCCAAAAGAGAAGAGGGCTATGACGTGTAAGGAGGGAGAAGCTGGGTGGCACAGACAGCTAGACACTCCCATAAGATGAGAGGGCTATGACGTGTTAGGAGGGAGGCGCTGGGCCAACACAGACAGTAATTAGGCACTCCCAGAAGAGAAGAGGGCTATGACGTGTAAGGAGGGAGGAGCTGGGCCAACACAGACAGCAGTTAGACATCCCAGGAAGAGAAGAGGGCTATGACGTGTAAGGAGGGAGGAGCTGGCTCAACACAGACAGCAATTAGACATTCCGAGAAGAGAAGAGAAGAGAAGAGGGCTATGATGTGTAAGGATGGAGAAGCTGGGCCAACATAGACAGCAATTAGACACTCCCAGAAGAGAAGAGGGCTATGGCGTGTTAGGACGGAGGAGCTGGGCCAACACAGACAGCAATTAGAAGTTCCCAGAAGAGAAGAGGGCTATGATCTGTAAGGAGGGAGGGGCTGGTTCAGCACAGACAGTAATTAAACAATCCTAGAAGAGAAGAGGGCTATGGCATTTAAGAAGGGAGGAGCTGGGCCAGCATAGACAGTGATCAAACAATCCCAGAAGAAGAGAGCAACCAAAATACACAGCAAACGTGAAAATACAAGTGAACCATAACCAACTGACAAAAAGACCTAGCAAACTACCTAAGACCCCTTTCACACTGAGGCGCTTTTCGGGTGCTTTCATGTTAAAAAAAGCGCTTGAAAAGCTCACGAAAGCCTATTTCCATTAAAATCAATGAATGCTTTCACAGTGCGCTGATGGGGCGGTGAAAACACACCCCTCTCCTTTGAAATGAATGGAAAGCTCTTCAAAAGCGCCTGAAACGCTCTTCAAAAGCACTAATTGTTTTACTGGCGGTTTAGAAGCGCCCCAGTGTGAAAGGGGCCTTACTTGCAACTAGCTATATACTATATAAAGAATATGAGAAAAGCAGGGCAATACCAGAGATGCAAGGAGGAGGGGGGAAAACAGGACTGGAATCAGGAACAAGGGGGAGTAGTTACAAGGCAGCAGGGTACAGGGTATAGGGTATAGGCAAAGGCAAGATTAGGAGCAGGGTCAGGATGAATAGCAAGCAATATCTGGTGAGCAGAGCAAAACATGGAAGGAGGTACTGATGAAGTAGGGATTAAATACCCTCCCAGCAGCCAGCAGATCCTATTAATCAGTCTCCAGACTCCACCTGATGCTGGCTGCTGGGAGGGTATTTAGTCCCTCCTCTATCAGTATCTCCTGGTACACCTGCTGGTGGACACCAGAACTACAACCTTCCGCTCTGGGAACCAGAGTGCCATCAACGGGTGTTCCAAGCTCTGTACCTTTGGTTAGCCCGTATCACCAACCAGGGAGCACATAAAACCCTAAGGAATGTCGCGTCATTTAAAGATTCACAGGCTGATGTCTTATCTTTGGATGTATAAATTGCAGAAGGAAAAAGAGCTACTGTTTCTTTTTTAGTGATTGGATTTGTGTATAAAGGAAATTGTTGAATCTTACTAGTTCCAAAAGTATACACTTTTTAACTAACTAGAGTAACTGCAGATATGCACCCGATAACTATCCCAGGTAATCATTGACCACAAAAGAAATATTGGCTAGCTGTCTCTCGACCCCCAAACTCAACAACCCCCTTTTGACCCTGGCACCTGCTGGGTGTTGGGGATCTTTTCTATCTTTCTTGCTTGTCTTGTTTTCAGGATTGCTGCCAAGTGTTTGCTGCCATGTGCCTAATGTGTTGCAGCTGCAGGAGCCCCAAACCCCATATGCCAGCTGCAAGGGTTTACTAGGAAAGTCAGTGTTGGCCTGTTAAAAGGATAGCCAGAATGTGCAACTGCATTTGCAAAATGCACAGTCTATTTGTCTTTAGTAAATCAACACCCCAATAACTTCCCAAAGCACTGTCTATGTGAATAACTAACTGACTGCGGGAACATGGAAGAAGTGAGGAGGGTCTAGCTAGAACTGAAATAACTAACATGGAACGGGAGGGGAGGACAGAGGAAAATACCAAACAGTGGTGGCTGGTGGTAATTTTTTTGTGGGGGTGGCAAACAACACCCCGGGTTGGTCGGTCGGTCGGCGGTCAGTTGGGTGAGTCTGGTGCACTTACCCCATCTATGGTGGGCAGTGCTTCTCCCGGGCTTCACCAGCGGCTTCCCTTTGCTCGGCGGCGGCCACGTCTTTCCCTTCCCCTGCTCTCCACGGGCATTGCGGCGGCTTCCGTTTATATCACGCGCCTTCCACACCTTTTTTCAGTTGGCTTCTGCTTCCCCCTCCTCCTCGGCAGCAAATTGGGACTCTTCTTTTTTCGGCCAATCGGAAAACGGGTCTCAGACCTGCTTCTGATTGGTCCGATTGAGGATCAGTGTTTCAAAAGCGAATATTCATTCTCTGTTGTAACACCTGGGTGGGCTCCTGGCGCAATGCTCTGCGCCACGAGCCCACCCTATTTTGAAGCCTATTAGAGCCTCTCACTGTAAACAGGTGCTTCAAAAATACACCCCGCCGCTGTAATTTACGCAGCCGGTGTCCTGAAAGGGGCCGGATGCATGAATAAGGGGTGGCGGTGTCCTTTTAAAATAGCGCCGGTGGATAGAGGGGGCAGGGCTCCGGCCCTCCTAATGGATGGGTCACCACTGATACCAAAAGTAAACAAGTTGTAGTGGCCAGAAACTGCCACTAGACGTCAGCATACTACAAAATAATAGCAACCTATTGCAGTTCAATTCAACATAGAAAAATGACATGAAAGTGGGGCCAACCAGTCCCATAGCACATGACTTGTTTGAGAATGGAAAGTTGTCACTCATCTGGCCGTGTACGTCGAGTCTTAGACGCGGAATGGTATCATTTTATTGTTTCTGTGACCCGTCTTATCAGATCCTGCTGCCGAGCTGCAGACTTTATGAAACAATGTGAAACATCAATACAGACAACTTGCCAAAGGCGCGGGATTACCAGGAGAAGCAAAACAAGGAGATTGGATTTTTTTTTTTTACTTTAACGCTGTAAATCCTCTGCGGCTTTTCTCACTGCTGTATTGTTACAGCAAACTTCTCCAGTAAATTGTAGGGGGAACTTTAAGGTTTATATATTTTTTTAAAGACCTGGTAAACCTTAAAGAACAACTAGACCAACATTTAAAAATAAATACAGGGCAAGCATTGTAAAAAAAACAAAAAAAAAAACATAATATATTGTACTACAGAAATCAGAATGTGCAGGGACTTGTTTTTTCCCCGCACTAGAATCGGATCAAATGGGTGTTCTCACCTATGCGATCCAATTCCTGTGCGAAATTCACAATTCGCACTGCGATCTGACACCCGCAGCGGTTCACACAAGGCAGTGTGAACTGCCTGCGGGAGAGGAGCGATGCTGGAATTGCGCCAGTTCCCGCATCGCACTAGTGTGAACCCAGCGTCAAAGTGCTAAGGAAAGGAAATCCATGTGATTGGTCACAGCTGATCACATGGTAAAGGGCCGCTGTGATTGGCTCTTTACCTCGATCACATAGCGCGCCCCAAGCACAAACAAAAAATGCCTAACTAACAGGAAGACTAACAAACTAACTATATATAACATGTACAATATATATACAAGATGAGGAACACAGGTAACAGGGAACACCAGGGATGCAAGGAAGGGGGATCAAGACTGGGTACAGGAACAAGGGGAGCAAATGTAAGGCAAAAGGGTGCAGGGTACAGGATGCAGGACTAAAAGTGTAATGTGTAATGGCGGAGGAGGACTTATATACCCGCCAAGCAGCCAGAATCAGGTCGAAACTGCTGGCTGCTGGGAGACACCTACTGGGGGACACTGGAACTACAACCTTCCACTTGGGGGAAGCACCAGCAGGTGATTCAGGTCCTGACAGGTGTCCTCACATACGTTGGAGAGGTTCCTCCTTCCTGCCAGTCAGCACAGAACTGGCATCTAATGCCCCGTACACACGGTCGTAAATTCCGACCACAAAATCCGTCTGATTTTTTTCAGACGGATTTTGTCCGACACTGGTGTTGCATACACACGGTCGGACAAAGTTGTCGTAAATCCGATCATTCTGAACGTGGTGACGTTCGTTGCGTACGACGGGACTACGTAGAGGCTAGTAGCCAATAGCTTTGGTCTTGTAATGTGATCTGAGCATGCGTAGCACTTTGTCCGTCGGAATTCGCTACACACAATCGGAAAAAGTCCGATAGGACTTTGTTGTCGGAAAATTTGAGAGCAGGATCTCAAACTTTTTTCCGTCGGAAATTCCGACGGAAAAAGTCCAATGGAGCCCACACACGTTCGGAATTTCCGACAACATGGTCCGATAGGACATTTTCCGTCGGAAAATCCGACCGCGTGTACGGGGCATAATAGGGCCTCCTCTTGGATCCTGCATCTCAGGTCCAATGAAGTCAAGACCTTGACAACCCTAGAGATGACATCAGCAATGCAAAGGATTCCTTCACTCATAAAGGAGATTTCAAAACAAAAATTAAAAGCAAATTAGCATTACTAGGGGATGGAGAGCTCTAGAACTGGCTCTAGAACTCTCTAGAACTGTCTCACAGACTTTGGCTAAGCAATGAGATTACTCTCCAGACCAACAGTCGGCAACTGGCTGATTGGATTTGTGACATTAGCATCATTATTCCAGCTTCTATCAAACCGGTACCTGAAAAAACCCTGATGTCTTGGCCAAACCTCATTTTGCAATAACATCACAAGCTCACGGGGTTGAAAAAATCCCAAGCATGTTATTTCTTGTGTGCCTGGAGTAGGTTCTGGATTCTGGGACTAGACTGTATAACTTGACCAAGTCAGAGCTAAGGGCTTCCACCATTTGTTCATATCTTAGTAACCGCACATGACACAAATTGGAGTCTAATGACCATGACTAGTGTAGCCTAGATAATACACCCCATCTGTTGTAACCCCTTACTCACCACTATTTCTTACCCCTCTCTAAAATAATAGACCACACCGTACTTATGGAGTAAATGGCCACAACAGCCTTTATTAAATATAAAACTCCAATTTATTCAAAATATAAATAACCAATTAAATACCATATAAATAACCATAACATAAACACATAACATCAGTAACCCCTGGTTACACCCACTATTGTTGGTCAGTGACGGGGCAGGGAAATTGTACCATAAACAAACATAACACCGTATATATATATAAATATATATATATAACACCAGGGGGCACTGCGGGATTTAACCGAAACCAAACTAGGCCTCCACTTAAACCGCCCGGAGACAAATACCTATCCCGCAGTGCAACAAAGAGTACATCAAATTACTTTGATGTACTACAACCGGAGGGGCCATCTACTGACGAGCCCCCCACAGGAGGGGCCATCTACTGACGAGCCCCCCACACACTTACCAACTACCAAACTGCCACCGTCACTGACCCACAATAAAACACCGCCACCCCTCCTTGAAGAGCCGTCACTCTGCTGCTGTTTCTGAAATGACAACAAAAACATTAAAACCTCCAAAACAAACCTAAAACCATAGGGAGGGTGGGTGGGAAAAACTGCCTCCTCTCGTGTTTCCTCCTGACTGCGTGACTCCGTTAAGCCACGCCCACCTTTTATATTTGCAGCTCCCCCTTTTCTGATTGGCCTAGCCCCGCTAAGCCACGCCCACCATTTATATTTGCCGCACCCCCTTTTCTGATTGGCCTAGCCCCGCTTGGCCACCCCCACCTATACCCCTTGGTGTGTACTCGACACACAGTCATGCCTGGCCCTCCCCTACATTGCCCTGCGGTCCATTCGGTCCGTCCCTCTCTTATCAGCCCTTTATCAACAAATTGTATAAATAACATATTAACATTCCATACAGTATAAATGGAGCCACACATTCCTTGTAGGCCTCTTACCTTAACATAAAGCTAGGCCTTCAGCCGAAAAAACAAAGACCCTGAGACAATGATAGCAGATACAGCTATGAACAACCCCCCTGGTTAACTCTCACTGGACCATACAAAATAAGGGAAGACAAAAATAAAGACAGGTCGTTACCAATGTACATTTTGCTCATAATAACCACCCTTAAGGACCTTGTACCCCACCAGCTGCTATGACATATCCACACCCAAAGCCAAAAATGTCCCCAACAGAATGCAAAATCATCCCCAAATCTAAAGATGGGAATGAGGGTGGGAAGTGTTTCCCAATATCAGCTCTCTTCTGATAGAAGTCCTCCTTCTTCTGCCAGACCCATCAATCTGGTAAGTACCCCTTGAATCCTCTTTACTTTAGCCTACAGAAAAAACCCTCCTATGCCAAGTCTCTTTTGAACCCAGCCATGTTGGCCCTGCATCCATGCTTCTTTTTTCTTACTCCGTGCCTAACTTTTTACCCTGACAGGTTCACTTTGATGTCGAGGAGAAGATACACCTTGAAGCAGGTAGTCCATTCAGAGAGATGAATTTGGGTGAACCCCATAGCATGCCACCCTGAGTGACCCTACACCAAAGTTTGGCATGGCCATGAAGAGCACTCCCAATTAACTATTTGTATCTGCATAGTCATAGAAGATGGCTTCCTATTATGAAGAACCACAAGGCAATGTTATGTGGAGAGTTCTAAGCTATTGTGGATATTATAGAGACTGGATGTCAGCAGGTACAAGGAAATGGTTCTGGTAGCTGCCCAGGAATCTAGATAAAGGTGAGAGTGACACACGTGTGAATGTGGTTTAGCCATCTCTGCTCCGTTTTATCTTCAAGTATTAGGAAGCAGCTGCCTGCGATTATGAGGATTTGAAGGATCTAGCTGTGATTAACACTCAGCTGCTATTGGTTTGCCAAACTCCCAAATGGGGATTATGATTCTGCTTCCCGTGAATGTAAGATTGTAGCAGATAGTGGAGGAATTGGGCCCACCCAGAAGGCAAGATGGCAGATGGCCTTATCAGCTGATCTTCGTTTTTTTGTACTTGTAGTCTTGCCCCATGTGGGAGAAATGGCTTTGAAGTGCAGAGGTGTAAGTAGATGCAGCTTTGCTTAGTTGCAGAGTAGGACCCCCCTTTATCACACATGAGATCCTTCATCTGTTTGGTGCTAATTATAAATAAAATTAGGCAGGGTCGGATTTCCATCTCCTGGATCCTGTAGGCACACAAGCAGCCCCTGTATAATGGAACTACGATTTTTACACCAAGTATTATCTTGTTGTACTGGTCTTAAGGCTTTCAAACATGGGTGTTGTTTAGACAAGTGTTTGAAATGCCAATCTCAGATCAGCCCCATGCATGCACTTCAGATCCCAGATCAGTCCCAATGTGTGCACTTCAGATCAGCCCCATGAATGCACTTCAGATCCCAGATCAGTCCCAATGTGTGCACTTCAGATCTCAGATCAGCCCCATGAATGCACTTCAGATCCCAGATCAGTCCCAATGTGTGCACTTCAGATCTCAGATCAGCCCCAATGTGTGCACTTCAGATCTCAGATCAGCCCCATGAATGCACTTCAGATCCCAGATCAGTCCCAATGTGTGCACTTCAGATCTCAGATCAGCCCCATGAATGCACTTCAGATCCCAGATCAGTCCCAATGTGTGCACTTCAGATCTCAGATCAGCCCCAATGCATGCACTTCAACCTCAGATCAGCCCCTAATGCCTGTGTAGCATTACCCCCACAGGGGTTACAGATGTCTGGGTCCCCCACTCCTACACAGCCAGGCAAGTAGCATTTCCAGCTTTCATCCAGACACAAAGAAAATTATTTTTTTAAGTTTTATTTAGGGGTAATAACTTGGATGAGTGATAGAAATTATGGGATGCCCAACTTAGCAGCAACAAACTCAGGGACAACTTCCTCCTTATTGTAGCACCCTCTAGCTAGTGTGATAGATGTACATAGTTTAATTGATAGTTTAGGTAAATTGGCTTGCCTGAGAACCAGGTCTGGGCTCATTCTGGGTCAGGGTTTAGTGCCTCAGGGAGGCTGGATGACTCATCTGACAGCTCTTCTGGTGCCTCCCCCTGTTTTCTGGAACCTTGGAGAACACTCTAGATGTAGAGGGTGGAAGCTAGGAGGGGTTGTCATGCATATTTATGTGGATCCTGGCCAATCCCCAGCAAAAAGTGTCTGGAAGGGGGCAGCTCACCTTATAAATAGGCATGAGTCATGCCAGCAGGGGGAGTCGGGTGGAAGATGGAGATGGAGTCTTGAGGAGGCTGTTGGTGGTCCTTGAGGGTGCCCCCTAGTCTAGGGGGTGACCTCAGGCCTGGGACTCGGGTGCTGGAAGATTCCCCCAACAACACATGGAGGAAAACCTTTGTGGAGGCACAGGAGCAAATGAGACAAGGTCAGGACATCCGGGAGATCTCCTGAGAGTCAGCCAGGTGGACTGGTGAGTGTCAGTCTGGAGGACTGTAGGGAGAAGTTAGCCTGGAGGGTTAGTAAAAGGAGCAGCTGCAGCCAGGTGGGTTGGCAGTGCCTGAAGAGGTGGTGCTGGGATCAGTGACCACAGAGAGGAAGTGCTGGGAAACTGTGAGCTATGTCAACCTATCTTTAAGTTAACTTGAGGACGCCACACCTAGGATGGGTCCCTACCGTTTTACCAATAACACCAGATTTAGACCTCCATCAAGGACCCCAAACCGCCAAAGAACAACAAAAGAAGTATAACAGTACCACCCAAAAAAATAGGGCTGGAGGGAGGGAAGTTCTTCTGACGATTTCTCCTCTGCAAGTGACTCTAAAGCACTCCTCCTCAGCACTATACTCTACTGCTCCTCACAATCACATCATCTACTTGACCAATCAGGTAAGTGTCAGCACCGAACAAACCACTTAGCCCCTTCTACTTGGTTCTCCTTCCACCCTCTCATGTATGCCCTCTGCCTATATTGTTCCTTCTCAGCTCCAGGCATACCTTTATTACTACAGCCCTTTCCATTGTTTTCCAAAGCAGGAGGAACAATCGAAGCCTACCCATTTCTCTCAATGTAAGTTTCCTTTAAGGTCCAGTGGCCTCAAATAATATTTGTTCCATCATTTGCCAAGTTTGATGGCCACTTTAACTCTTTGTCTACACATGGTCTGCAAAAGCTAATACAACTACTAGTCAATGGCCCCTGTGCTCGTCCCATGGAGGGCTTCATTATTAATACAGCCCTTTCCATTATTTCCCAAAGCAGGAGGAGCAATATAAGCCTACCCATTACTCTCACTGTAGGTTTCCTTTAAGGTCCAGTTGCCTCAAATAATATTTGTTCCATCCTTTGCCAAGTTTTATGGCCACTTAAACCTTCTATCCACACATGGTCTGCAAAAGTTAATTTAACTAGTAGCCAATGGCCCCTGTGCTCGTCCCATGGAGGGCTTTGTTATTACTACAGCTCTTTCTATTATTTTCCAAAGCAGGAGGAGCAATAGAAGCCTACCCATTTCTCTCACTGTAAGTTTCCTTTAAGGTCAAGTTGCCTCAAATAATATTAGTTCCATCCTTTGCCAAGTTTGATGGCCACTTGAACCTTCTGTCCTCACATGGTCTACTAAAGCTAATATAACTACCCTGTTTCCCCAAAAATAAGACCTAGCGTGATTGTCGGTGATGGCTGCAATATAAGCCCTACCCCCCAAATAAGCCCTACCCTGTTTCTTCGAAAATAACCCCTACCCTGAAAATAAGACCTACAAGGACTTATTTTGGGGGTAGGGCTTATATTGCAGCCATCACCGACAATCACGCTAGGTCTTATTTTCGGGGGAAACAGGGTAGTAGTCATGGGCCTCTGTGCTCGTCCCATTGAGGGCTTCATTATTAATACAGCCCTTTGCATTATTTTCCAAAGCAGGAGGAGCAATAGAAGCCTACCCATTTCTCTCAAAGTAAGTTTCCTTTAAGGTCAAGTTGCCTCAAATAATATTGGTTTCATCCTTTGCCAAGTTTGATGGCCACCTAAACCTTCTATCCACACATGGTCTGCAAAAGATAATATAACTAGTAGTCAATGGCCCCTGTGCTCGTCCCATAGAGGGCTTCAATATTAATACAGCCCTTTCCATTATGTTCCAAAGCAGGAGGAGCAATAGAAGCCTACCCATCCCATTTCTCTCACTGTAAGTTTCCTTTAAGGTCAAGTTGCCTCAAATAATATTTGTTCCATCCTTTGCCAAGTTTGATGGCCACTTAAACCTTCTATCCACACATGGTATGCAAAAGTTAATTTAACTAGTAGCCAATGGCCCCTGTGCTCGTCCCATGGAGGGCTTCGTTATTACTACAGCTCTTTCTATTATTTTCCAAAGCAGGAGGAGCAATAGAAGCCTACCCATTTCTCTCACTGTAAGTTTCCTTTAAGGTCAAGTTGCCTCAAATAATAATAGTTCCATCCTTTGCCAAGTTTGATGGCCACTTGAACCTTCTGTCCTCACATGGTCTGCAAAAGCTAATATGACTATCCTGTTTCCCCCGAAAATAAGACCTAGCGTGATTGTCGGTGATGGCTGCAATATAAGCCCTACCCCCCAAATAAGCCCTACCCTGTTTCTTCGAAAATAAGCCCTACCCTAAAAATAAGACCTACAAGGCTTATTTGGGGGGTAGGGCTTATATTGCAGCCATCACCGACAATCACGCTTGGTCTTATTTTCGGGGAAACAGGGTAGTAGTCATGGGCCTCTGTGCTCGTCCCATTGAGGGCTTCATTATTAATACAGCCCTTTCCATTATTTTCCAAAGCAGGAGGAGCAATTGAAGCCTACCCATTTCTCTCAAAGTAAGTTTCCTTTAAGGTCCAGTGGCCTCAAATAATATTTGCTCCATCCTTTGCCAAGTTTGATGGCCACTTGAACCTTCTGTCCTCACATGGTCTGGAAAAGCTAATACAACCACTAGTCAATGGCCCCTGTGCTCGTCCCATGGAGGGCTTTGTTATTACTACAGCTCTTTCTATTATTTTCCAAAGCAGGAGGAGCAATAGAAGCCTACCCATTTCTCTCACTGTAAGTTTCCTTTAAGGTCAAGTTGCCTCAAATAATATTAGTTCCATCCTTTGCCAAGTTTGATGGCCACTTGAACCTTCTGTCCTCACATGGTCTACTAAAGCTAATATAACTACCCTGTTTCCCCAAAAATAAGACCTAGCATGATTGTCGGTGATGGCTTCAATATAAGCCCTACCCCCCAAATAAGCCCTACCCTGTTTCTTCGAAAATAACCCCTACCCTGAAAATAAGACCTACAAGGACTTATTTTGGGGGTAGGGCTTATATTGCAGCCATCACCGACAATCACGCTAGGTCTTATTTTCGGGGGAAACAGGGTAGTAGTCATGGGCCTCTGTGCTCGTCCCATTGAGGGCTTCATTATTAATACAGCCCTTTGCATTATTTTCCAAAGCAGGAGGAGCAATAGAAGCCTACCCATTTCTCTCAAAGTAAGTTTCCTTTAAGGTCAAGTTGCCTCAAATAATATTAGTTCCATCCTTTGCCAAGTTTGATGGCCACTTGAACCTTCTGTCCTCACATGGTCTGCAAAAGATAATATAACTAGTAGGTAATGGCCCTGTGCTCGTCCCATGGAGGGCTTCATTATTACTACAGCCCTTTCCATTATTTTCCAAAGCAGGAGGAGCAATAGAAGCCTACCCATTTCTCTCAAAGTAAGTTTCCTTTGAGGTCCAGTGGCCTCAAATAATATTTGCTCCATCCTTTGCCAAGTTTGATGGCCACCTAAACCTTCTATCCACACATGGTCTGCAAAAGTTAATATAACTAGTAGCCAATGGCCCCTGTGCTCGACCCATGGAGGGCTTCGTTATTACTACAGCTCTTTCTATTGTTTTCCAAAGCAGGAGGAGCAATGGAATCCTACATTTTGCTCTCACTGCAGGTTCCCTTTAAGGTCCATGTGCCTTCAGATAATGTTTGTTCCATTCTTTGCCAAGTTTGGTGTAGTAATTGATGACTTGGCTGGTATAGAGAAGAGATATTTAGAAGGTAGAATCCAGAAACCTTCCCTCAGGTCGGGTAATTTCAGTCCTTTTATCTCCGGCCACTTTTCGTGTCTGCAGCCTATAAATTATGCCTTGGAACCAAGCGTATATATTCATTTTATTTAATAAAGGCAAGAATAAACCAGTTATCTCCCGATAACGTTACACATACGGGTGCACCAGTATCATCGAGAATTGGAGCGCCTCGGCCTGGCCCCCTGGAGTCTCTAAAACGTATTCTTAATCCCTAAACTACGAGGAACGTTTGAGATTTGGACGGCGCTAACGAGCCACTGAAAGGCAGCCAATAACTCGATACCCAAGGTAATGCGCAGGATAATTTAATTAAGAGTAACTCAAACTCTTTACACAAATGACTGGAGTCTAATGAAGCCAAGTTGAAAATGTAGCTGTGTTTTTCGCATAGCTTCTGCCCCACGTTTCGGTTATTTTGGACGGTCGTCAAGATTTAAAAGGAAGTTTTCTTAATTTTTTTGATTTTTTTAAGAGGGAGAAGGTAGATACTGCGAAAGCAAAAAAAAAAATGCAACTCTTTATTTTTCTTGGTTTGTTGGATTACCGGAGAGATTTCAGGTCAACGTAAACAGTGAGAGTTCAAAGTGTCCTTATTTATGGCAACCGGAGTCAGAAACTGTATAGTCTCCTCCAATGGAAGGAAGTGGTAGTCTGCTGGAAGAGCCTGTGGGTGCGCTGGTCTCGATGCAAGGACGTTTCGGTAATCCATTTGCTGCGGGGTGAAGGGAAGTTGTGTAGGGTTCATTGTATCCCATGAAGAAGGGCAATGGGTATGGGCGTCCGCAGAACTTTTTTCAGGGGGGGGGGCATAATTTTAGGGTCACCCATGCACCGCCCCTTTTTGACAATGCCATTATCACACTATTATGGTCAGAGTCTGCAGACGTAGTACAGTCCCTAGGATAAGTAATGGGTAATGGCCAACAGGCCCTCTTACCAGACCCAGCGAAACTACAGCAGTGATCCCTCCGGCTGGACGATCGTTCACTCTGGGTTCCCCGGGGGCGACTCTGGTCAGTAGTGTGGCATGTCTGTACCCTGGTAGTGGCTCAGTCTTTCTCTCTCTGGTGGTGCTGGACAGCATGACTCTCTTTTGTGGCCCTGGCAGGCTCTCTCTCTGGCTTCCGCCCAGCACACTCCTCGTCCTGTAGCGCTCTCTCCCTCAGCTTCTTTCCAGGCTGCAGTCTCTCAATCTCTCTCTTGATCGAGCTGTAGCCTCCTCCCTGTGGAAAATGGAGCCGCCAATCTTTTGGGACTACCTGTCCCATGAAGCTTGCCTCTCCTAGTCGCCTTTGATTGGCCCTCAGTTATAGCCAAGAGGGAAGGAACGGAGCAGGGCAGGAAGCTGGGTGGGGAACCTGGTGAGAGCCGCCGTCTCTTCTCCCTGACAGAAGAATGGGTGGGGCAAGCGGGGGAAACCTCTGATAGCCCGCAGCTCGCCATTCTTCCGTCACAGCACCGCCGAGTTCTCTGCTGGACTGAGCAGGGAAAAGAGCCCAAAGTCACACTACACTTGACAGCACCTTAATTGTGTCACCCCACTGGTGGGTGGCACCCGGGTGCGGCACCTCGACAGAGACACAACTGTGCTGAATTTAAGATCCGATCCCTGATTCCAGGGGGGGGCACTTGACCCCCCTTGCCCCTACCTGCGGACGCCCATGGCAATGGGTAGCATGGTTGGGTTTTCGGATATAGTGCAGTGGTCATCAACCCTGTCCTCAGGGCCCACTAACAGGCCAGGTTTTATGTATTACCTTGGGGAGATGCAGACTAGAATAATCACTGAGCAGCAAATGATATCACCTGTGATATATTTCAGTTATCTTGCAAACCTGGCCTGTTAGTGGGCCCTGAGGACAGGGTTGATGACCACTGGATTAAGGCAAAGGTCAACCAGAGATGTTCAACGGTTGGAACTACCCAGTCTAATGCCAGACAGGTAACATAAACCTGCCATGGCATAACAAATATGACATCCTACATATGTGCACCTATCTCTACTTGGCTGACCCCTCCTGCTCTTTGAAGAGATCCTGTCATGCAGGTAAAAGAATAGAAAATTCAAGTATTTAGATGCCTACTTGCAGTGTTTTCCTTCCAATAAATGATATATGTAGCTGCTAGGTAGGAGAGAAGAGAAGGGGAATACTATAGGGCACTGGTCTCTAAACTGCGGCTGGACGTGGCCCTTCGCTTGCCTTTATCTGGCTCTTGGACACTATTCTTCCCACTGACACCAATGATGGGGCATCATGCCTCTTGCTGAGACCAACGATGTAGAACTTTTGCTCTCACTGATACCAATAATGGGGTACGCTTCCTCTCACTAGAACCAAAGATGGAGCACTATTCCTCCCACTGACACCAATAATGGGACAATATACATTCCACTAATACCAATGATGGGGCACCATTCCTCTCACTGACACCAATGATGGGAAAATATTTATTCCACTAATACCAATGATGGGTTCACTATTCCTCCCACTGACACCAATGATGGGGCATTTTTCCTCCCACTGACACCAATGATGGGGCACTATTCCTCCCACTGACACCAATGATGGGTCATTATTCCTTCCACTGAACCTATGATTGAGCACGATTCATCTCAGCAATACCAATAATAGGGCACTTTTCCTCCCAATGACACCAATAATGATGCACTATTTCTCCCACTGACACTAATGATGGGGTACTATTCCTCCCACTGACACCACACCAATGATAGGACACTATTCTTTCGATTGACACCAATTATGGGACAATATTCATTCAACTATTACCAATGAAGTGACACTTCTTCCCACTGACACCAATGATTGAGCATGATTCCTCTCAGTGATACCAATGATGGACCACTAGTCCTCCCACTGATACCAATAATGGGGCTAAATCATCCCACTGATACCATTGATGGGTTACCATTCCTCCCACTGACACCAATGATGGGGCACTATTCCCCTCACTGATACCAATGATGGGGCACTATTCTCCCCACTGACACCAATGATGGGGCACTATTTCTCCCACTGACACCAATGATGGGGCACTATTCCTCCCACTGACACCACACCAATGATAGGACACTATTCTTTCGACTGACACCAATTATGGGACAATATTGATTCAACTAATACCATTGAAGGGACACTTCTTCCCACTGACACCAATGATTGGGCATGATTCCTCTCAGTGATACCAATGATGGGGCACTATTCTCCCCACTGACACCAATGATGGGTTACTATTCCTCCCACTGACACCAATGAATGGGGCACTATTCCTCCCACTGACACCAATGGTGGGGCACTATTGTTCCATCTGACACCATTGATGGGGCACTATTCCTCCCACTGACACGAATGGTGGGGCACTATTCTTCCCACTGACACCATTGATGGGGCACTATTCCTCCCACTGACACCAATGATGGGGCACTATTCCTCCCACTGACACCAATGGTGGGGCACTTTTCTTCCCACTGACACCAATGATGGGACACTATTCCTCCCACTGACACCAATGACGGGGCACTATTCCCCCAACTGACACCAATGATGGGCACTATTCTTCCCACTGACACCAATGGGGGCACTATTCCTCCCACTGACACCAATGGTGGGGCACTATTGTTCCATCTGACACCATTGATGGGGCACTATTCCTCCCACTGACACGAATGACGGGGCACTATTCCTCCCACTGACACCAATGACGGGGCACTATTCTCCCACTGACACCAATGATGGGCACTATTCTCCCCCACTGACACCAATGACGGGGTGCTATTCCTCCCACTGACACCAATGACGGGGTGCTATTCCATTATTAAATAAAAAATAATAATAATAAATTGGCTTATGCGCACACTTTAAACAAGCTCATCCAGCAATCTCTCATTTCCTGAGCAGGCATTGGTGCTGTTTTGCGGATGGTCATGGCCGGTTTCGTTTAGATTTACTGGTCCTTTAAGTCCTTGACATGCCGCATCAATGAAACTAAATGGAGCCGATCGATGGGAGTCTGGACCTCCCCCACGAAAATAATGGTCTATTAATTACGCTGCTCATTTCATATATAATCTTTTATAGATTGTGGCAACGGCCCGGCAATTAGATTGCAATAACAACGTTAGCAGCTGAGAGCGACCCTGCTGATTGGCCCCCCTAATTAGTAAATGATTACCTGGGAAATGCTCGTTACGGGGGAACGACTGCATATTAATCATTGTCTGAAGCCATTGTAATTGGGCCGCCCAATCCGCGGCACATCCTGCTCGCTGACCGACAGCGCCATTATTTACGGCACGTGCTGCATTTTTTAAGACAATATTTACAGCGCCGACTGATGCCGCCAGGAAAGTAATGGCACAACGGGGAGGTAAAAGCCCTGATCTGCTTTCCATGTGGGTTTTTTTTTCTGCTGGTGGAAATCGTCACAAGTTTGCCAGGGAAAAGAGAACCTGTCTCGCCAATTGCGGGGGCCGATTTACATCTATACAGTCCATCAGTTACATCAAGGCAGTCCTATTTATGATGAATGGTTTGCCAACAAACCTCAATGGCCGTGACCCCTTTCCAGAGCACCGCGGTGCACCACAATGTACCGTTTGTGTGTTGTGGTGCCCTGCGGTGCATTTTGCGCCGGCCCTTTGACGCACTGCAATAGGACAGGTGCATTAGTGCGCATTTCAATAAAGGGGAACTATGATAGGTTTTTATTGCAGAAGAGACTCTGTGGGGTCTATTTATAAAAAAAAGAAAACAATAATTCTGCGCCAATGCCTTACCTTTGGCACAGCCGTTAAAAAAACCCAGCAATGTGTCTAATATGTGCATTTCCTAATACTGCTGAGAAGCTTAGTCTTGTCTTACCCCCCACTTATTCAACCACTTGCCGCCCGCCCTATAGGCGAATGATGGCTGCAAAGTGGTTTCAAAATCCTGACTGGGCGTCATATGATGTCCTCAGGATTTTGAGCCGCGCATCGCGCAGATCGTTATTGCGGGGTGCCAGTCTGACACCCCGCAACTACGATCTCGGTAAAGAGTCTCTGATGGATTCTCTTTACCACGTGATCAGCCGTGTCCATGCCGCCTATCAGTGCCCATCCGTGCCACCTATCAGTGCCATCCATGCTCATCCGTGCCGCCTATCCATGCCCATCTGTGCCGCCTATCCATGCCCATTCATGCCGCCTATCCATGCCCATTCATGCCAGCTATCATTGTCAATTTGTGCCACCTATCAGTGCCCATCCGTGTCGCCCATCAGTGCCACCTATCAGTGCCCATCAGTGCCGCCTATCAGTGCCCATCAATGCCACCTCATCAGTGCCACTTCATTGTGCCACCTCATCGGTGCCCATCAGTGCCACCTTATCAGTGCCCGTCAGTGCAGCCCCATCAGTGCCCATCAGTGAAGGAGAAAACGTACTTATTTACAAAAGTTTTGAAACTGAAACAAAAAAAAAAAAAAAACATATTTTTTTACAAAATTTTCGGTCTTTTTTTATTTGTTAAGCAAAAAATAAAAACCACAGAGGTGATCAAATACCACCAAAAGAAATCTCTATTTGTGGGGAAAAAAAATGATAAAAATGTAATTTGGATACAGCGTAGCATGACCGCGCAATTGTCATTCAAAGTGCGACAGCGCTGAAAGCTCAAAATTGGTCTGGGCAGGAAGGTGTACAAGTGCCCTGTATTGAAGTGGTTAAGCCACAACAAAATCATTGCCCCCCAAAAAGACACATAGGCCACTTTAAGTTTGAAGTAGGGCAAGGCCACAGCTTTATTGAACATCGTAGTATAACAACCTTCAAAATACAAATACCATGCCGGTCACGGTTACACCGCGAGCATCTATAACCAAACCGTATAGTCTAATGCCGCGTACACACGATCGGAATTTCTCGTCGGAAAAAACTCTGACGGTTTTTCTGACGGAATTCCGACGGAATTTCGCTCAAACTGTGTTGCCTACACACGCTCACACCAAATTCCGACGGTCTGTAACACAGCGGCATCACTAATAAAAAAGGGAAGTTTAATGCTTCCGAGCATGTGTCAAATTGTTTCCGAGCATGCGTCGGAATTTTACGTGTCGGAATTGCATACACACGATCGGAAAATCCGATAGAAAGGTTTTCTGTCGGAAAAATTGAGAACAGGTTCTCAATCCAAAATCCGTCGGAAATTCCGACAGAAAAAGACCGATGGGCATACACACGGTTGGAAAATCCGTTGAAAAGCTCCCATCAGACTGTTTCCATCGGAAATTCCGACCGTGTGAACGCCGCAAACCTGTTTTTCCGACGGAAAACCTTTCTATCGGATTTTCCGATCGTGTGTATGCAATTCCGACACGTAAAATTCCGACGCATGCTCGGAAACAATTCGACGCATGCTCGGAAGCATTAAACTTCCCTTCTATAGTGCTGTCGAACGCGTTTTATGCCGCTGTGTTACAGACCGTCGGAATTTGGTGTGACCGTGTGTAGGCAAGACAGTTTGAGCAAAATTCCGTCGGAATTCCGACAGGAAAACCATCAGAGCTTTTTCCGACGAGAATTCCTTCCGTGTGTACGCGGCATTAGTATAACAACCTTCAAAATACAAATACCATGCCGGTCCCGGTTACACCGTGAACATCTATAACCAAACTGTATAGTCTTATACCGCGTACACACGATCAGAATTTCGGCCAGCAAAAGACCGATGAGAGCTTTTCATCGGAAAAAGCGACCGTGTGTAGGCTCCATCGGAATTTTGCTGGCCGAATTCCCGCCAACAAAAATTTGAGAGCGTGTTCTCAATTTTCCCGACGGAAAAGGTTTCTATCGGAAATTCTGATCGTCTGCAGCTATTCCGACACACAAAATTCCTACGCATGCTCGGAAACAATTTGACGCATCCTCGGAAGCATTGAATTTTTTCTCAGCTCGTCGTAGTGTTGTACGTCACCGCGTTCTCGACGGTCCGAATTTGGTGTGACCGTGTGTAGGCAAGACAGTTTGAATTCCGTCGGGAAAACCATCAGAGCTTTTTCCGACGAGAATTTCGATCGTGTGTACGTGGCATAAGAGGCCTGTCTCCACCATCAGTGCGAGACAGGCATTAAACTGACCCCATAATTAACTTGAGGGCATAGCCCATAAAGTAATACCAATTGTTGGCAAGGTAAAACCACCAAGGAATCTGTGACAAAAACACAACGGGCGGGTGGGTGGCCAACTCTTGTGACGTCAACTTCTCTTGAAAGTAGTGGGATGTTCCTCCAGTGCATAGCCTTTTCTAGAGTTCCGGCTCCACCCAGTCACCTCGTGCCATTGTAGCCAATCCCAACGAAGCCACTCCGACTCCCTGATTATGTTGACGCCCCGATTGGTTGCCAAGCATCCAGCAGTCAAGGCTCCCTTTCCTTAGGGCGGGGAGGGTCAACGGGCCTTCATTATCATCAACTCCATCTTGTGGCCATAATGCAGAATTTCCCTGATTGTGAGATATCAGGCATAATACTGTATTATGGCCAGTAGATGGAGCTGATGATTCGAAAAAAGAGAAAATATCCAGCGAGCCGAAGTTGTGTGGAGGAAAATGCCTTGTGATGTCAGAGGAGAATGGGTAGACTGGTTCCAGATGATAGAAAGGCAACAGGAACTCAAATAACCACTTGTTACACCCAAGGTATGCCAAATACCATCTCTGACTGCACAACACATCGATCTTTGCAGCAGATTGGCTACAGCAGCAGAAGACCACACCGGGTGCCACTCCTATCAGCTAAGAAAAGGAAACTGAGGCTACGATTCGCACAGGATCACCAAAATTGGACAATAGAAGATTGCAAAAATGATGAGTCTGGATTTCAGCTGCGATATTCAGATGGTGGGGTCAGAATTTGGCGCATGGATCCACCCTGCCTTGTATCACCGGTTCAGGCTGGTGGTGGGGGTATAATGGTGTGGGGGATGGGTATCACCGGTTCAGGCTGGTGGTGGGGGTGTAATGGTGTGGGGATGGGGTATCACCGGTTCAGGCTGGTGGTGGGGGTGTGATGGTGTGGGGGATGGGGTATTATCGGTTCCGGCTGGTGGTGGGGTTGTAATGGTGTGGGGGATATTTTCTTGGCACACTTTGGGCCCCTTAGTACCAATTGATCATGGTTTATACACCACGGCCTACCTGAGTATTGTTGCTGACCATGTCCATCCCTTTATGACTACAGTGTCCCCATCTTCTGATGGCTCCTCCCAGCAGGATAATGCACCATGTCACAAAGCTCCAATCATCTCACCACTGGACAATGAGGTCCCTGTCCTCCAATGGCCTCCACACTCACCAGATCCACATGTATGGAAGACACGTAACTCTGGGCCGGACAGTCAAAGTGGCCGAGAACTCCGAACCTGGAAGAAGATCAATCCAAAGGTTTCAGGGACAACAACGGAATGACTAGGGGTATCATGGATACCCAGTGGCGGAATTACCAGGGTCGCACCAGTCGCATTTGCGACTGGGCCCTCGGGTTCCGCCACTGTAGGGGGGCCCGCTGCCGCCCGGGAGATAAAACAGTACACTGATTCCACATATCACACTGGGGAGTTCGCTCCGCCCATCCTCGCCGGCCGCTCCGCCCATCCTCCTCGAGTGCACTCACGGGCGGCACAGGCTCCTGCCCATCCTCTCCACCCATCCCACACTCAGGGGCACAGTCTCTGCCCGCTTCGCCCGTCATCTCCGCGGCACCACCCGCTCCGCCCAACCTCTCCACGGACTCCACCCATAGTCCCATACTATCCGCCTGCACTCATGGGGCACAGTCCCGCCCATCTTCTCCGGCTCCGCCTGCACTAACAGGCCCTGCCCATCCTCTCTGTTTGCCCAAGGAAGACCAGCAAGACCCGGAAGGAGGGGGGACCAAGTAATCTGCAAGTGAGTGGCACCCATCACTCAATATCACCACTGCCACTGATCCCCACAGCACCACTACTGCACTGATACCACCCCCCCCCCCCACCCACCCACACACACACACACACACCACCACTACTGCACTGATACCCCCCCCCCACACACACCACCACTACTGCACTGATACCCCCCCACACCACCCCCACACACACACACCACCACTACTGCACTGATACCCCCCCACACCCACACACCACCACTACTGCACTGATACCCCCCCCCACACACACACCACCACTACTGCACTGATACCCCCCCCACACACACACCACCACTACTGCACTGATACCCCCCCCCACACACACCACCACTACTGCACTGATAGCCCCCCCCCCCCCACACACACACCACCACTACTGCACTGATACCCCCCACACACCCCCACCACTACTGCACTGATACCCCCCCCCCCCACACACACACACCACCACTACTGCACTGATACCCCCCCCCCCCCCCACACCCCCCACACACACACACACACACCACTACTGCACTGATACCCCCCCCCCCCCCACACACACACACACACCACCACTACTGCACTGATACCCCCCCCCCCACACACACACACACACACCACCACTACTGCACTGATACCCCCCCCCCCCCCACACACACACACACACCACCACTACTGCACTGATACCCCCCCCCCACCACCCACACACCACCACCACCACTACTGCACTGATAGGCCCCCCCCCCCCCCCCCACACACACACACACCCACTACTGCACTGATACCCCCCCCCCCACACACACCACCACTACTGCACTGATAGCCCCCCCCCCACACACACACACCACCACTACTGCACTGATACCCCCCCACACACACACCACCACCACTACTGCACTGATACCCCCCCCCCCACCACACACCCCCCCACACACACACACACCACCACTACTGCACTGATACCCCCCCACCCCCCCCACCACACACACCCCCCCACACACACCACCACTACTGCACTGATACCCCCCCCACACACACACACACCACCACTACTGCACTGATACCCCCCCCCCCCACCACTAACACACACACACACCACCACTACTGCACTGATACCCCCCCCCCCACACACACACACCACCACTACTGCACTGATACCCCCCCCCCACACACACACACACCACCACTACTGCACTGATACCCCCCACACACCACACCACCACTACTGCACTGATACCCCCCCAACACACACACCACCACTACTGCACTGATACCACCCCCCCCCACACACACACACCACCACTACTGCACTGATACCCCCCCCCCCCCACACACACACCACCACTACTGCACTGATACCCCCCCCCCCACACTACACACACACACACACCACCACTACTGCACTGATACCCCCCCCCCCCCCCACACACACACCACCACTACTGCACTGACCCCCCCCCCCCCCCCCACACACACACACCACCACTACTGCACTGATACCCCCCCCCCCCCCCCCCCCCCCCCACACACACACACCACCACTACTGCACTGATAGCCCCCCCCCCCACACACACACCACCACTACTGCACTGATACCCCCCCCCCCCCCCCACACACACACACACCACCACTACTGCACTGATACCCCCCCCACACACACACCACCACTACTGCACTTATACCCCCCCCCACACACACACACACACACCACCACTACTGCACTGATACCCCCCCCCACACACACACACCACCACTACTGCACTGATACCCCCCACACCCCACACACCACTACTGCACTGATACCCCCCCCACACACACCACCACTACTGCACTGATACCCCCCCACACACACACCACCACTACTGCACTGATACCCCCCCCACACACCACCACTACTGCACTGATACCCCCCCACACACACCACCACTACTGCACTGATACCCCCCCACACACACCACCGCTACTGCACTGATACCCCCCACACCACCACTACTGCACTGATACCCCCCACACCACCACTACTGCACTGATGCCCCCCCCCCACACCACCCCTACTGCCACTGATTCCCCCCTCCCCCACACCAACACCATGACCACTACTGTCACTGATCCCATCCTTGCCACTGATACCATCCCCCAACCACCACCCTTGCCATGGATCCCATCCTCCCACCCCCGCTGCCACTCATTTCCTCCAATGCCCCCCACCGCTGCCACTCATCCCATCCAATCCTCCTCTTCCACTACCAATCATCCCATCCCACCCTCCTCCAACCATCACCCCTGTCACTCATCCCATTCCCCCCACCACCTCTGCCACTCATCCCATTCCCCCCACCACCTCTGCCACTGATCCCATTCCCCCCAACCACAACCCTTGCCGCTGATCCCATCCCCCCTCACCGTTGCCACTGATCCCATCCCCCCACCACCACCACTGATCCCATCCCCCCCCCCACCGCTGCCACTCATCCCATCTCTCCCTCACCTACGCCACTGATCCCATCCCCCACCACCGATGCCACTGATCTTATCCCTCCCCAACCACCACTGATCCCATCCCCCTCCAACACCGCTGCCACTCATCCCAGGGGCATAACTACAGGGGTCACAATTGCAATAGCACACATGTTGCCCCTGAACACCTGTATGGGGGGGGGGGGGCATTTAGAGGAACAAATCCCCTCCATTTTATTCCTGCAGCCACTAAAAGTCTGCTTCTCCTCCTCTCCCTCTGATAGGCATTCAGTGGCTGCAGAACCCTTCTGTCCCTGGGTTCAGTGGGAATGGCCCTGGCCGGGGGTCAGGGGGGCCCTCCATGGTTTCTTGCACCGGGGCCCTAAAGTTTCTAGTTACGCCACTGTGGATACCATAACACTGAAGCCGGACGCTTCGAAAGGTAAGTCTACCATAATGTGCCAACATGCCGTGCAGATTTGCATATTTTTGGTAAAGAGCCCAAAGAAGCCGAGGCTGTTTACTAAGCCAAGGGAAAGTTAGTGAATACGGTGAAGCTGTGTTCAATCCGAATGTCCAAATGTACTAAATTGATAATAAAAATACATTTGTTTGAAGCGTATCGAAACATTGGCGTAAAGAATAACTAGCCTGATATTATTGATCAACGCACCACATCCTCAATTATTGATACATAGAAATATTGGTTACAAGTTGGGACAAGTTGGGGCTTTGCACGTGACAGTCAAATTTACACCACATACACATTGTGGTGCAATGAAGGTAAAATGAAGATCGTGATCCAGTGATGTGCACAAAAGTCTTGGCTCTCCAGGGACTCTCCCTCCTCATTGTCTGAAACAGAAGGGGTGGGGCAGAGCCATGGCTCTGTGTGTGTGAATAGACACACACCTGGGGGGGGGGGCACATGGCAAGAGGGAGGGGCCAGGAGCACAGGCGAGGGACCCAAGAAGAGGAGGATCCAAGCTGCTCTGTGCAAAACCATTACACAGAGCAGGTAAGTATGACATGTTTATTATTTCTTTTTTTTTTTTAAGAACTTGCCCTTTATATCACTTTAAATGTTGCAAAAAGTCCTTCAAGTGAGATGAATCGTCATATCAGGCGCTCCTCGGTACACATCCAAAAATGTACTGTATGGCGAGCGATTCTCGTGTCGCTATCTGAGAGGTGTCAGCCCAGGACTAGAACAGGGTCCACCCACATTATCAAGCCTTCTCTTTAGATTGCAAGCTCCTGGGAGCAGGGCCCTCTGATCCCTCTTGTATTCAATTGTGTTGTAACTGTGCTGCCTCTCTTTATTTTGTTACGTTCTACAAAAACTGTTGGCGCTACATAAATCCTGTATAATAATAATAATATTAATGCAGAGAATAGTGACCACAGCAACATGTGGGGTTGTACTCTACATCACTGAGGATCACCCACCACCTGTACAGCAGAAAGGGGGCCGCAGGATGTCACATGACCAGACCAAACCATTTCAAAAGGGTAGGTGTGCTCCATAGGCATGTGCACGGGGTGTGCCGAGCGTGCCCAGGCACACCCTAATCATCCCGTGTGGCACACACTTCCATATGTAGATGAACAGGCAGCAAAGCTGAGACAAGCGGACAGTCGGCCGAGACAAGCGGCGGCACAGCCGGCCAAGACAAGCGGCTGTCCCTCCTGCCTACTCTACCCTCATCCTGGTCCCGATCTGTTTTGTACTCTCCTAGTCCTGTCATTCCTCATCACCCGGCTTCTCACAAGGCTCAGCACAGGCAGCCAATCGCAGCCCTCTTCTGAAGGCCACTTCAGTTCCGCCACTTCCGTGCGCTCACCGCTACCGTCTACTGTTACTTGTAAACACCAAAGCCTCAGTTCGAAAGGGAGCTAAGTAAAAGAGGTGCAAAGCTTAGCTGTTGGGGGGGGGGGGTTGCAGAGATAAGCTGTAGAAAAAGGGGTGAGTTGTAGACAGGGGGTGCAGAGGTGAGTAGCGGACAGAGGGTGCAGAGGTGAGTTGCAGACAGGGGGTGCACAGGTGTGTTGTGGACAGGGGGTGCAGAGGTGAGTTGTAGACAGGGGGTGCAGAGGTGAATTGCAGACAGGGGGTGCAGAGGTGAGTTGCGAACAGGGGGTGCAGAGGTGAGTTGTGGACAGGGGGTGCAGAGGTGAGTTGTAGACAGGGGGTGCAGAGGTGAGTTGCGGACAGAGGGTGCAGAGGTGAGTTGTGGACAGGGGGTGCAGAGGTGAGTTGTGGACAGAGGGTGCAGATGTGAGTTGCAGACAGATGGTGCAGAGGTGTATTGCAGAAAGGGGGTGCAGAGGTGAATTGCAGACAGGGGGTGCAGAGGTGAATTGCAGACAGAAGGGTGCAGAGGTCAGTTGTGGACAGAGGGTGCAGATGTGAGTTGCAGACAGAGGGTGCAGAGGTGAATTGCAGACAGGGTGTGGAGAGGTGAGTTGCGGACAGAGGGTGCAGATGTGAGTTGCAGACAGAGGGTGCAGAGGTGAATTGCAGACAGGGGGTGCAGAAGTGAATTGCAGACAGAGGGTTCAGATGTGAGTTGCAGACAGGGGGTGCCGAGGTGAGTTGTGGACAGAGGGTGCAGATGTGAGTTGCAGACAGAGGGTGCAGAGGTGTATTGCAGACAGGGGGTGCAGAGGTCAATTGCAGACAGGGGGTGCAGAGGTAAATTGCAGACAGGGGGTGCAGAGGTCAGTTGTGGACAGAGGGTGCAGATGTGAGTTGCAGACAGGGGGTGGAAAGGTGAGTTGCGGACAGAGGGCGCAGAGGTGAATTGCAGACAGGGGGTGGAAAGGCGAGTTGCGGACAGAGGGTGCAGAGGTGAATTGCAGACAGGGGGTGCAGAGGTGAGTTGCGAACAGGGGGTGCAGATGTGAGTTGCAGAAGGGGGGTGCAGATGTGAATTGCAGAAGGGGGGTGTAGAGGTGAATTGCAGACAGGGGGTGAAGATGCGAGTTGCAGAAGGGTGGGGGTGCAGGGGTGGGTTGTGGATGGGTGGGAGTGCAGAGGAGAGTTGCGGACATGGCGATGCAGAGGTGGGTTGCAGAAGGGTGGGGGTGGGTTGTGGATGGGTGGGAGTGCAGAGGTGAGTTGCGGACAGGGGGATGCAGAGGTGGGTTGCAGAAGGGTGGGGGTGGGTTGTGGATGGGTGGGAGTGCATAGGTGAGTTGCGGACAGAGGATGCAGAGGTGAATTGCAGACAGGGGGTGCAGATGTGAGTTGCAGACAGGGGGTGCAAAGGTGAGTTGTGGACAGAGGGTGCAGAGGTGAATTGCAAACAGGGGGTGCAGAGGTGAGTTGCAGACAGGGGGTGCAGATGTGAGTTGCAGACAGGGGGTGCAGAGGTGAGTTGCGGACAGAGGGTGCAGAGGTGAATTGCAGACAGGGGGTGCAGAGGTGAGTTGCGGACAGGGGGTGCAGATGTGAGTTGCAGAAGGGGGGTGCAGAGGTGAATCGCAGACAGGGGGTGCAGATGTGAGTTGCAGAAGGGGGGTGCAGATGTGAGTTGCAGAAGGGGGTGCAGATGTGAGTTGCAGACAGGGGGTGCAGAGGTGAGTTGCGGACAGAGGGTGCAGAGGTGAATTGCAGACAGGGGGTGCAGATGTGAGTTGCAGACAGGGGGTGCAGATGTGAGTTGCAGACAGGGGGTGCAGAGGTGAGTTGCGGACAGGGGTGCAGAGGTGAGTTGCGGACAGGGGATGCAGAGGTGATTTGCGGACAGAGGGTGCAGATGTGAGTTGCAGAAGGTGGGTGCCGAGGTGAATTGCAGACAGGGGGTGCAGATGCGAGTTGCAGAAGGGTGGGGGTGCAGGGGTGGGTTGTGGATGGGTGGGAGTGCAGAGGTGAGTTGCGGACATGGGGATGCAGAGGTGGGTTGGGTGGGTGTGCAGATGTGAGTTATGGATAGAGGGTAGCAGGTGATTTGTGGACGGGGGTGCAGGGGTGAGTTGTAGATGGTGGGGTACAGAAGTGAGCTTAGGAAGGGGGGGGGAGGTTTACAATGCCCCTTTAAGACCTGCCCGCATATATACACATACATACGCGTTTCAGCTTTAGGGTCCACCCCTAATGCAGACACACCCCCATGGTGTCCACCTATGGTGTGCCCCATGGACGGGTGGTGCTCCAAGGTTGGTGGTGGACATTCCCACAGGTCTGACAAACCTGAAGTAGAGCTATAAAATGAGGAGCTTTCCATAGGATACAATGTAACCACATCATGGCGGCTCCCCTTTAATTCCCAGCAATACCGGAGTCCAGTAATTCTGGGAAATCTGCTTTTCTTTTCTCCCCTCCGAGGGAAACGTAATACAGAAATTCGACACGTTTTATCATTCGGAATTTTATCATTTCTTTGAGAGACGGAGATTTCTGGCTGTGTGTGGCATTCATCCCTTAAGCTCGGTTTAGGAAAATCGCTACCCCTCCAGGCTCTCCGCGTCCGACTTCATTTATGCATTAAAACTCTTAACCCCCTCCGCCCCGACTGTCTTGTCCCCGGGGGGGGGGGGGGGGGGCGGCCTCGGCGCTGGGAAGGAAGCTCGCTGGGTACTTTGTTGAGGCTTTGCGCACATTCTCACAGATTGTTGTCCTTGGCGTCTTTCCTGGGTTTGGAAGGCCCGTCTTACGTAACCTCTTGTAAGAAGTGGGGAGAAAGCAACGCACTGGTTCTGACCCTGGACCCTTATCGATCGGTCTGTATTTTGATAGGTAGATTGAGTTGCCACCCTGTAGATGTGATGGTCTGTTAGGTAAAAGTGTGGTTTGCCCCCCTGTACTCGGCGTCGCCGTATTCAGCTCATTGGGTCTCCTCGTTGTGTTGCCAGTCTGATAACCCCCTCTGCATCTAGAGAGCTTGAGAAGTTTCCGGAAGATAGGTGTGGATAGGGTCGCCACCTGTCCACGATTCACCCGGACAGGTTGGGTTTTGAATGCCGGGTCCGGGTTTCAGACCGCCTGAAACCCGGACACATTATTCAGACCGGACTATGGCTTCCCAGCGGGGTTACTATCTGCAGTTGTCTAACCCGAGAGCGTCTGTTACACTCCAGCACTAATAATACTAACCCCCCCCCCACACACAGACAGGAGAGGAGAGAGGACTTGATCTGATCCTCTCCCCCCCCCGCCCCTCTGTGTCTTCCCACTAGGCGTCCAATCACCTAGCGTCCAATCACAGCAGAAGAAGACAGGAGGAGTGCGGGAGAAGACATCCGACGGAGACACCGCTCGTCGCCTGACGCCGTCACCAGCTGCACACCGGGACAAGGTAAGTGCAGAGGGCAGGCAGGGGGCACAGTGGCAGCACTTAAGGGGCACAGTGGCAGAACTTGGGGCACAATGGCAGCACTTAAGGGGCACAATGGCAGAACTTGGGGCACAATGGCAGCACTTAAGGGGCACAATGGCAGCACTTAAAGGGGCACAATGGCAGAACTTGGGGCACAATGGCAGCACTTAAGGGGCACAGTGGCAGAACTTGGGCACAATGGCAGCACTTAAGGGGCACAATGGCAGCACTTAAGGGGAACAGTGGCAGAACTTGGGGCACAATGGCAGCACTTAAGGGGCACAATGGCAGCACTTAAGGGGCACAATGGCAGAACTTGGGGCACAATGGCAGCACTTAAGGGGCACAATGCAGCACTTAAGGGGCACAATGGCAGCACTTAAGGGGCACAATGGCAGCACTTGGGGCACAATGGCAGCACTTAAGGGGCACAGTGGCAGAACTTGGGCACAATGGCAGCACTTAAGGGGCACAATGGCAGCACTTAAGGGGCACAATGGCAGCACTTAAGGGGCACAATGGCAGAACTTGGGGCACAACGGCAGAACTTGGGGCACAGTGGCAGCACTTAAGGGGCACAGTGGCAGAACTTGGGCACAGTGGCAGCACTTGGGGCACAGTGGCAGCACTTGGGGCACAGTGGCAGCGTTTGATGGGCACAGTGGCAGCGTTTGATGGGCACAGTGGCAGCACTTGGGGCACAGTGGCAGCGTTTGATGGGCACAGTGGCAGCGTTTGATGGCACAGTGAGGCTGTTTGTTTGCGCCCCCCCCCAAAAATTTTTGAGCACCAGCCGCCACTGGTTCCCAGAGGATCTCTTATGTCCCAGAGTTCTCCCTTACATCAGAGTCTTACTCTGCGGATTCAGATGTAAAAGGAGAACTCTGGATTCAGATATAAAAGAGGAACTCTGCGAGTTCAGATGTAAAAGGGGAACTCTGCGGATTCAGAGGTAAAAGAGGAACTCTGGATTCAGATATAAAAGGGGAACTCTGCATATTCAGATATAAAGGGGGAACTCTGCGTATTCTCATATAAAAGGGGAACTCTGCGGATTCAGATGTAAAAGGAGAACTCTGCAGATTCAGAGGTAAAAGGGGAACTCTGGATTCAGATGTAAAAGGGGAACTCTGTGGATTCAGAGGTAAAAGGGGAACTCTGCGGATTGAGATATAAAAAGGAGAACTCTGCAGATTCAGAGGTAAAAGGGGAACTCTGTGGATTCAGATGTAAACGGGGAACTCTGCGGATTCCGATGTAAAATGGGAACTCTGCGGATTCAGATGTAAAAGGAGAACTCTGCGGATTCAGATGTAAACGGGGAACTCTGGATTCCGATGTAAAATGGGAACTCTGCGGATTCAGATGTCAAAGGGGAACTCTGCGTATTCAGATATAAAGGGGGAACTCTGCGGATTCAGATGTAAAAGGGGAACTCTGCGGATTCTCATATAAAAAGGGAACTCTGCGGATTCAGATATAAAAGGAGAACTCTGTGGATTCAGATGTAAAGGGGTACTCTGGATTCCGATGTAAAATGGGAACTCTGCGGATCCAGATGTAAAAGGGGAACTCTGCGGATTCAGATGTAAAAGGGGAACTCTGCGGATTCAGATGTAAAAGGAGAACTCTGCATATTCAGATATAAAAAGGGAACTCTGCGGATTCAGATATAAAAAGGGAACTCTGCGGATTCAGATATAAAGGGGAACTCTGCGGATCCAGATGTAAAGGGGGAACTCTGCAGATTCAGAGGTAAAAGGGGAACTCTGCGGATTCAGAGGTAAAAGGGGAACTCTGCGGATTCTGTCCCTACTGACAGAACTGGAATCTGCCTGGTTTATATAGCCGGACGCCCGTTCTGTCTCTCTCGGGAACGATCGGCGGGTCCCGGCGGACATCGAGTCCAACATATGTACATATGTGCAAAAACTGCAAGAATGGTTCTGGCAGGATGAGGGTTAAACTCCAATTCATGGGTGAAGTGTGACTTGGAGATGCGGCACTCCTAAGCAACCAGCTATCCTACGCCCCTCATATTGCCATTTTTATTGTCTCGAGATATTTTTATTCTTTTATTTTTTTTTTTTTTTTCACATGCATATGTGAATAAATCGTTGCTATTTTGACCTGCACCATTGGAGTGGTCTCCATTTCTTATTCCCCTACCCGGTCTCCATCACCATACCGTGACCATCGGATGATTGTATGTTGAGCATACCCACCCCGCTGTTTGATCCAGCACACAGCACCGGAAAGCGTTGGAGTTCCAGTTTATGGTACCGGAAATTGTTGATGTTCTTGATGCAAGACCTCCTACCGTTAAGCCTGTCTGATGTGTATGCCATATGGTAGTCACATCCAACATTTCCGGTAAGCGTACCCACGCCTCATTCCGACATCAGTCAAGCATACAATTCTTCTGCCTTTATTGAATTGACCAGAAGGACTTATACTCCAATGTTATCACTATATGGACTATAACAGTCTTGTTCACACTGGGATCAATTCCTAACACTACATTATTCTGTTACACTGTTTATGCACTGTTCTCCTAGAGTGTTGTGACATACACATACTTTGGTCTATGCACTAGCGCTACATTTTTGATTTACAGGCACTCCTAAGCAGCCTGTGTATTAAATCCATATAAAAGCAGCTTGAGCCTCGGCTCCTCCCAGAACATGGGACATGTGACCCGCAGACGTGGGCAGAACCAAAAAACTCATTTTGTTTCCCTCCCTTATTTACATAAATTTGTTTGGTTAAATTTGTTGAACCAGTTTAATTCGTTTTCGGAATTAGTTTAGTTTATTCTAATTCGAAATGATTTCAAAGGTTTTCCAATCATTTTTGAATTTGAAAAGTTTTCGAATTCGAATCGTTTTCCAATTTCCAAAGAGAATAAAATAGAATAGAAAATAAAGGAATAGAAAAAAAAATAGAATAGAAAAGAATATAGAATAAAATAATAGAATATAATAGAGTAAATAGAGTAAAACAACATAGAATAGAAAATAAAAGAACAGAATAGAATGGAATAGAATTAAATAGAAAGAGTATAACCATTTTCTGAAATTCGAAAAGAATAGAGAATAAAATAGAATAGAAAATAAAGGAATAGAATAGAAAAAATAAATAAAATAGAATAGAAAAGAATATAGAATAAAAAAATAGCATATAATAGAGTAAAACAACATAGAATAGAAAATAAAAGAACAGAATAGAATGGAATAGAATTAAATAGAAAGAGTATAACCATTTTCTGAAATTCAAAAAGAATAGAGAAAAAAAAAATAGAATAGAAATTAAATGGAATTGAATAGAATTAAAAAAACAATAGAATTTAATAAAATAGAAATAATATAACCATTTTCCAAAATTCAAATAGAATTAATTTGAATAGAAAAGAAATGAATAGAGTAGAGTGGAATAGATTAGTAAATAACACAATAGTATAGAAGAAACAACAGAATAGAATAGAATGAATATAACCATCTTCCTATTCTAATCTTTTTTATTCTATTCAAATTCAAATTGATTCTATTTGAATTTTGGGAAATGGTTATATTATTTCTATTCTATTGTTTTTTTAATTGTATTCTTTTTCTATTTGTTTATTGTATTCTTTTATATTCTATTATATTATTTCGATTCTATTCAATCCTTTTCTATTCAAATGTATTCTAGTCAAAATTCGAATTTCGGAAGATGGTTATATTATTTCTATTCTATTTTGTTGTTTTTTTTCTATACTATTCTGTTATTTTCTATTCTATTCTAATCTATTCTTTTCTATTCTATTCAAATTCTAATTGATTCTATTTGAATTTTGGGAAATGGTTATATTCTTTCTATTCTATTTTATTTTTTTTAAATTGTATTATTTTTCTATTTGTTTATTCTATTCTTTTTTATTCAATTCTTTTATTTTCTATTCTATTCTATTCAAATGTATTCTATTCGAAATTTGAATTTCAGAAGATGGTTATATTACTTCTATTCTATTCTGTTGTTTTTTTTATACTATTCTGTTATTTTCTATTCTATTAAAATCTAGTCTTTTCTATTCTATTCAAATTCTAATTGATTCTATTTGAATTTTGGGAAATGGTTATATTCTTTCTATTCTATTTTATTGTTTTTTTAATTGTATTATTTTTCTATTTGTTTATTCTATTCTTTTTTATTCAATTATTTTATTTTCTATTCTATATTCTATTCAAATGTATTCTATTCGAAATTCGAATTTCGGAAGATGGTTATATTATTTATATTCTATTCTATTCTGTTGTTGTTTTTTTTTATACTATTCTGTTATTTTCCTATTCTATTTTAATCTATTCTTTTCTATTCTATTCAAATTTGAATTGATTCTATTTGAATTTTGGCAAATGGTTATATTCTTTCTATTCTATTGTTTTTTTAATTGTATTATTTTTCAATTTATTTATTCTATTCTTTTTTATTCAATTCTTTTATTTTCTATTCTATTCTATTCAAAATGTATTCTATTCGAAATTCAAGTTTCAGAAGATGGTTATATTATTTATATTCTATTCTATTCTGTTGTTTTGTTTTTTTTATACTATTCTGTTATTTTCTATTCTATTATAATCTATTCTTTTCTATTCTATTCAAATTTTAATTGATTCTATTAGAATTTTGGCAAATGGTTATATTCTTTCTATTCTATTGTTTTTTTTAATTGTATTATTTTTCAATTTGTTTATTCTATTCTTTTTTATTCAATTATTTTATTTTCTATTCTTTTTTATTCAAATGTATTCTATCCGAAATTCGAATTTCGGAAGATGGTTAGAGTATTTATATTCTATTATATTCTTCTTTTTTTTCCTATTCTATTCTTTTCTATTATATTCTTTTCTTATGTCTTCAAATTCATTCTATTTGAAATTTGATTTTCTATAGATGGTTATATTCTTTCTATGTTGTTCTATTTGTTTCTATTATATTCTAGTCTATTCTATTCTTTTATTTTCTGTTTTATTCTTTTCTATTCTATATTTTTTTTTCTGTTCTACTTCTGTAATTTCTATTCTATTTTATTCTCTTTGGAAATTCGAAAAGTATTTGAAAACGATTCGAAAACGATTTGAATTTTGTCCGCATTTTTTTTTTCGTTTTAAATCGGATTCGTTTAAATTCAGTACTTTTGTAATTCTGAAATTCGGATGCATCCGAAATTTCCGAAAAACTAAAATCAGAATTTCAATTCAGAACGAAACGAACCGCACGTGTCTAGTGAATGGCAGGGGGGTGGTGGGGTGGTGGTCAGGCAGTCCACCTTTAGTCCCCCCCCACCGGTTTTGTATTAATTTTATATATACATTTTTGAAATTAAATGGAATTGAATAGAATAAAAAAAAAAACAATAGAATTGAATAAAATAGAAATAATATAACCATTTTCCAAAATTCAAATAGAATTAATTTGAATTTGAACAGAATAGAAACGAATAGAGTAGAGTATAATATATTACTAAATAACACAATAGTATAGAAGAAACAACAGAATAGAATAGAATGAATATAACCATCTTCCTATTCTAATCTTTTGTAATTCGGAAATTCGGATGCATCCGAAATTCCGAAAAACGAAAATTCGAATTTCAATTCAGAACGAAACGAACCGCACATGTCTAGTGAATGGCAGGGGGGTGGTGGTCAGGTAGTTCTCTTTAGTCCCCCCCCACCAGTTTTGTATTTTCCATTGCTTTGCAGAATGCATCAGATCGCATTGAAATGCAGAAAATTCGGATTTTCACATTTCTGAATTTCCGAAATTCCAAAATTTCGAATTTTTAAGAAATTCCAAAATTTCGAATTTTTAAGAAATTCCAAAATTTCGAATTTTTACGAAATTCCAAAATTTCGAATTTTTACGAAATTCCAAAATTTCGAATTTTTACGAAATTCCAAAATTTCGAATTTTTACGAAATTCAAAAATTTAGAATTTTTTAAAAATTCCAAAATTTTGAATTTTTAAAAAATTCCAAAATTTAGAATTTTTAAAAAATTCCAAAATTTAGAATTTTTAAAAAATTCCAAAATTTGAACATTCGGAAATTTGAACATTCGGAAATTCGGAAATTTCAGAAATTCAGAAATTTCGGAAATTCTGAAACTTTCGGACTTAACGAATTTGTCAAAATTTGTTTAAAAAACGAATTCGGAACTAAACGAATTGCACTTAGTGTAGTTTTAACCCATGCAGAGGATTATAAAATGCCGCGTGTCCTTCTAGTAGACATGTGCAATTCGTTTTTTTTTTTTTCGTTTTTTGTTTTTTTTTCGTTATTTTCGTTCATTCGAACGATTCGCTAAAAATTTTAACGAATAACGAATCGTTCGAATCCGAAAATAACGAAAATCCGAAAAAACAAATTTAGAAACAACGAATGTACGAATGAAGAAAATCCGAAAAAAGAAAAAAAAAAAACGAAAACAGGAACAAACGAAAATGAAAATGAACGAAAAAATTCGTACATTCGTAACTTTTTTTTTTTTGTTGAATTGGTAATTTTCCGTGTCCCTTACAATGGCGCTGCTTAACGTGCTTCGAATGGATTGAACGAAAAAATTTGTACATTCGTAACTTTTTTTTTCGATTCCTAATTTTCCGTGTCTCTTAAAATATAATAATTAGACATGTGCACAACAAAAAAATTTGTTTATTTTCGTTTCTTTCGTTTCCATTGATTCGTATTTTCGTAAGAGTTATTTTTTCGTTGATTCGTTTTTCCGTTAGTTTAATTTTCGTTTATTCGAAATTCGAAATTCGGACGCATTCGTATTTATTCGTAACATTCGTAGATTCGTAGTCGGAGCATAATTCATAATGTTATGTAATGTGTATGCTATTATTCTAGATCTGAAATCGATGGAAATTCCTGGAGGTTTTGAAGATTTTTAGTGTTCTTTATAATGTTACATTTTGTGATAAGAAGTCAAAGTTCTCCTGGATCTCCTGAACTTCTGGAAGCACTCGGATCATTTGTCTTTGGAGCTCCTCGTATCGATCAATCAGACATTTCCTAATGTGATTCCCGAGTGCCCATTACCGATTCCCCGGACTTTGGAAACTTAATGTTTTAATTGCCTGATTTGAATAAAATCCAGACGCCGTGGGGGGGGGGGGGGGGGGGGGACATCCGACACAAAGCAAGACAAGCGGGACAATTACATCTCATACAACTTCTTTCCCTTTGTTACATTCTTTTTTTCCAGTTCCTTAAATAAATTAATTTGTTAAACAGTTCTAAATTTCCAGCCGCACTCGGGCGAGATCCACACCGAACATTTCACATTTTAAAGGGAAGCCCATTCATTTCAATGGGTTGTCCTATGCCTGACAAATGTGCCAAAGAAGCTCATGTACCTATCTGGGGGTTCAGCTTCACACTTTTGATGCGCGCAAAAAAGTTTGAGGGACCGTCAAGCATCAACCAACAATACGCAACCGCGATATGCTTTTCTGTACGTTTCGTGGACGAAACACTCAGGTAGGAATGCCCCCCCCCCACCACCCACCAATCTTAATTCCACGACGGCCCCTCTCACATAACCCCCCCCCCCCCCCCCCAATATAGTGTTCTCCTTTGCTCCCCCCTTCCCAGAGTAGCTACCTTCTTTGCCTCCCTCACATCACCCCCCCCCCCAAAGTAGTGTCCTCCTTTGCACCCCTTCACATCACCCCCCCCCCCCCCCCCGAGTAGTGTCCTCCTTTCCTTTGCCCCCTTTACACTCCACTTGCAGTAGTGTCCTCTTTTCCCCCCTCACACTACCTCTAGTAATGACCTTATTTCCCCCTTCGCATTCCCCCCCCCCACATTAGTGGTTTCCTTTACCCCTTCACCCCCCCCCCTCCCCACAGTAGTGTCCTCTTTTGCCCCCTTCACACACCACCACAGTCGTGTCCTAGTTTACCCCTTGACACCCCCCACAGTTGTGTCCCTTGACCCTTAAACCCCCTCCCCACACCCCCTCCCCACAGCTGTGTCTTCCTTCCCCCCCCCCCTCCAGCACAGTAGTGTCCTCCTTTGCCCCTTCTACCCCCCCCCCCCCCAAAGTAGTGTCCTTCTTTCCCCCTCCACCCTCCCCCCACAATTGTGTCCTCCTTTGCCCTTATACCCCCCCCCCCCCCCACAGTAGAACACTACTGGTTAGGTGGGTGTGGAGGGGGAAAGGAAGACCCAATTGTGGGGAGGGGGGTTAAGGGGCAAAGGACACAACTGTGGGGGGTATAAGGGCAAAGGAGGACACAATTGTATTTTGGCTTTTGGGATTTACAAATGCAGGAATTTAGATATCAGATGAAAGGTTTAGCGCTGGGAAACACTTTCTGAAAGATAAAAAGTGCATTTTATATACAACTAGAGAGACCAAAATGAGGGACAAATGAGGAGGACAGAGGGACAGAGGGACATTGTTCCAAATCAGGGACAGTTGGGAGCTATGAATTTACTAAAACTAGGAAGTGCAAAATCCGGTGCAGCTCTGCATAGCGACCAATCAGCTTCCAGGTTTTATCGCCAAAGCCAAAACTGAACAAGCTGAAGTTAGGAGCTGATTGGCAACCATGCAGAGATGCACCAGATGTTGCACTCTCCAGTCTTTGTAGATTGTTCGGGGGGGGGGGGGGGGTGAAACCTCACATATTAAGTTCTGGTCCACTTGATGGTTGAATGTGGAAATCTGTATACTGTATATACTCGAGTATAGGCCGACCTGAAAATAAGCCGAGGCACCTAATTTTACCACAAACAACTGGGAAAACTTATTGAATCGAGTATAAGCCTAGGGTGAGAAATGCGCAGCTACTGTAAGGCCCCTTTCACACTGGGGCGGTTTTCAGGTGGTACAGTGCTAAAAATAGCGCCTGTAAAGCGCCTGAAAAAAACGACCCCATTCACTCCAGTGTGAAAGTCGGTGGGCTTTCACACTGGAGCGGTGCGCTAGCAGGACGGTAAAAAAAGTCCTGCTAGCACCATCTTTGGAGCGGTGAAGGAGCCGTGTATTCACCGCTCCTATACTGCTCCTACCCATTGATGTCAATGGGACACCGCGGTAATACCGCGGCAATACCGCTGCAAAGCGCCGCTACGGTGGAGCTTTGCGGGGGTTTTTAACCCTTTTTCGGCCACTAGCGGGGGTTAAAACCGCACCGATAGCGGCCGAATCCCGCGGGTAAAACAACAGTAAAGCAGCGCTAAATATAGCGCTGCTATACCATCGCGGCGGCTCCCGCCCCAGTGTGAAAGGGGCCTACGTGGAAAAGTGGGTCAACAATGCCCATTTGCAGCCATAGGTCCCCCAAACTTCAAACTTGGTAGTTAAGGGTTCCTAGATGCCCCCCTAGCTGCACCCAAAATTTGGGGTCTCTGGACCCAAAGGGTCCCGAAATAACATTGCTGCAGATGGACACAGTTGACCGACTTTGGGGCCCCCCGTATCTCGGGGTCATTTGGTGCTAGGAACCCCATCTTTCGATATGTTGTAGTGCTAGTTCCACTGGGTTTGAATAGCACCAGGTGTCCCCGAGATACGGGGCCCCAAAGTCGGGTCGAAAAATGTCAAGCACTTTCCTGCAGCAGAGAATGACATTTTCAGAACCGACTTTGGGGCCCCATATCTCGGGGGCCACTTAGTGCTAGGAACCCCATCTTTGGATGTATTGTAGTGCTAGGTCCACTGGGTTGCAATGCTGTAGTGCTGTTGTAGTGCTATGTCCACTGTAGTGCTAGGTCCACCTAGCACTAAGTGGCCCGAGATACGGGGCCCCAAAGTCGGGTCGGAAAATTTAATTCTCTGCTGCAGAAAAGTGCTTGACATTTTTCGACCTGACTTTGGGGCCCCGTATCTCGGGGACACCTGGTGCTATTCAAACCCAGTGGAGCTAGCACTACAACATATACAAAGATGGGGTTCCTAGCACCAAGTCACCCTGAAATACGGGGCCCCAAAGTCGGTCAATTGTGTCCATCTGCAGCAATGTAATTTCGGGACCCTTTGGGTTCAGAGACCCCAAATTTTGGCTGCAGCTAGGGGGCATTTAGGAACCCTTAACTACTAAGTTTGAAGTTTGGGGGACCTATGGCTGCAAATGGGCACAGTGAGGCTGCAAATGGCACAGTGAGGCTGCAAATGGGCATTGTTGACCCTCTTTTCCACTTACAGTAGCTGCGCATTTCTCACCCTAGGTTTATACTCGAGGGGCACTTTCAGCACAAAAAAATGTGCTGAAAAACTCGCTTATACTCGAGTATATATACGGTAGGTTACGGAGACGGTCTCCCCCCAAACCTCCCCGGCTTTAAAAACGGACCTCGTTCACAGGACTAGGCTCCATACCTAGGAGGAACGCCTCCCTGTCTCTGGCTCCTCTTTAGCTTTGCTCTCTTACACCCTCCATCAGCCTAATCGTGCCCCGTGCAGAATTCTGCAGCCACTGACGAATCTCAGCTAATAAACCATGTCGTTAATTTCTGAGCCATGCCCGACGTCTGCAGAACTTCCTCCCCAGGTCCCAGCGGCTAATGATTTAGGAAAAATTATTTCAGATGATCACTCAGGCACATCACAAATCAGCCGCAGTGTCATAACTCTTAAAGGAGCGCCGCAGCCACAGTATCGTATTCTGGTAGCCGGATTATACCTGAGACGACGGTGTTCGCTGTACGAGTCCTTCATTTGAAGGTTTTCCAGAATTTAAAGGTGGGCCAAGCTGTCCAGATGCCAGTGACAATGGTTGGCACAAACCGTCTTACGCTGGAGGTGTGCTTAGAGAGCGCTACCCCCACAGGTGCCGCTGGATAGGACGGGTCCTCTGTTTTATTGCCTCGACCCCTGAGCCCTCCACCCCAGTCTGCCCCAATACCACCCTAGCCTGTCCATTTACTGCCCTATCCTGTCTATACACTGCCCTAGCCTGTCCATATACTGCTATAGCCTGTCCATATACTACCCTAGTCTGTCTATATATTGCCCTAGCCTGTCTATATACTACCATAGCCTGTCTATATACTACCCTAGCCTGTCCATATACTACCCTAGCCTGTCCATATACTGCCCTATCCTGTCCACATACTGCTCTAGCCTGTCCATATACTACCCTAGCCCGTCTATATATTGCCCTAGCCTGTCTATATACTACCCTAGCTTGTCCATATACTGCTCTAGCCTGTCCATATACTACCCTTGACTGTCTATATACTGCCCTAGCCTGTCTATATACTACCTTAGCCTGTCTATATACTGCCCTAGCCTGTCCATATACTACCCTAGCCTGTCCATATACTACCCTAGCCTGTCTATATACTGCCTTAGCCTGTACACATACTGCCCTAGCCTGTCTATATACTACCTTAGCCTGTCCATATACTGCCCTAGCCTGTCCATATACTGCCCTAGCCTGTCCATATACTACCCTAGCCTGTCTATATACTGCCCTAGCCTGTCCACATACTGCTCTAGCCTGTCCATATACTACCCTAGCCTGTCTATATATTGCCCTAGCCTGTCTATATACTGCCCTAGCCTGTCCATATACTACCCTAGCCTGTCCATATACTGCCCTAGCCTGTCTATATACTGCCCTAGCCTGCCCATATACTACCTAGCCTGTCTATATACTGCCCTAGCTTGTCCACATACTGCCCTAGCCTGTCCATATACTACCCTAGCCTGTCTATATACTGCCCTAGCCTGTCTATATACTGCCCTAGCCTGTCTATATACTGCCCTAGCCTGTCTATATACTGCCCTAGCCTGTCCATATACTACCTTAGCCTGTCCATATACTACCTTAGCCTGCCTATATACTGCCCACATACTGCCCTAGCCTGTCCATATACTATCATAGCCTGTCCATATACTGACTTAGTCTGTCCATATACTATCCTAGCCTGTCCATATACTATCATAGCCTGTCCATATACTGACTTAGCCTGTCCATATACTACCCTAGCCTGTCCATATACTACCTTAGCCTGTCTATATACTACCTTAGCCTGTCTATATACTGCCCTAGCCTGTCCATATACTGCCTTGGCCTGTCCATATACTACCTTAGCCTGCCTATATACTGCCCACATACTGCCCTAGCCTGTCCATATACTGCCCTAGCCTGTCTATATACTACCCTAGCCTGTCCATATACTGCCCTAGCCTGTCCATATACTGCCCTAGCCCGCTCCTTTAGATTGAACATAATGGCATGCCATATAATCAAGGTGCTGTTACATGGAAATCTGACTTCCTAATAAATTTAATTTTAGTTTTAATTATCATGATATAAAATAATGGATTGGGGGGGGGGGGGCATTTAATTGTTGGACCCAGGCAGCACAATGTCTTGGGCCAGTCCTTCCTCTGGGTGACCTCTGTACATTGGAAGGATTTTAACAAACTTTGTAGCAGATTCTGACCTTTTTGTTATTCTGAAGAAATCCCTGTTTGTTCCTTTGTGCCCCTTTGCTGGGTGAGTCTAATGGAAGTGGTTTCATAATTATCAACCAGCTGCTGCACCTGCAGGACACTAATGAGGAAAGTGGCAGGGACTGCATCCCTTTAGACGCGATTTCCTGTTGCAGGGATCTCACCTAAAATTAAATTTTTGTTGCAGGGGATGCCTGGAATCTGACTTGCAGTATCTCACAAAAGTAAGTACACCCCTCACATTTTTTGTAAATATTTTAATTCTATCTTTTCATGTGACAACACTGAAGAAATGTTGAAAATGAATGGGGGAATATCCCGAAACAGTCCATCTTGAAAAATAAATAAGTATAAAGAAATGAGACTTTGCTACAATGTAAAGTAGTGAGTGTACAGCTTGTATACCAGTGTAAATTTGCTGTCCCCTCAAAATAACTCAGTACACAGCCATTAATGTCTAAACCGCTGGCAACAAAAGTCAGTACACCCCCAAGTGAAAATGTCCAAATTGGGCCCAATTAGCCATTTTCCCTTCCCGGTGTCATGTGACTCGTTAGTGTTACAAGGTCTCAGGTGTGAATGGGGAGCAGCTGTGTTAAATTTCGTGTTATCGCTCTCACTCTCTCATACTGGTCACTGGAAGTTCAACATGGCACCTCATGGTAAAGAACTCTCTGAAGATCTGAAAAAAATAATTATTGCTCTACATAAAGATGACCTAGACCAGTGATGGTGAAACTTGGTACCCCAGATGTTTTGGAACTACATTTCCCATTATGCTCAACTACACTGCAGAGTGCCAGAGCATCAGCCAGAGCATCATGGGAAATGTAGTTCCAAAACATCTGGGATGCCAAGGTTCACCATCACTGGCCTAGGCTATAAGAAGATTGCCAAGACCCTGAAACTGAGCTGCAGAACGGTGGCCAAGACCATACAGCGGTATAACAGGACAGGTTCCACTCAGAACAGGCCTCGCCATGGTCCACCAAAGAAGGTGAGCGCACGTGCTCAGTACACATGTGCAATTCGTTTAGTTCCAAATTCATTTTTTAACAAATTTTGACAAATTTGTTAATTCGAAAAAATCAGAATTAACACATTTTTCGGAACATTCAGAAATTCTAAAATGTGGAAATTAGAAAATTAGAAATTTCGGAAAGTCGGAAATTCGGAAATAAGAATGAAAATCAGAAAAATTCAAAAACCCAAAAATTCTAATCAGAAATAATAACTAACTACTAATAATATAACTATTACTAACTATTAAATTAGAGGTATCGGAATTTCCTTTCAAATTTGGCTGTTAGTGAACGTAACAAATACAAATTTATCCGAAGTTATGAATTATCCAAAATAACAAATTCCGCATCTAAACGAATGGAATGTAACAAATGAATAATAATAAATAACAATAATAATAATAAAAACGTATTATTATTATTTATTATTATTTCATTCCATTCCATTTGTTTAGATGCGGCACTCTTTATTTTGGATAATTCGTAACTTCGGATAAATTTGTATTCGTTTCGTTCACTAACAGCCAAATTTAAAAAGGAAATTCCAATAACTATAATTTAATAGTTAGTTATTATTAGTTAGTTAGTTAGTTAGTTAGTTATTATTTCAAATTTTTTGGATTTTCGTTCTTTTTAATTTTCGGATTTTCCTTTCCTTATTTTCAGATTTTCGAATTGTCGAATTTTTAAATTTTAAAATTCCAAATTTCGGAATTACGGAATTTCGAATTCACGAATTCCGAATTTATGAATTTACTAATTTTTCGAATTCCAAATTCCAAAATTTATGAATTTCCGAATTTCGAATTAAAAAATGTATGAATTTTCGAATTTACGAATTTTTCTAATTTTCAAATTTACAAATTTTCGAATTTACGAATAAAACAAAAAAACGAATGAAACGAAAACAAATTTTTGTCAGTGCACATGTCTAGTGCTCAGCGTCATATCCAGAAGTTGTCTTTGGAAAACATCAGTGCCCAACATCAGTGCCGCCTCATCAGCCCACATCAGTGAAGGAGAAAAATTACTTACAGAGGAACCTTGGTTAACGAGTAATGTGGTTAACGGGCGCTTTTGAAAGACGAGCAACTTTTTTTTTAAATTCTGACTCGGTTTGCGAGTGTTGTCTCGCAAAATGAGCAGAATTTAAGCAAATGGGGTGTGCAGTACCGCATTTGGCCAGAGGTGCGGGGGCGCTCGGACACTCGGAATGGTTCGGAGCCGTTCGGAAATACTCAGAATCACTCGGAAACACTTGGAAATACTCAGTTTCCGAGTGTTTCCGAGGCTTTCCGAGTTCAGCCGCGCTGTCCCCGAGTATTTTTCAAGGCTCTCCGGCGCCCCCCTCCCCACCTCTGGCCACATGCGGTATTGCATGCAATAGAAGTCAATGCGGAACTAATTATCTTTGTTTCCATTGACTTCTATGGGGAAACTCGCTTTGTTATGCGAGTGCTTTGTATTACAAGCATTCTCCTGGAACAGATTATGCTCGTAATCCTAGGTTCCGCTGTATTTACAACATTTTATAACAGAAACATTTGCAAAATGTTTGGTCTTTTTTATTTTTTTTTAACAAAACAAAAACAAAAAGCAGTGGTGGTTAAGTAGACGGCTCCCACCCGGCCGTATATGTACATTGGCCGGGTGGGAGCCGTCTACTTCTGAATGGACGTTCCGGAACGTCCTTCAGAAGTAGAGGGATCGTGCGTGCGTGCCCGCGCAGCGGCGCAATCCCGATGTGGCTGTGTCACCCGGACACGGCGCATCTCGGATCGGCAGGAGGGCTCAGTGATTGGCCCTCCTGATCACATGACAGCCGTATCGAATCACAGCCGTCATGTGATGTAAACAAACAGCTGGTTGCTAGGCAATCGGCCCTCCTCTCCTCACACGGAAGTCGTCGGTGAGGAGAGGAGAGCGGATCGCTGCAGCCGGCTGGTGATCAGTGAGTATTAGCTGTTTTTTTTACAGTTTTTTACTCACTGATCACCAGTGTAGTGTCCCCACAGCAAAACACACATGTCCCCACAGTAAAACACACAGGTCCCCAAAACACACATGTCCCCAAATAATAAAAACACATGTCCCTCACATATGTCCCAGTAAAATCACATGTGCCAATGATTATTTGCACACATATGTCCGTGATCACCTGCACACACCTGTACATGATCATTTGCGTACATATGTCCGTGATCACGCGAACCAATTATTATACACTTAACAGATTTTTTTTTACAAAAAACATGTAGCAGAATACATTTTGGCTTAAATTTATGACAAAATTTGATTTTATTGGATTTCTTTTAAAAAAGAAAGGAGAAAATATTGTTTTTTTTTCAAAATTTCCGCTATGTTTTTCGCTTATATCGCAAAAAATAAAAAACGGAGTCGCGAATAAATACCACCAAACTAAAGCTCTATTTGTGCGAACAAAATGATAAAAAATGTATTTGGTTACAGCGTTGCATGACCGCGCAATTGTCACTGGAAATGCGAGAGCGCTGAAAGCTGAAAATTGGTCTGGGCAGGAAGGGTGTTTAAGTGCCCAGTAAGCAAGTGGTTAAATACCACCAAAAGAAAGCTCTATTTGTCTAAAAAAAGAGATGAAAATGTCATATGGGTTCAGTGTTTCATGACCGTGTAATTGTCATTCAAAGTGTGACAGCGCTGAAAGTTGAAAATTGGCCTGGGCAGGAAGCGGGTGAGAGCGCCCTCTAGGTAAGTGGTTAAAGGAAGTGGAAAAATAAAGTAGCTGGCAGGATCAATGGGTTATGTCTTGTGACTGATACTTGTATCTAGTGACAGATTGCAATGTTTCGTTGTGACGCTTTGCGGCGGGAACTTCAGTTTCCGGGCGCCGAGCGTGGCACGAGCCGGGAAAACCCGTAGAAGATTGCACTGAGTGATTGTAGCGATTTTTGTCACCATTTTTTTTTTTAATGGTGAAAATAAACTGCAATGATTTTTTATAGGATGAGAATGTCAGAACTCAGGGCGCAGGAATCGCCGCCAGCGCACGGTCTGGGAACATTTTGTAGTTGTAAATCAGAATGAACCAAATAAAAAATCCCGGGACTTTACCACCCAGCCCGTCCTTTTCCTACCTGCCATAAAACGCTGTGTTTGATCGCAGACCTGTTTTCATAGTCGGCTTTTCTCTAACGTTGTAAAACTGAAAGGTGTATTCATGGCGAAGGTTTGAACGTCATGTCGGGGCCCCTTTAGACCCTCGGCACGCCAGTGGACGTTTTTTACAGTGTTGACGTACCCGGCACTATTATGAGGCTGGGACATCGTATACGGGTTCACCAACCTACTGAATCTTCAATGTGAGGACGCACACATATCACGCATCACACAACACGTATGTCGTGCCAATCCCTGCTTGGTGCAGACAGGACTTTTTTCACTGGGAGTGCGGGGGAGCGCTGTTTCTGCACCTCCAGCACTGAATCTATCTAAGGGCGAAGGGTGCTGGGGTGTGCTTGAAGGTCTACTGATGCTTGCTGCTGGGGGATCTATTGTTGCTGCTGGGGGATCTATTGTTGCTAGGGTGATCTAATATTGCTGGGGATGTCTATTGTTGCTGGTGGGGAATCTATTGTTGCTTGGTGGGTCTTATGTTGCTAAGGAGATCTATTGTTGCCGGGGGAAGGCTATTGTTGCTAGGGAATATATTGTTTCTGAGGGGATCTATTGTTTCTTGGGGGGTCTGTTATTGCTGAGGGGATCTATTGTTGCTGGTGGTCTGTTGTTGCTGATAGGATCCATTGTTGCTGGGGATATCTAATGTTGCTGGTGGGGAATCTATTGTTGCTAGGGGGGTCTTATGTTGCTAGGGGGATCTAATGTTGCTGGGGATGTCTATTGTTGCTAGGGGGGTCATATGTTACTAGGGAGTCAATTGTTGGGGGGGGGGTCTACTGTTGAGGAAATTATCTTATCTTGCTGGCTGCTGGAGGGTCTATTAATGCTGGTTGCTGGGAGATGTATTGTTGCTGGCAGGGGGTCTGTTGTTTCTGTGGGAGTCTATTGTTGCTGAGAGGATCTATTGTTGCTGGGGGTCTATTGTTGCTGTTAGGATCTATTGTTGCTGGGGGGTCTATTGTTGCTAAGGAGATCTACTGTTGCTGGGGGTGGCTATTATTGCTGGTGGTCTATTGTTGCTGGTGGGGATCTATTGTTCCTTGGGGGGGTATTATTGCTGAGGGGATCTATTGTTGCTGGGAGTCTATTGTTGCTGATGGGATCCGTTGTTGCTGGGGTGTCTATTGTTGCTGGTGGGGATCTATTGTTGCTAGAGGGAGGGGGGTCTTATGTTGCTAGAGGCCAATTGTTGCTGGGAGGCATTTACTGTTGAGGGATAGATCTATTGTTGCTGGATGCTGGCTGCCGGAAGAAGCATTGTTGCTGGCAGGGGGTAAGTTGTTGCTGGTGGAGTCTATTGTTGCTGAGGGATCTATTGTTGCGGGAGGAGGAGGTCTATTGTTGCTAAGGCAATCTAGTGTTGCTGAGGTGCCTATTGTTTCTGGGGGATCTATTGTTGCTGAGGGGATCTATTGTTTCTGGGGGTGTGTCTATTATTGCAGAGGGGATCTATTGCTGCTGGGGAGTCTGTGGTTGCTAAGGAGATCTGTTGTTGCCTAGCGGTCTAGTGTTGCTGATGGGATCTATGGTTGCTGAGGGGATCTTTTGTTTCTGGGGGGCCTATTGTTGCTGGTTGCAGGGGATCTATTTTACTGACTTTCCTGTTATCATTATCAAATTCCATACAAATGACTTAGCACCACAAAATAATACTTCTGTGTTCTGTATTATCTAAAGGGGGGGTACTGGAAGATGAGTAGGGGGTGGAGCCCAGGGATGGTGCTCGAGGTGGGTAGGAGGTGGAGCCCAGGGATGGTTCTCTGAGGTGGGTAGTGGGTGGAGCCCAGGGATGGTGATCGGAGGTGGGTAGTGGGTGGAGCCCAGGGATGGTGCTCGGAGTTGGGTAGGGGGTGGAGCCCAGGGATGATGCTCGGAGGTGGCTAGGAGGTGGAGCCCAGGGATGATGCTCGGAGTTGGGTAGGGGGTGGAGCCCAGGGATGGTGCTCGGTGGTGTGTAGGGGGTGGAGCCCAGGGATGGTGCTCAGAGGTGGCTAGGAGGTGGAGCCCAGGGATGGGGCTCGGAGTTGGGTAGGAGTGGAGCCCAGGGATGGTGCTCGAAGGTGGCTAGGAGGTGGAGCCCAGGGATGATGCTCGGAGTTGGGTAGGGGGTGGAGCCCAGGGATGGTGCTCGGAGTTGGGTAGGGGGTGGAGCCCAGGGATGGTGCTCGGAGGTGTGTAGGGGGTGGAGCCCAGGGATGGTGCTCAGAGGTGTGTAGGGGTGGAGCCCAGGGATGGTGCTCAGAGGTGGTTAGGAGGTGGAGCCCAGGGATGGTGCTCAGAGTTGGGTAGGAGTGGAGCCCAGGGATGGTGCTCAGAGGTGGGTAGGGGGTGGAGCCCAGGGATGGTGCTTGGAGTTGGGTGGGGGGTGGAGCCCAGGGATGGTGCTCAGAGGTGGGTAGGGGGTGGAGCCTAGGGATGGTGCTCATAGGTGGGTAGGGGGTGGAGCCCAGGGATGGTGCTCGGAGGTGGGTAGAGGGTGGAGCCCAGGGATGGTGCTCAGAGGTGGGTAGGGGGTGGAGCCCAGGGTTGGTGCTCTGAGGTGGGTAGGGGGTGAAACCAAGGGACGGGGCTCAGAGGTGGGCAGGGACAGAGACAAGGGGTGAATTGTAAGGAGGGGGTACCTGCACCTATTCTCTAAGAACCTAAGTTGACCTAAAGCAAAACAAAAAAGAATCGGCACAAGGGACATTACTTACCTTCAGTCCTCATTTTACTGAACTCTTTCTCCCCTGATATCCCCACCCATAATCTTTCAGTGCAGCGGAGGTTAATACACCTGAGGGGCTCTCATCAAGAGTGCTAAACTGTGCCCCCCTTTCCACCCAGCTGCTCCATTCATAGAAGTGTAGCGCTACCCACGCTACCCACTGTATGAAGGTTCCTGTATCCCCACTTAGATCAAACACAGCCAGGCACACAGCATTATTTTCTCTCTCTGTCTCAATAAGACTGTCTAGGGGTATCGTATAGGGAGGCACCTGCGATTTGTCGAGCCCTGGTATAATGTATGGCCAGCCTTAGTGTTAGAAAATAAAGAAGACCAACTGAAGGTTCTGCTGAGAATGGCCATGTGGACGTGTCTACTGCCGTCTACTCATACCCCCCCACTGAGTGGAGGTCTTCACGGTTTAAAAGTCCTCCTTGCTGAGAAGCTTCTCCTGGGCCTCCTCAGTCTCAGTGGTTCCTACGATTCCCCCAGCCCCTTTAAATATTAAAGTAAAAATAAAAAATTCCACATTTCATTCTTTGTGGGCACGTTCCTGTGCAGCAGCTCCAAGCTTTGCGAGCTCGAAAATTAGCATTCACGAGAAAACCTAGCTCGTAAGTTCCAGTAACCACTGCGCAAACTTTGGCACGAGCGCGAGGGCAAGTCTGCAACTCTTGAAAAGCTCGGAACAGAACACACATAGAAATTTTATCACTTCTCACCTTCCCGGGTCTGCCCCCTCCAAAGTGTGATGTGAAGACACTGGCGGGAACGTACGGCCCGGGCCAGAGGCTCTTCCCATGTCCTGTCTGGCCGGCGCATAAAGGCCGCGTTTCTTCGCGGCTGCCAGATTTCTAACCTTTTTTTTTTTTACAAAACCGCGTAGTGGGGAGATTAGAAAAAAAATAGGTGGTACTGGCACATGGAGTTCAGAGGGGTTCAATGGGCTCATTAGACCTCATGGAATTCCCTTGGACCCCTTCCTAATGATGGAGGTCTTGTTAGAGGGTTTGGCACCGGGGCGGCCATGTTCACTTAAAAAAGATCTGATGACCAGTAATATGTACTTAGCACCTCACTAATCTCCAAGGTGGTGGACGTCCCCCGTGAGTTTTGGAGGATCTGGTTTGCTGCTCGGTGCCTGGAAAAAAAGTTTTCCAAAAAATGTTTCTCTAGGATAAAGTTTAAGATTTATTTTTTTTCTCTTCGTCTCACAGAGGGCACCGTTCATTAATGTTAAGGCTTCAGCTCGTTAACTTCCACAGGAACAACCAAAGGCCGCGTGATGTTCGGGACCTTACCTGAAATGAGTCACGTGGAGATACACATAGATACAAGCCGAATAGATATCTATGGCGTCGCCTCACCCGCCCAGCCAGCCTTTTACAGTGTGTCTGATTTCAGATAAAGCCTCAGAAGCCAAATGTACCCCTACCATTTCACCAAAAAATGTGTGTAAACGAAAAAAAAAAGACTTTCCCGTAGCGTCAGAGGGGGCGGGGTCACTCGGTTACGTGACCGGGTGGCCCCGCCCCCCTCTGACGCTACGGGAAAGCCATAGGGATGTCCCAGTGCGTCAGAGGGGGCGGGGGTCACCCGGCGATGTCATCATGTGGACCCGCCCTCAGTTATAAAAGAACTGTCACCTGAGAGGCCGGTCATTACGGCGGTCCGTCGGAGCGAGAGAAGAAGAAGACTCTGTGGGACAGATTTTTTTTTTTTTTTTTTTGTTTTTAATAATGGACTTGTCCCAAGGCGTGTAGTGTCTTTTCTTTTACCATTTTCACACATTTTTTGTGAAATGGTAGGGGTACATTTGTACCCCGTTACCATTTCACACAGGTGGGGCCGGGATCTGGGGGTCCCCTTGTTAAAGGGGGCTTCCATATTCTTATAAGCCCCCCGCCCGCAGACCCCCACAACCACCGGGCAAGGTTTGTGGGGATAAGGCCCTTCTCCCCATCAACATGGGGACAAGGTGCTTTAGCGCCCCAAAGCACCCTCCCAATGTTGAGGGCATGTGGCCTGGTACGGTTAGACCCCTTTCACACTGGGGCGTTTTTCAGACATTTTTCAGGCACTTTAGCATTAAAAAAAGCACCTGTAAAGCGCCTGAAAGAAGCTGCAACTGCAATCCCAATGTGAAAGCCTGAGTGCTTTCAAACTGAGACCCATTTCACACTATGGCGTTTTTCAGGTGCTTTAGCGTTAAAATAAGCGCCTGTAAAGCGCCTGAAAGAAGCCACAACTGCAATCCCAATGTGAAAGCCTAAGTGCTTTCACACTGAGGCGCTGCGCTGGCGGGGTGTCAAAAAAAGTCCTGCAAGCAGCTTCTTTGCAGCGCTTTTGGAGCGGTGAATACACCGCTCCTAAAGTGCCCCTTCCCATTGAAATCAATGGGAAGCGCCTGAAAAGCGCCTGCAAAGCGCTTTTGGCATCAGCGCTTTGTGGGCGCTTTTAAACCTTTATTTGGCCACTAGCAGGGGATTCATTATAGCTGTGAGCAGTTTTAAATGACTTTTTTTTCCTTTAGAAATGTAATTTTGCTCTCGGACTGTTCTAAGCACAGGAAACATGCGCCCCTTTACAGGCATACTATAGACACCCCCCAGGTACGAAATTTAAAGGAATATTCCACTTTTATTGTTTCACTTTAAGCATTATTAAAATCACTGCTCCCGAAAAAACGTTAGTTTTTAAAACTTTTTTTTGCATTGATACACGTCCCCTGGGGCAGGACCCGGGTCCCCAAACACTTTTTAAAACAATACCATGCATATAAGCCTTTAAAATTAGCACTTTTGATTTTTCATGTTCGTGTCCCATAGACTTTAACGGTGTTCGCGCGTTCAAATTCATTTTTTGCCTGTTTGCATGTTCTGGTGCGAACCGAACGGGGGGGGGGGGGGTGTTTGGGCCCATCCCTAGTCGAGACTAGTAGCGCAGTGGGTCCAGATTGATGGTGGTTATTTCTATGGTATATATAGGTTCCATGGTAAGATCCTTCCTACGCATTTCAAGTGAAATATTATTCATGTATTGATGTTCATCCGACCTTAAAGTGGACCTCTGCTTTAGCTGCACGGGTTCATTCTATCTGAGCCCCCTCCAGTAGCATAGACTTGCCTTGCTTCTGCTCCCCCCCCCCCCCCCCCCATTGCTCCATTCAGTTGCAGGAAGCAGAGCGCCTTATTGAAGTTCCATGTCATGGTCTTGGTGCAGTGGGACACTCGATCTTCCTCTTTTTCTGCATTTCTTTAATTTCACGTTTAACGTCGAGGTGTCAAACCGCTCTCCGCACCCCCCCCCGACTCCTCGCCATGTAATATTCCCTCCGTTTTAATATGCTAAAAACAACAAACTCCCTGAAAGCTGAAGCCTTGATTCGTCTTCCTCAGTCGTAATTACCGACGACGTATTGTTTTAAACTCGGATTCTTGGCAATGGCCCGGCGACGGTTATAATAATTGTTTGCTTTCGATTGGAAATGAATTGGCCGCTCTATGATGGATGTGATAAATGGAGGCGGCAATCCTAATGACACCGGCTCACCGTCAGCTTGTTTTTACGCCGAAGTTCAGGTTACCTTTTCTTTTTGTTTCCTGCGCAAAACACCGACCATGGAGCGGCTAAATTAGAAACCAGCCGGGGCTTTAACCCTTCTGCTGCCGGCAAATATTATGTTATGTTCTTTTGGCCTGCAGAAGCCATCCCAACTGCTGAAGTGAAGACGATGATGAATGACGTTTAGTTTGCACAACTGTCCTGCAATTTTTTTATTAATTTTTTACACAACAATTCTGCAATTTTTTTTCTTTTTACACAATAATTCTGCAATTAGTTTTTCCTTTTACACAATAATTCTGCAATTTTTTTTATCTTTTTACATAATAACTCTGTATTTTTTCTTTATCTTTTTATACAACAATTCTGCAATTTTGATTTCTTTTTACACACTTTTTCTGCAATTTTTTTTACTTTTTACACAATAATTCTGCATTCTTTTATATATCTTTTCATACAACAATTCTGCATTTTTTTTCTTTTTACACAATAATTCTACAATTTTTTTTTATATTTGTAAACAACAATTTTGCAATTTTGTTTTTCCTTTTACACAATAATTCTGCAATTTTCTTTTATCTTTTTACATAATAACTCTGTATTTTTTTTTTATCTTTTTATACAACAATTCTGCAATTTTGATTTCTTTTTACACAATAATTCTGCATTCTTTTATATATCTTTTCATACAACAATTCTGCATTTTTTGTTTTCTTTTTACACAATAATTCTCCAATTTTTTTTTATATTTTTAAACAACAATTTTGCAATTTTGTTTTCTTTTTACAAAATATTTCTGCATTTTTTTTTTCTTTTTACACAATAATTCTGCGTTATTTTATATATGTTTTTATACAACAATTCTGCATTTTTTGTGTTTCCTCCGGCCCGGAGGGAACATGTTTTGGAGGGGAGGCAGGATCTCTTGGGTGCTCCTGAGAGACAAGGTCTCCTCTCTTATTTGTTTTCCTCCTTTCTAAGAGACCTTCAGCCCTCCGGTCTTACCAGGGCTTTGGCAGCGGTAGGTTCAGGCTCCTCTTACCCCCTAGGTGCACGAGGAGAGCCACAGTAGATCCGGTGACCCGCGCCAGTGTCCTGGGAGTGGTGGCTGCGCCATTTTTGCGTTGGTCAAGCATTGAAAGCTGAAAAATGGCTTGGACAGGAAGGGGGTGTAAGTGACCCATAGGCAAATGGTTAAACAATCGCGACGGATCGCTAGGGATAGACGCTCTGGCATATTCATGGAGAGTTCACCTTTGCTATGCTTCCCCCCGTTCCAGTTAATTCCACTGGTATTAAGGAAGATTCAGCGGGAAAATGTACCAGTCATCCTAATTACTCAGTTTTGGCCTAAAAGGGCCTGGTTCTCAACCATTCTGGGAATGGCGGTCAAGCCTTGTTGGCATCTACCTCTCAGGCAGGATCTGCTAATCCAGGGTCCAGTAAATCCTCCAGAAATGGCCAGCCTGCCTCGCGCAGCCTGGTATCTGAGGAGCAGCTTCTAAGGAGCAAGGGGTTTTCTGACCGTCTGATTACAACATTACTATCAAGTAGAAAAAGGGTAACAAGGGCCATCTATACTATAGTTTGGAAGGTCTATAACCCTTTCCCGCCGAGCGTACGCAGATAATCATACTCGGTTTTCAAGGGTTATACCGGGATGATGCCCACAGCTGCAGGCATCATCCTGGTACCGTTGTTTAGAGCAGGCGATTGGCTATCCAGGTATAACAACCGATGCGGCTAAAAGCCACTTGGCTGTTATACCGGAGGAGCGGGAGGGGACGTCCCCTCCTCCCGCCGCCTCCCGCCGCTCTTCCCGGGCCTCCCGTTCCATCGGAAGGCACGATCAAACATCCGCCGCTTCTGGCGGCTAGTGACAGACTGGAACGAAGCCGGAAACGGCTTGGTTCCAGTCTCCTGGATGTAAACACGGAAGCGACGTCACAACGTCACTTCCTGTTTATTCGGCTGCCAATGGCGCCGGGTTTAAAAAAACACACAGTATTCAGATACACCGTTTTCAGTGATCTGAATACTTTGAAGTGCAAAGGAGGGGTTCCAGAATGCCATTCAGGGACACACCCACACTTTTCCCCCAAAAAAATTCAAAACCCTCGCCGACGATGGAATCGGTCACTCCTTTCCCTCCTGTGCGACTATCTCTATCATAGAGCGCTAGGAGGAAGTGATGTCACTTTAGCATGGGGGACCGGTTTCGTGGAAGAAAATTTTGACAAGGACCGGGGGTTGGGGGTTCTGGGGCTAATGTAGTCTTGGGGTTGACAGGGAATTCGGGTGGGGGTGATTTGTTGTGCGAATGGCTGGTGTTAGCAATTAAATCATCCCGACACCATGCTTGATATGGTGTCAGGATGATGAAATCACATTATTTCTATGACTACATTGTAATATATAATGAAATTGTTCAACTCACCTTAATGCAGAATCAGTGGGAACCCTGAGATTGTCACTTGCCACTTGCCACCAGACACAGCTTGCCACCGTCGCCTGCCACCAGATGCAGCGTGTCACTTGCCGCCGTCTGTGGTGGAGGTCGAGTCAGCCCGTTGAGAGCACTGGGTGCGGAGGAGGAGGAAGTTAACTCCTCCTCCGCTTTGAAAGCTGGCAGTCACAGTTGTGACATCACTGGTTGATAAACGCCAGTCGGCTCTAGCAACCAGTGGCGATAGCAGGATTTTGCTCCTCTGTCAGTTTCATTCCGGGACATTGTATTGTCCCGGAATGAAGGTGCCCGGGACAGACCTGCTAATTGTGGTACTGTCCCGGGCAATCTGGAACACGTGGGCACCCTACCCGCAATCCATAGCAAGGAGTCCATTTGAACCTCTGGAGGAAGCGTCACTCAGATGTCTCACTCTCTCTCACTCACTCTCTCAAAGCAGGATCAGTGAGCTACACGCTCTGTCAATTAGGGAACCTTACCTGTCAGCAGTGGCGTCACTAGGGGGTGGCTTTTGGGGCTACAGCCCCGAATCTGGGACCCATAGCCCTGAGTCCCTGCAAGGGTCCGCAAGCGGAGGGGAGGCTCTCTGGGGACCCTGATACAAGGGGGAGGCTCTCTGGGGACCCTGCTACAAGGGGGAGGCTCTCCGGGGACCCTGATACAAGGGGGAGGCTCTCCGGGGACCCTGATACAAGGGGGGCTCTCTGGGGACCCTGATACAAGGGGGGGGCTCTCTGGGGACCCTGATACAAGGGGGAGGCTCTCTGGGGATATATATACACACACACACACACACACACGTATATTACTGTATATACATGTGCATGTCCGCCCAAGCGTATGACTTTTTTTACTAGGCTGCTATGGGCTCTAGCCCCAGATCTTTTGTAGACCTAGCAACGCCCCTGCCTGTCAGTGTTTCCAGATAGAGTTATCTTTAGGACAGACCCAAAGTTCTTACCAAAGGTAGCTTCAATACATAATCGCTCAGAAGACATTGTGCTTCCAACCTTCTGTGCTAACCCATTGGGGGGAGAAGGAGACATTTTTTTTCATAAGTTAGACGTCAAAAGGATTTTGTTACGCTATCTAGAAATTACAAAGGACTTTAGACGTATTTAGAGTCATGACTGCTGAGGCGCAATGGGCCTAGGTCCCAATTGACGTAATACAATGGGATCAAATCCCCCACCTCCCTTATCCTTTACCTCATTGAATAAGACACTTACAACCATTAGGTTGGAAAGGGCAAGGCCACAGCTTTATTAAATTCCAACACATAACATGTGAACATATTTAACAGTCATACTGTGAGCACTCAACCAAAGAGGGAAGTGGGGCCTGCCCTTACCATAAGTGCTGGACAGACAGTTTACTTTCAATTTTCCATCAAGGGCATAGCCCATTACAGCAACTTTAACTGCTGGCAAGGTCAAGCTGTGACATACCATAACAGAGGAAAAAAGGGGGGCGGGAGGGTGGGCGGCTCTTCCAACCGACTCCTCCAAAAGAACCAGAATTCCTTGGGGCACACGTTCCCTGATCTCAGGACCACCCCCCATGTTTCAACCAATCGTTCCCCTTGTTCGGCAGCTAGCCATGCCCCCATCAGTCAAGGCTCTCTTTCCCTAGGGAGGGGGCTCAAGAGGCCTTCGTTATTTGTCCTTTTTTTGGGCAACAACAAAGGTTGCCAAGCTTCTAAAGGTTCTTTAGCCAGATGGCTGAAACTATTCATCCTGGAAGAATACTCGCATGCAGGGTTGTCTCCCCCAGATGGAATTCGTGCACGTTCAACCAGAGCGCTTGCGGCCACTTGCGGGCAGAAAGAGCTGGTGCCACCCCTGAACAAATTTGCAAGGCGGCAACGTGGTCAAGTTTCCATTACAGACTGGACCTCACATCGGCCAGCGATCAGGCGTTTGGGCAGGAAGGTCCTGCAGGCTGTTGTCCCGCCCTAAGGGGGTAAGTCTCTGTTATCCTCTCTGGTGCTGTCCTGAAAGACGCCTTGGGAAAATTCTAGTTAGTCTTACCGGTAACTTGTTTTCCAGAAGTCTTTCAGGACAGCAACGACCCGCCCTATTAATTTGATGTACCATGCTGTGACTAACGTATGTGCTTATGTATTCTAGCCCGGGGCCGGAGGTTCTCTTCTACAACTGAGGTGTGGTAGGGAGGAGCCTCCCTTTAAAGTTCAGGAGGAAGAAGGTGTTTCCTGTGGTCCGGTGGGAGGAGTCTCTCAGGTGCTGTCCTGAAAGACTTCTGGAAAACAAGTTACCGATAAGACTAACTTGACATTTTTTATTTATTTTTTAGTTTTTGGATGGAGTGGATTAAACTAGAGAGGTTCTGTTTGTCCTGTTTACTGTTTGGGTTGTCCCCAGAACAGGAATAGATAGGAAGTCTCCCAATGGGGTCACTAGCTCTGGTGACAGTTCTGGTGAAAACCAGGAATTCCCACGCTTCGGAGGGATTTCCTCTCACTTCCTGTTTCGGCTAGGGGACGAGAAGTGAAGGGAACTCTCCCCAATGGGACACCCTCCAAAGTATGGGAATCCCTAGAACCAGTGTCCCCGTTGGAAGATTTGCTCCTAATCCCTGTTCAGGAGTCAACCCAAAATGTGGCACCTTCTTTCACTTTTCACAGTAAACAGGACAGATAGAGAGGGTGAATCTCCCTAATGGGGACACAGACAGCAATAAAACCTGACAGGGGTTCTAATCCATCTCCACCGTATCCAAAACTAAAAAAAAAAAAAATAATGTTTCCTTTAGTTACAGTATACTTACCTTACCTACCTCTTCTCTTCCCTCTGATGCTCCGGGTTGTGGGCAGGCTCTCAGCATCCTTTCTTACAATGCAGGTCTGCTGGTCCTGCACTGTACAAGATGACATTAGAGGACATCTCAGGATGGAGCATCGAAGAGAAAAATGTAGGCATATCCAAGAATTCGGTAAACACACAGGGATGCTTAACCTTTGACTATAACGTAGAAATTGACTGTATGTTACAGGTCAGGCAGAAGGGGGCGCTGTTTACCCACAAGGCGCCTTCAAATAGTAATATTACAGCAATAGCACTACATAGGCTGCCGGCCATACACTTCTTCAGGCAGGAGGGGGGCGCTATTTAGCCACAAAGCGCTTTACCATAGTGATATTACAGCACTAGCACTACATATGTTGCAGGTCATACACTTCTTCAGGCAGAAGGGGGCGCTGTTTACCCACAAGGCACTTTCCAATAGTAATATTACAGCAATAGCACTACATAAGCTGCTGGACATACACCTTTTCAGGCCGAAGGGGGAGCTGTTTACCCACAAGGCACTTTCCAATGGTAATATTACAGCAATAGCACTACATATGTTGCAGGTCATATACTTCTTCAGGCAGAAGGGGGGAGCTGTTTATGCACAAGGCACTTTCCAATAGTAATATTACAGCAATAGCACTACATAAGCTGCTGGACGTACACCTCTTCAGGCCGAAGGGGGAGCTGTTTATGCACAAGGCACTTTCCAATGGCAATATTACAGCAATATTACTACATATTTTGTAGGCCATACACTTCTTCAGGCCAAAGAGGGCGCTGTTTATGCACAAGGCACTTTCCAATAGTAATATTACGGGTGGATGCTTAAACTTTGTCTATATTGTAGAAATTGACTGTTCACAGAAATAAGGCAACTTAAATCAATGGCACAACATGCTGTATATTACAGGTCAGGCAGAAGGGGGCGCTGTTTACCCACGAGGCACTTTCCAAAAGTAATATTGCAGCAATATCACTACATATGTTGTAGGTCATACACTTCTTCAGGCAGAAGGGGGCGCTGTTTATGCACAAGGCACTTTCCAATAGTAATATTACAGCAACATCACTACTTATGTTGAAGGTCATACACTTCTTCAGGCCAAAGAGAGCGCTGTTTATGCACAAGGCACTTTCCAATAGTAATATTACGGGTGGATGCTTAAACTTTGTCTATATTGTAGAAATTGACTGTTCACAGAAATAAGGCAACATAAAGCAATGGCACCACATACTGTGTATTGCAGGTCGGGCAGAAGGGGGCGCTGTTTACACACAAGGCACTTTTTCAATGGTAATATTACAGCAGCAGCACTATCTAAGCTGCCGGTCATACACTTCTTCAGGCAGAAGGGGGCACTGTAGCTGCAGGCTAAGCAACGTACTGGTACATCATTCAGCCCATGCGCACTGGCACGCGACCCCCCCATGGCCGCTGTGATTAGGGGGCTGTGAGCGGCCGGGTATCATGTGAATGCTATGACCAATCATAGCGGTCACATGATTAAATTTAAGCAAAACTGTCATGAATGGCTTCCATTTATGGTAGTTTGCTTACTATTGTGATGCTGTGATTGGCCCACAGCTATCACATGGTACCTGGGCCACTCACAAGGCCCTGTACCATGTGATTAACTGTAGACAATCACAGCGTCACAATAGTAAGCAAGCTGTCATGAATGAATACCATTCATGACAGTAAAACTACTGCTTATAACAGTGATCATCACAGTTATAAGCAATACCAGTGTAAAAAAAATAAAAAAAATAAAAAAATCTGTCATCACCCCTCAGAGTAGTACAGTATTATTATGGCGACATTGAACTTCTCTGATGAAAGTATGTAAAAAGTAAATGTTAAGGACGAAAAAGAAAGTTAAAAAAATGTAATAAAAAATAATTATTCTTTTTTTTTTTTTTTTTTTTACATACAGTCACCAGTCAGTTTCCCTGATCACCCCCCCCCCCCCCTACATCAGAGTAGTACAGTAGTAGTAGACACTGTACTACTCTGATGAAAGTATGTAATCTTAAAAAAAGGAAATACATCTTTAAAAAAAATAAATAAATAAATAAATAAAATGAATACAAAATGATTTAGTTTTTTTTTTTATTACATACTGTAACCTGTCACCCTAATCACCGCCACACCAGTCATATGATGAAGCTGTACTGCACTGGTGACAGTATTTAAAAAAAATATATAAAAATTATGAAGAAAACCTTAAAGTGCATTTATTTCTATTTAAGCTCTATTTGTGAGAAAAAAAAATGATATAAATTTAATTTGGGTACAGCGTTGCATGACCGCGCAATTACCAGTTACAAGTAACGCAGTGCTGAACAGCAACTGCTCATGAAAACGGTAAAACCTTCTGGTGCTGAGGTGGTTAATATACACTTATTGGGATTTTTTTTTTTTTTTTTTTTGACATGAAGCAGAAAACATTTTGGCCAAAATTTATAAAGAAATTCTATTTTTTTTTTATTATTAACAGCAGTTGCTGTTTTATATGTTTTATAACAGAAAGTAGAAAATATCTTTTATTTTTTTTGGTCTTTTTTGTTTACAAAGCAAAAAATAAAAATCCCGAGTGGTGAATAAATACCACCAAAGGAAAGCTCTATTTGTGTGAAACAAAGTATATAATTTTCATTTGGATACAGCATGAACAAATAATAAATAATAAAAAAATAGCAAAAAAATGCCCTGGTCATGAAAGAGGTAAAACCTTTCCGGGTGCAATTGGTTATAGAATCTTTACCAAAATCTCGCAAGACTTGGGTAATAAATAGGACTGCTGTCCTTTCCAAGATGGCTGCCTGGAGCCCATAGCAGGAGACAATTGGTCCTCAATGGGTTCCTGCCAACCTAAGAAAAAATGGCACAGTGCCACCGTCAGGTTGGAGGATATATTGCAGCCTCCACCTGCCCCACATTTAATATATGATTAACCACTTGCCACCCACCCTCCGCTAAATGACGGTGGAGCGGTGCGTCTCTTGTTTTGGGACAACGTCATACAACGGCACGCAGTTTAACCGCGCTCGTGCGCCCACGGGGGCACGCGGCACGGCAATTGTGGGCATTCCGTGATTAGCGATGCCACTCTGTGCACATCAGTGGCGGCTGGTGAATTTTTTTTGGGGGGCGGCAAACAACCCCCCCGGTTGGCCGGCAGCACCCCCCTTCTCCCGTACTGTTGGTCGGGTCAACTGGGGGGTCTCCCGGTCGGTCAGTCATCCAGCCCTGCATTTACCCCATCTAGGTTGAGGGCGGGCAGCGCTCCTACAGGCGAAAGGCGGCGGCTTCTATCACTACTTCTCCTCCTCTGCATCATGGCGGCTTACGCCATGCGTCTCCTCCCTCCTCCTCCTCCTCCTAGGATCGCCTCTCCTTTCAGCCAATCGGGTGACGGGTCTCAGAACCCGCTTTCTGATTGGCCGGGAGGAGGATCAGTGTGGCAATAGCGAATATCCATTCACTAGTGTCACACAACTGGGTGGGCTCGGAGCGCAGTGCTCTGCGCCCTGAACCCCCCCCCCCATTTTTGAAGCCTATTAGAGCCTCTGGCTTTAATCGTGTGCTTATAAAAAAAACCCAACCCCATTCCCCCATTGGAATCCATGCATCCGGCGCATGTAGATTAGGGGCCGGATGCATGGATGGGGGGGGGGGGGGTGAGGCGCCTGTGCACCTCTAATGGATGGGCCGTCACTGGTGCCCATCACTAATACCAGTCTGTCCTCATCAGTGACACCAGTCTGTGCTCATCAATGAGGCCAATCAGTGCTGCCTTTCAGTGCCCATCAGTGCCTGCTCATCAGTGATGCCCATCAGTGCCCATGAGTGCCGCCCATGAGTGCCATCCATCAGTGTTTCCTATCAGTGCCCATAAATGCCACCTATCAGTGCTGCATATTAGTGCCTCCTCATCAGTGCCACCCCATAAGTGCCCGTCAGTGCTGCCCATCAGTGCCCATCAGTGCTGCCTATTAGTGCCCATCAGTGCCACCTATCAGTGCTGCATATTAGTGCCTCCTCATCAGTGCCACCCCATCGCTGCCCATCAGTGCTGCCTATCAGTGCCCATCAGTGCCACCTATTAGTGCTGCATATTAGTGCCTCCTCATCAGTGCCACCCCATCAGTGCCCGTCAGTGCTGCCCATCAGTGCCCATCAGTGCTGCCTATTAGTGCCCATCAGTCCCACCTATCAGTGCTGCATATTAGTGCCTCCTCATCAGTACCACCCCACCGCTGCCCATCAGTGCTGCCTATCAGTGCCCATCAGTGCCACCTATCAGTGCTGCATATTAGTGCCTCCTCATCAGTGCCACCCCATCAGTGCCTGTCAGTGCTGCCCATCAGTGCCCATCAGTGCTGCCTATTAGTGCCCATCAATGCCACCTATCAGTGCTGCATATTAGTGCCTCCTCATCAGTGCCACCCCATCAGTGCAGCCTATCAGAAACTAAGGAAAACATATTTTTTTTAAGCAAAAAAATAAAAAAACTCAGTGGTGATGAAATACCATCAAAATAAAGCTCTATTTGTGGGAAGAAAATTATAAAAAATGTTGTTTGGGTACAGTGTTGCATGACCGCGTAATTGTCATTCAAAGTGCGAAATCGCTGAAAGCTGAAAAATGGCCTGGGCAGGAAGGGGGGGAAAGTGCCCCCCGGTATTGAAGCAGTTAAAAAAAAAAATAACTCATATTGATAATTGCAATTTTTTATTTATTTTTTATAATTCACCCACTTGGCAATTCTCTAAATTTAGGCAAATAATTTTACATAGATGGCCCCTCTTTAAGACAGAAAATTGATAGATTAAAAATTCTCGCTGGTCCTGATGCTGACTCAGCAGCTTGAGGTCACCCGGGGACGTGTGTGGTGATGAGGGGAGGACGGTGCGCGCATCTCATTGGGTGACTGGATGGCCTAAATCCTCATCTGGGCCTGAATTTATGCCCCCCGCACCTGTCATTAGTGGGTGAGGATCTTTACTTAACTTCTTATTTTAGGCTGCGGCCCAGAAAAACTTTTCAGAAAAACAACCAAACGTAAAAAAAAAGCTGAACGTTATAATTTAAACCCTCTTAAATAGAAATCGGTCTTTTTTATTATTTACAAGGATTTGTAGAAACCAAAAGCCGACTCTGTGAAGCCAAATACCATCAAATACCCGGAGCAAAATATTCCCCTGTAATTAAAGTAGAGCGAAAATGGAGTTCGGCTTTAAACACTTTAAAAGGGGCGCTGAACAAAATAAAATGTATCATTTGGTTTATTTATATTTCTAGTATATACTGTACGTATATATATATATATATATTATATTATAAAATGTACTGTATATTATATTTTTATATATATACATATATATATTATATCTTATGAACTATATACTATATATATATATATATATATATATATATATATATATACTATATATATATATATATATATATATATATTTATATTTAATTTTTTTATATATTATGCTATATATTATATTATAATGTGTATATTATATTTTTATATATATTATGTCTTATATACTATATATACTATATATATATATATATATATATATATATATATATATATATATATATATATATATATATATATATATATATATATATATATATACACACACACTGTATATACTAGAGTATAAGCCGATCCGAATATAAGCCGAGGCACTTATATTTACCACACAAAACTTGGAAAATGTATTGACTCGAGTATAAGCCTAGGGTGGGAAATGCAGCAGCTACTGGTAAACAATGCCCATCTGCAGCCTCACTGTGCCCATTTGCAGCCTCACTGTGCCCATCTGCAGCCTCACTGTGCCCATTTGCATCCTCACTGTGCCCATTTGCCGCCTCACTGTGCCCATCTGCAGCCTCACTGTGCCCATTTGCAGCCTCACTGTGCCCATCTACAGCCTCACTGTGCCCATTTGCTGCCTCACTGTGCCCATCTGCAGCCTCACTGTGCCCATCCCATCTGGCCTCACTGTGCCCATTTGCAGCCTCACTGTGCCCATCTGCAGCCTCACTGTGCCCATTTGCAGCCTCACTGTGCCCATCATCTGCAGCCTCACTGTGCCCATTTGCAGCCTCATTGTGCCCATCTGCAGCCTCACTGTGCCCATCTGCAGCCTCACTGTGCCCATTTTCAGCCTCATGTGCCCATCTGCAGCCTCACTGTGCCCATTTGCAGCCTCACTGTGCCCATCTGCAGCCTCACTGTGCCCATCCCATCTGCAGCCTCACTGTGCCCATTTGCAGCCTCACTGTGCCCATCTGCAGCCTCACTGTGCCCATTTGCAGCCTCACTGTGCCCATCTGCAGCCTCACTGTGCCCATTTTCAGCTTCACGGTGCCCATCTCCAGCCTCACTGTGCCCATCTGCAGCCTCATTGTGCCCACCTGTACCTTTGATTACAAACAGCGGGTGTCTCCCGTTGTGTCATGCAGTCTTAACTGTTCAGCAGCCGTCCACTGTAAGAAAGCCCCGCCCCCTCCTCATCTGTGATAGACGGAACACTGATTCATTTTCACAGCATTGTATCAGTGATCAGTGTTCCGTCTATCACAGACGAGGAGGAGGCGCGGCTTTCTTACAGTGAGCGGCCGCCGAACAGTTAAGACTGCATGACACAACGGGAGACCCTCACTCAAGTATAAGCTGAGGGGGGCTTTTTCAGCATAAAAAACGTGCTGAAAAAGTCGGCTTATACTTGAGTATATATATATATATATATATATATATATATATATATATATATATTGTATTTATCGGCGTATAACACGCACTTTTTTCCCCTTAAAATCAGGGGAAAATCGTGGGTGCGTGTTATACGCCGATCCCCCACCGATTGTTAGCCTCTCGGCCGTTCTTGGCTTAAGACAATTAAAGTCTAAATCTGAAATAAATAAATAAAATAAAGTCTAAAAAATAAAAAAAAAAAAAACCTCACACAGGTAGAGAGTAGAATGTACTAGATTTGTATTTATGTACATGTGTTTGTTAATGCGGTGTACTTTTATTTTTCTGCAGGTTTACTTTTACATTACTCATTGTGCATTTTGATTAGACTGTAAGCACGTTTGCCTAAACTTTCTGATGAAGTAGAAGAACATTATAGAAATCTAAAATTATTTTTTAAATATTTGAACGTAATATTTTTCTTATACAGTAAGTGTTCTTTTGTTTGCCCTTCTATTTAATTCATAAATAAAAGTGATATTAAAACATAATTCATAAAAAAAACATAATTCATAAAAAAAGTGATATTAAAACATTGAAAAACATTTTTGCGCCCAATTTTTTATCAATTTTTACAATTCAAAAACAAATGTAAAAAAAAGTGATATTAAAACATCGAAAAACATTTTTGCGCCCAATTTTTTATCAATTTTTACAATTCAAAAACATTTGACAAAATACATTATAAAAATTTTAGATTTAGATAGAGCAAAGCTCTTAAAAAAAGATGTATAAAAACAGACGTCCTTGGAACCGTTCCTACTATGGGCCATTTATTTTGTATTATGCAATTTTTCATTTTCATTCAAGATCGATTTGGTATTTTGCAGAACCCTTTTCAGATGACAGTCGCAGTCGAGCGCTGCAAAAATAACAACTGCAATAAAAAAAAAAAAAAAGTAATAACACATTAACAAAACTAATTGGGTTAATAGCATCCTTCCTTTGGCTATGACGCAAGTCAGTGAGTTTATAATAAAACATGATCCGCGCGCTATGAATGTGGCAGCGGCAGCCAGCAGCGAGCGGCGGTAGAGGTAACAGACGCCCTGTCTGTGCTCTTGTGTACATTAGCAAGTTGTCTGACGGGCTGCTCGCACTTCCTGAATAACAATCATGGAGGACGTGTTGGCATATGAAGGCCTGCTGGAGCTCTCTCCCTTCCCCGTCACCTCGGGGACGGGCGCACTGAACCCCCTTCCCTGATAATTTCTAATTTCGCTGACACTAATGGATTGTGCTTGGGCTAATCGTATGCGCCTTTATGGAAATGGCGGCACAAAACCAACAGTCAGGCGAGGTCCCTCGCGAAGTACAATGGGCTCATTAGCATCAAAGCTTCTGTTTTCCCTTCAGAAAGACGGGCGGCTGTACATTCAATAGGGCCGTCATTTACCTAAAGAGACTGTGCAGTGCATTTGCATACATTTTCTGTCTTTATTTATTTTTTTATTATTATTTATTTATACTTTCTATTGTGTTTGCCTGCCGATTTTTCTGTTAAAAACTGGGAATAGGCTAGGCAGCAAAAAGTAAAAAGGATTTGAACCAATATTTTCTGTCTTTATTTATTAATAAATACATTTTAAAAAGTTTTTTTGAAGTTAGGAAATCTGAAATATTGAAAATGAATTTATGGGTATTTTCAATGCAGTGAGGCTTTCCTTATCTGTGCTTTAGACTCTGAGAATCCTTTGTCCTATATCCTTCTTTGCTTTTTTTTTTTTTTTTTATTATTTTCATGTATCACTTTTTTTGTCATATTCTTCTGTTTTTATTTATTTTGTTCAAGACTAAAAAAATGTAATTTGAAAAATTTTTTTTTTTCTTTTAGTTAGGTAAATAGATCTGAAAGTATGGTGTCTAACCTTATATGGGCTGTAAAAAAAATGTTGTTCACAGAGCTCAGAAGCTCAAGCTCTAATGTATATATATATATATATATATATATATATATATATATATATATATATATATATATATATATATATATATCGTTGTCTTTAAAGTGTGTTCTAGTTTGGAGGTGATCCTCATTCTTTGATATTTCCAGATCTAGAAAACTGATGTTACTCTGGTGTACGATCACCGTAAATTTGATACCATAGTGGTTTCTGCCTATATGTTGTACAAAATGTTGTTCACAGAGCTCAGAAGCTCAAGCTCTAATGTATATATATAATGTATATATATAAATTTATTTATACTTTTTCTCACTTTCTATTGTGCTTGCCTGTCTATGTTTCTGTTGAAATCTGGGAATAGGTAAGGCGGCAAAAAAAAATAAATAAAAAGGATTTGAACCAATATTTTCTGTCATTATTTAATAATAAATACATTTTAAAAATTTATAAATTTATGGGTATTTTCAATGCAGTGAGGTGGTGGAGCACTAAGCTCCTTTATACAGGCTTTCCTTAGCTGTGCTTTAGACTCTGAGAATCCTTCGTCCTATATCCTTCTTTTCTTTTTATTCTTTTTTTTTTTTAATTATTATTTTTATGTATCATTTTTTTTGTCATATTCTTCTGTTTTTATTTATTTTGTTCAAGACTAAAAAATGTAATTTGAAAAAAATATTTTTTTTCTTTTAGTTAGGTAAATAGATATGAAAGTATGGTGTCTAACCTTATATGTGCTGTAAAACAAATGTTGTTCACAGAGCTCAGAAGCTCAAGCTCTAATGTGTGTGTGTTGAGTTATTTTGAGGGGACAGCAAATTCACACTGTTATACAAGCTGTACACTCACTACTTTACATTGTAGCAAAGTGTAATTTCTTCAGTGTTGTCTCATGAAAATATAGAAGAAAATATTTACAAAAATGTGAGGGGTGTACTCACTTTTGTGTGATACTGTATATATATATAATTTATTTATACTTTTTCTAATTTTCTATTGTGTCTGCCTGTCTATGTTTCTGTTGAAATCTAGGAATCAGTTAGGTGGCAAAAAACAAAACAAGGATTTTAACCAATATTTTCTGTTTTTATTTATTAACACCAGGGAAAAAAAATTAAAGTTAGGAAATATGAAATATTGAATTTGAATCTATATGTATTTTCAATGCAATGAGCAGTGAGATGGTGGAGCACTAAGCTCCTTTATACAGGCTTTGCAGGCTTTTCTTATCTGTTCTTTAGACTCTGAGAATCCTTCGTCCTATATGCTTCTGTTCTTTTTATTCTTTTTTTTTCATTATCATTTTATTATTTTTATTCATCTGTTCTTTTGTCATATCCTTCTGTTGTAATTTATTTTGTTCAAGACTAAAAAATTGAATTTGAAAAAAAGGATCTTTTTAGTTAGGTAAATAGATATGAAGTATTGTGTCTAACCTTATACGTGCTGTAAAAAAAATGTTGTTCACAGAGCTCAGAAGCTCAAGTTGAAATTTACACATGAAGATGAAGCTGTGGCTGTCCATTTTTCATTGCACAGCTCAAACAGATAGTTCAATCAAAGACAGCATGCCTGAAAGGGAAGTACTTGTACTAATGTTATGAGTATCTTAATTTACTAGATATATACATAATACATATATATATATATATATATATATATATATATATATATATATATATATATATTTGTTTATTTATACTTTGTCTATTGTGTCTGCTTGCCTATATTTCTGTTAGCAAAAAATAAAAAAAAACAGGGATTTTAACCAACATTTTCTGTCTGTATTTATTAACACTGGGAAAAAATACATTTTTAAATGTTTTTTTTTTTTTTTTTTTTTTAAGTTAGGAAATCTTTAATATTGAATGTGAATTTATAGGTATTTTCAATGCAGTCATGTGGTGGAGCATTAGACTCCTTTTTACAGGCTTTGCATGCTTTCCTTGTCTGTTATCAAGACTCTGCTAATCCTTTTTCATATATCCGTCTGTCCTTTTTATTCTTTTATTTATTATTACGTTATTCTTTTTATTTTGTGCGTTTTATTATTTTGTCCTTTTTGTCATATCCTTCTGTTTTTATCTATTACGTTCAAGACTAAAAATTTTAATTTGAAAAGACATTTTTTTTCTTTTTCTTTTAGTTAGGTAAATAGATACTTTATTATATTGTGTCTAACCTTATAGGTGCTGTACAAGAAAAATGTTGTTCAGAAGCTCAAGTTGAAAATTACATATGAAGATGGAGCTATGGCTGCCCATTTTCCATTGTACAGCTCAAACGAAGGGTTTATAGTCAAAGACAGAATGCCTGAAAGGGAGATACTTGTAATAATGTTTTGAGTATCTTAATATATATAATATTTAGATTTTTCATCTAAGGGCTCACCACCCTCCTGCCAGGCCCCATATGTCAATCCTTAATTCCGGTGATTTGCCATTTAGGGCTCACCATCCTCCTGCCAGACTCCATAGATAATGCTGCATCTTGATGATTTACCACTCAGGGCCCGCCATCCTTCTGCCAGGTCCCATGTACAATGCACCAACCATGCACCAACCTACATAGTTACATAGTTACATAGTTAGCTAGGCCGAAAAAAGACACAAGTCCATCCAGTTCAACCATAAAAATAAAAGAAATAATAAATAAAAATAAAATATATCGTACAATCCAATAAACCCCATTCTATACCCACAGTTGATCCAGAGGAAGGCAAACCCCCCCCCCCCCCCCCCCCAAAAAAGAGCATGCTCCAATCTGCTACAGCAGGGGAAAAAAAATCCCTTCCTGATCCCCCGAGAGGCAATCGGATTTTCCCTGGATCAACTTTACCTATAAATGTCAGTACCCAGATATATTATGTACATTTAGGAAAGTATCCAGTCCTTTCTTAAAGCAATCTACTGAGTTAGCCAGAACCACCTCTGGAGGGAGTCTATTCCATATTTTCACAGCTCTTACTGTGAAGAAACCTTTCCGTATTTGCAGATGAAATCTCTTTTCCTCTAGACGTAAAGAGTGCCCCCTTGTCCTCTGTGTTGACCGTAAAGTGAATAACTCAACACCAAGTTCACTATATGGACCCCTTATATATTTGTACATGTTGATCATATCCCCCCTTATTCTCCTCTTCTCAAGAGTGAATAAATTCAGTTCCTCTAATCTTTCCTCATAGCTGAGCTCCTCCATGCCTCTTATCAGTTTGGTTGCCCTTCTCTGCACTTTCTCCAGTTCCCCGATATCCTTTTTGAGAACTGGAGCCCAAAACTGAACTGCATATTCCAGATGAGGTCTTACTAATGATTTGAACATGGGCAAAATGATATCTCTCTCTCTGGAGTCCATCCCTCTCTTATACAAGAAAGGACAACCGCAGCTTGGCATTGCATGTTATTATTGAGCTTATGATCTACCAAAACCAGATCCTTCTCCACTACGGATCCCCCCAGATCCTTCTCCACTACGGATCCCCCCAGATCCTTCTCCACTACAGATTCCCCCAGTTGTACACCCCCTAGCATGTATGATGCATATTCTTAGCCCCCAAGTGCATAACTTTACATTTATCAACATTAAACCTCATCTGCCACATAGTCGCCCAATTAGACAGAGCATTGAGGTCGGCTTGTAAATTGGAGACCTCCTGTAAGGACGTTATTCCACTGCATAGCTTGGTGTCATCTGCAAAGACAGAAATGTTACTTTTGATCCCAGACCCAATATCATTTATAAAGATATTAAAAAGTAATGGTCCCAGCACTGAACCTTGGGGTACACCACTGATAACCTTAGACCATTCAGAGTAAGAATCATTAACCACGACTCTCTGAATTCTGTCTTTTAGCCAGTTTTCTATCCATTTACAAACCGATATTTCCAAACCTGTAGACCTTACCTTACACATGAGCCGTGTGTGGGGAACTGTATCGAACGCTTTTGCAAAATCCAAGTATACCACGTCCACAGCCACGCTAATGACTCACTGCTCAAGGCTCACCAACCTCCTGCCATTCCCCATGTAGAATGCTCTATCCTGATGAATCACTTCTCAAGGCTCACCATCCTCCTTCAAGGCCCCATGCACAATGCTCCATTCTCATAATTACTGCTGAGGGCTCACCAACCTCCTGCCAGGCCCCATGTGTCAATCCTCAATTTCGATGATTTGCCATTTAGGGCTCACCATCCTCCTGCCAGTCCCCATATACAATGCTCCAACCTGATGACCTACTGCTCAAGGCTCACCAACCTCCTGCCAGGCCCCATGTGTCAATCCTCAATTCTGATGATTTGCCATTTAGGGCTCACCATCCTCCTGCCAGTCCCCATATACAATGCTCCAACCTGATGACCTACTGCTCAAGGCTCACCAACCTCGTGCCTGGCCCCATGTACAAAGCACCAACCTAATGACCCACTGCTCAAGGCTCACCAACCTCCTGCCAGGCCCCATGTGTCAATCCTCAATTTCGATGATTTGCCATTTAGGGCTCACCATCCTCCTGCCAGTCCCCATATACAATGCTCCAACCTGATGACCTACTGCTTAAGGCTCACCAACCTCCTGCCAGGCCCCATGTGTCAATCCTCAATTCTGATGATTTGCCATTTAGGGCTCACCATCCTCCTGCCAGTCCCCATATACAATGCTCCAACCCAATGACCTACTGATAAAGGCTCACCAACCTCCTGCCTGGCCCCATGTACAAAGCACCAACCTAATGACCCACTGCTTAAGGCTCACCAACCTCCTGCCATTCCCCATGGATAAAGCTCTATCCTGATGACTCACTGCTCAAGGCTCACCATCCTCCTGCCAGGCCCCATGTACAATGCTACATTCTCATGATTACTGCTCAGGGCTCAGCAACCTCCTGCTAGTCCCCATGAACAATACTCCAACCTGATGATTTACTGCTCCAGGCTCACCAACCTCCTGCCAAACACCATGTATAATGATCCATTCTCATGATTGCTGCTCAGGGCTCATCCACCTCCTGCCAGTGCCCATGAAGAATGCTCCATTCTGAATATTCCCTGCTCTGAGCTCACCAACCTCTTGCCAGGCCCCTCGTACAATGCCCCAACCTTATTATTACTGCTCAAGGCTCATCAACCTCCTGCCAGGCCCCATGTACAATGCACCAACCTGATGATTGCATCAACCAACCCATGTACAATGCACCAACCTGCCTGGTTCAAGGCTCACCAACCTCCTGTCAGTCCCCATATACATTACTCCATCCTGATATTTACTGGTCAGGACTCATCAACCTACAACCAGTCCCCATGTTCACTCCTCCATCCTGATGATTTATTGCTCAGTGCTCACCAACCTCCTACCAGTCCCAACGTACAATGCTTAATCCTGATGATTTACCGCTCCAGACTCACAAACCTCCTGCCAGACCATATGTTTAATGCTCCATCCTGAAGAGTGACTGGTCAGGGCTCACCAACCTCCTACCAGTACCTATGTACAAAGTTCCATCCTGAAGATTCACTGCTGAGGGCTCACCAACCTTCTGCCAATCCCTTTGTACAATGCTCCATCCTGATAGTTACTGCTCAGGGCTCCAACCTCCTATCCATCCCCCATGTGTCTATCCTCAAGCCTGGGGATTTACCAATTGGGGCTCACCTACCTTCTCCCTGTGCCCATATATCAGTGCTAGCATGCCTATATATCAGGTCTGGTGATTGCAACCATAGCTAAATTATGGGGAGGGGGGAGTGCCTTATGTTCCCACATACTAAAAAATACCGGATACAAATCGGGAATCAGAAACGCACAGTACAGCCTCCTTTATGGTGCTTCAACTAAAACAAACCAGTTGGTTTCCCTTGTATAGGTGACAGGTTCCCTTTAAATCCCCCCCCTTTGCACAGAACTGCCTGTGTGGTTTTTGTTTCCAGATCTCGAATTCTTCAACAATTTCCCATCTGATATGGATTTGATGTGGCCAGTAATTGACTTCCCACTTAATTTACTTTGCATTAGGAGGGATGAAACCGACTTCTGTGCAAAAACAGCTCCCCGGTCGCCTTATTAAACCCGGAGCACATGGGGAGGCGATGACATAACGCCGCGAGAATGCGGATTCCCCAACTGGGCTCATTTATCTTACTTAGCAGAGCAAAACTTTCATACTTAAAGTGAAGAGAACTTCCCGCCGGCTGTAAGGATGACATGAGCATTAACCTGTTCCTGTCCACGGTCCAGAGGAAGCGAGGGGCCAATCATCCCCAGTGAGGCTCTAACCCTTCCCCCGCTATCCAAAGCACACATGCAATAAAAAAATTAAAAAAAAATTTGGGCTGTTCCATTTTAATGTGAACCTGTAGGAAATATTGGAACTGCTATTGCTGACCTCTTTTTTGAAAATGCTAGCTGTCTGGCTCTTCTGATGATACATTAAAGCTGAACTCTGGACACAAAAAACTTGGATTCAAAAATAGTCCTCTCGTATAAATCAACTTTGTGAGCCTAAACAGCCTCTAAAAGCCCAGATTTTACCCTGGAAATGTAGCAGTGGCATCATCACTGTGCTGTACATAGCCTGTTCAGAGCTGTGGGAGGGGCCCAGCAGGCTCCATCTACTACAGGCTACCTGCAGAACACTATAGGAGGGGGCGAAGACAAGACCAGTTATCGTACAAAAAAGAGATAGAGAGAGAGAGCTGTGGGAGGGACCCAACAGGCTCCACCCACTACATAAACTACAGGAGAGGGCGGCGACAAGACCAGTCACTCCGCACAAGGATAGAGAGAGCATAGCTGTGGGAGGGGCCCAGCAGGCTCCACCTACTACAGGCTACCTGCAGAACACTATAGGAGGGGGCGGAGACAAGACCAGTCATCGTACAAAAAAGAGATAGAGAGAGCTGTGGGAGGGACCCAGCAGGCCCCACCCACTACATAAACTACAGGAGAGGGCGGCGACCTCCTGCAATCCTGCAAAAGGCGAGAGAACAGAGTTGTGGGAGTGGTCTAGCAGGCTCCACCTACTACAGGCTGACTGTAGCAAACCACAGGAGGGGGCGGAGACAAGACCAGTCACCCTGCACACGGAAAGGGAGCAGCAGTGAGTGGTCTTTTCTTCAGGAAGTCTCACACCAGATTACTGCACAGATCTAGAAGAAGAAATACACAAAGCTCACCAAGATACAAGAAGAACACACATGGCCAACAGATTTATTACCCTGGGGTTCAGCTTTCAGTCACGTGCAAGTGGATGTGTATGAGATCTAGCACTTTTCCGCACCCAGGGAGCCTCATGTGCCACGTTCAGCCGCCAATACAAGTGAACGGTTGTACGCGGCTATACTCGTGTAAATGCTGATCACTTCTGCACCAGTGTTTACCCATACACATGCATATGCTGTAATTCCCTGAATGTGCCACTGTTGGGTTGGGCTAAATACACCAGAAACACATGCGCGGGTAAACGTTGCAGGGGACTTTACCCTTGAAGTCACAGGAGCTAATAAACATTAACATGAGGCCTAAAATATATCTAATTGCTTTGGCTACAGTGGGATAGAATGGAGCACCTGTATGTGTCCCTGCTGGGGGGATTCACCTGCTCTAATTGTCTTGGTGACCATTGTCTCCGGTATAGAAAGTGATGAGAAAATCCAACATTTTACAGTGGTCACCAGAACAGAAAATTAGGGTAAATCTTCCAGTGGACCTCAGAGGACACCTGTTCCAGCAACTGTCTATGAAGAATTTTCCCTGCTTTGGGGAGATTCCTTCTCACATCCTGTTGGTTCTCCAGAATGTAAATGACCCCCCCCCCCCAAAAAAAAAAAAAAAAAAAATAACTTTAAGACTAGTACTACTACAACAACTACTACTACTACTACTGTAAGCCAATCTGCCATAACATTATAATCACCATCCAAAACCTGTCAAGGCATGGACACTACTAGACCTTTGAAGGTACACTGTGGTATCTGGCACCAAGCAGTCACTAGCAGATCATTTAAGTCCTGTAAGTTGGGAGGTGGGGCCTCCATGGATTGGACTTGTTTTTCCTGCACATCCCACTGATGCTCAATTGGATTGAGATCTGGACGATTTTGATTCCAAGTCAACACCTGGAACTCATTGTTGTGTTCCTCAAACCATTCTTGATCCCGAATTCATCAGACTGGGCCACCTTCTTTCATTGCTCAGTGCTCCAGTTATGATGCTCACGTGCCCGCTGTAGGCTCTTTTGGCTGTGAACATGGGTCATCATGGACACCCTGACCAGTCTGTGTCTCACAGAAAGTGGGTTGGATGACACAACTGGCAAGAGGAACAAGTGACCAGGTGAATCCAGGTGATTGGATTGAGATCTGGACGATTTTGATTCCAAGTCAACACCTGGACCTCATTGTTGTGTTCCTCAAACCATTCTTGATCCCGAATTCATCAGACTAGGCCACCTTCTTTCATTGCTCAGTGCTCCAGTTATGATGCTCACGTGCCCGTTGTAGGCTCTTTTGGCTGTGAACTAGGGCCATTACGGACACCCTGACCAGTTTGTGTCTCACAGAAAGTGGGTTGGATGACACAACTGGGAAGAGGAGCAGGTGACCAGGTGAATCTGCGTAGGGGAACACGGAAGAAGAGGTTAGAATAGAAACGGGGGCTACTTTTTTATTTTTTATTTTTAGGAGCTAATAGGGCCTTTTTTTTTTTGTTTTGTTTTTCCCAGTCTGGAGTTGGCCTTTAGTGACAGCCTTGGCTGTTCAGATTTAGTTCAGATATCTTATAAGTAATGGCACTGGAGGTTATTTTATGTTCAATGAAGCTGAACAGTCCCTCCAAATGTGATATTTTAGTTACGGGGGAGTCTGGTGGTCTGACTCAGCCCTTGGCTTCTTGTATGTCTTGGATACTAACAGGGAGATCTCCATGCCATAACTCCCAACTCTGTTCTTGGGAAATATGGTTCCAACCCGACTAACCCATTGCATCATGGTGACTTTCACATTAAGCCCAGCTTTTGGTCCTAATTCATGCCTCCCTAGACACACAGGTTCAAATATTTTCATGTTTTCCCATGTGCTCTTGGTTGTGTTAAGATCTTCCTGTCAACATCCCTGAAGCCCTCTGAAGGACACCTCAGCCTCCTGAAGTTAGGAGGGCAGAGAGACAAACCGGTACAGTAAAGGTAGCGATGGGCAGGCAGGAGACGGGCCATGGCTGAGAGTGACAGGTGGTAGCCAGTCACCATAGTTGGCATGTCTTAAGCCCCATACACTTGGTCGGAAAATCCGACCACCAAATCCATCGGATTTGGTCCGACGGATTTAGTCCGACACTGGTGTTGCATACACACGGAACTACGTAGAGGCTAGTAGCCAATAGCTTTGGTCTTGTAATGTGATCTGAGCATGCGTGGCACTTTGTCCGGTCGGAATTCGCTACACACGATCGGAATTGGTATGATCGGACTTTGTTGTCGGAAAATCTATCCAGCAGGAGATAGAACTTTGTCCGTTGGACAATCCGATGGAAACTGTCCGATGGTGCCTACACACGGTCGGAATTTCCGACAACATTGTCCGATAGGACAGAATCCATCGGAAAATCTGACCGTGTGTATGGGGCTTAAGGCTCCAGAAGGTGAGTGATGGCTGGTGGGCTGGTACCACATTTGGCACATCCAAGACTCCAGAGGGAGAGCAGGTGCAATTAGTGTGGCTCCAGCTCTAGTGACCTTGGATACAGCCAGCCTTTACATGCAAGGACTTACATAGTTACATAGTAGGTGAGGTTGAAAAAAGACACAGGTCCATCAAGTCAAACCTATGTGTGTGATTTTATGTCAGTATTACATTGTATATCCCTGTATGTTGTGGTCGTTCAGGTGCTTATCTAATAGTTTTTTTAAATTATCGATGCTCCCTGATGAAACCACTGCCTGTGGAAGAGAATTCCACATCCTAACCACTCTTACAGTAAAGAACCCTATACAGAGTTTAAGGTTAAACCGCTTTTCTTCTAGTTTTAGTAAATGGCCATGTGTCTTATTAAATTCCCTTTTGCGGAAAAGTTTTATCCCTAATGTGGGGTCACCAGTATGGCATTTGTACATTGAAATCATATCCCCTCTCAAGTGTTTGTTCTCCAGAGAGAACAAGTTCAGTGTCCGTAACCTTTCCTCATAACTGAGGTCCTCCAGTCCCTTTATTCGTTTTGTTGCCCTTCTCTGCCCTTCTCTGGACTCCAGCACATCCTTCCTGAGGACTGGTGCCCAGAACTGGACAGGTTCTCCAGGTGCAGCCAGACCAGAGTCTTGTAGAGTGTGAGAATTATTGTTTTATCTCTGGAGTTAATCTCCTTTTTAATGCATGGCAATATTTTGTTCGCTTTGCTTGCAGCAGCTTGGCTTTGCATGCCATTGCTGGGCCTGTCATCTACTAGGACCCCCCCGGTCCTTTTCGAGCCTAGATTCCCCCAGAGGTTCTCCCCCTAGTCAGTAGATTGCATTCATATTTTTGCCACCCAAATGCATTATTTTAAATTTTTCTACATTAAACCTCATTTGCCATGTAGTTGCCCACCCCATTAATTTGCTCAGATCTTCTTGCAAAGTTTCCACATCCTGTGGAGAAGTTATTAGCTTAGTATCGTCCACAAATACAGAGATTGAGTTGTTTACCCCATCCTCCATGTCGTTTATGAATAAATTAAATAGGATTGGTCCCAGGACAGAACCTTGGGGGACCCCACTACCCACCCCCGACCATTCTGAGTACTCCCCATTTATCACCACCCTCTGAACTCGCCCTGTAGCCAAGTTTCAATCCATGTACTCACCCTATGATCCATGCCAACGGACCTTATTTTGTACAGTAAACGTTTATGGGGAACTGTATCAAATGCTTTTGCAAAATCCAGATACACCACGTCTACGGGTCTTCCTTTACCTAGATGGCAACTCACCTCCTCATAGAAGGTTAGATTGGTTTGGCAAGAACGATTCTTCATGAATCCATGCTGATTACTGCTAATAATATCGTTCTCATTACTAAAATCTTGTATATAGTCCCTTATCATCCCCTCCAAGAGCTTGCATACAATTGATGTTAGGCTAACTGGTCTGCAATTCCCAGGGATGTATCTTGGCCCTTTTTTAGATACTGGTGCTACATTTTTGCTACTTTTCTCCAATCAGCTGGTACCATTCCAGTCAGTAGACTGTTTGTAAAAATTTGGAACAATGGTTTGGCAATTACTTGACTGAGTTCCTTAAGGACCCTCGGGTGCAAGCCATCTGGTCCCGGTGACTTATTAATGTTAAGTTTTTCAAGTCTAATTCTAATTCTGTCCTCTGTTAGCCATGAGGGTGCTTCCTGTGACATGTCATGAGGATAAACATTGCAGTTTTGGATACTGAAGCCCCCCGATTCCCTTGTGAAGACTGAGGAGAAGAATAAATTCAATACCTTCGCCATCTCTCCAACCTTAGTAACCAGATTCCCTTCATCATTCTTTATGGGACAAAAATGATATGACCTCCCTTTCTTACTATTTATGTACTTAAAGAATTTCTTGGGATTTTTTTTACTCTCCTCCGCTATGTGCCTTTCGTGTTCTATCTTAGCCACCCTGATTGCACCCCTACATTTCTTGTTGCATTCTTTGTAAAGTTGGAATGCTGATGATGATCCCTCAGCCTTGTATTTTTTGAAGGCCTTCTCCTTTGCTTCTATATGCTTTTTTTTACGTTGGAGTTAAGCCACCCAGGACTTTAATTTGCTCTTCTAAATGTATTTCCCTTTGGGATGCACTGGCTAATGCCCTTATTTAATATGCTCTTAAAGCAAACCCATCTCTCCTCCATGTTCTTTGTTCCTAAGATTCTATCCCAATTATTATCTTCTAGCAAGAATCGTAGTTTAGGGAAGTTGGCCCTTTTGAAATTCAGTGTCTTTGTATTCCCCTTAAGTTTCCTATTTGTGTGATTTATACTAAAACTAATTTACCTGTGATCGCTGTTTCCTAAATTGGCCCGTCTTTCCACATCTGTGATCAGGTCTGTATTGTTGACAATCAGTAGGTCTAGAAACGCTTTGTTTATAGTTGGTGCATTTAACATCTGACCCATGAAATTGTACTGCAAGACATTTAGGGACTGGCGAGCCTTAGATGAATGCGTGGTTCCTTCCACCCAGTCTAAGTCTGGATAATTAAAATCCCCCATTATAATGACACTTCCCATTCTTGCCGCTAATCCAAATTGTGATAGGAGGTCTGTCTCCCCCTCCTCCCTCAGGTAAGAGGGCCTATAGCATACTCTGAGTATTATTTTCCCCTTAGTTTCCTCCCTTTGTAGCTCTACCCATAATGATTCCACCTCCTCCCTAGCTCCCTTAGTGATGTAATCTCTCACATTCACTTGTACATTATTCTTAATATATAGGCATACCCCTACCCATTTTTTACCCTCTCTATCCCTGCGATAAAGGGTATACCCTTAAATGGTTGCCAGCTAATCATAAGAGCTGTTGAACCAAATCTCTGAAATTCCTACAAAATCGAAATCCTCCTCGTTCAACAGTAGTTCTAGTTCTCCTATCTTGTCCGCCAGACTCCCGGGATTGGGGAACATGCCACATACATAGTTTAGAACGGTCGCATACTATCTCCTTATTGGTTGCTATGGGGTTGCAAATAGAACTTATTACTATACTTACCTTGGGTTGAGGTGGCTTTAGTCAACCTACCACTAATGCCCACAATACTACCCTCTGGAATATGTTTTGCTCAGACTATCTTTACCTCTGGACCCTCCCCCTGTCGCCTAGTTTAAAAACCCCTTGTCACTTGTGTGAAGGTGGTAGGTTGGCATAGAGCAGTGTGACGGTGGTGGGCAAATTGATATAACATTATGGGAATTGCCCTCCATAAACACTACTTCTAAATATTAAATATATACATTATGGTTATATAATATAGATTGCGGATAGATTAACAATTGGAAACCCATTGGGATCCATATAGCCCTGGAAGGCTCATGTTTATTACATACCTGGGGAGTGGGGGTGTAGATTGGAGATTCCTGGGCTACCGTGATAGTGATATGCACTATTATTCATAGGCCCCATATATGCTAATTATTGGCAACCTCCTGATCAGGAGGCATTTGGATAGGTAATATATATCTTTTTATTTTATTTTGGTTATAACATTCCTTTTTTCCCTCTTTGCCCCCCCCCCTTTTTTTTTACCCCCTCCCCTTTTCCCCTTTTTTCTTCCCCTCCTCTTCCCCATATCCTTTTTTTTTCTTTTCCCCCTTCGCGCCCAAGGTTAAAAAATTTGGTTTAAGCAAGATATCACCTAATTGGGGTTTTGGCAATTCCCTACTACATCCAAAACTAAAAAAAAAAAAAAAAAAAAACAATATAGGTTTTGGCTATACAGTGGGATAAAATAATTAATCGATCTCCTGCATATTTTGTTTG
>CM053037.1:191000983-191032269 GCA_028564925.1 Lithobates sylvaticus | reverse complement strand
AATGGGAATTGTTGACCCTCTTTTCCACTTACAGTAGCTGCGCATTTCTCACCCTAGGCTTATACTCGAGTCAATAAGTTTTCCCAGTTATTTGTGGTAAAATTAGGTGCCTCTGTCTATACTTTGATAGGAAAAGCTGATATTTTCCAGCCTGCCCCTCCCCCCCCTCCGGAGGGGTAAACACTTTTATGTCAATAGGTGAGCGTGTTTGATGGAAACAGGCAAATGAGACCGATGGAACGTACAGGCGGCGGGGCGGCTTTCTAATTAATTGTTATTTAAATTGGTTAACCTAATAGCTGTAAAATGCAAACGATCAGCTTCAGAGATAGCATTTGATCCCGAAGCCGGGACTCATTAGGGAAAGTATGGAGAGAGCAAACACCCGCTAGGCACCTGGAACCTCTGATGGTTAATGTAAATCTAAAGCAATACAAGTTTTCCTTTCAGAAAGGGTTAAAGCCCATCAGATTTTTTTTTGATACCCCATAGGGAAGGTGTCCTGTTTCGAAGACACATCAAGAAGTCAGAAGAAATCTTCTTATAGACAGTTGTCACCAAAACGAATGAAAGGTTTCTTCTCCATTGCTGGTTTTGGTGACCAATGGACAATATTGGATTTTGTACCACTTTCTGTTCCTGTGACAGGAATTATAGAGACGATGACTCCATGTGTGGTAGAGCTGGACTGAGAAAAAAATAATTTGAATGCATATGTGGTACAAATGTGTTGGCCTTTGGTGGAGGAAAATCATTGGAAATCTGGTATGTCTGGTCCTAGGCTGCTACCTCTATGGTAGATGTATCACTCATCACTCACGGATGTGTTGTTAAAGAAGAAGCCTAGTACAAATGTTTGCCTCGCTTGGTGATTCTTTTATTAAATATATTGGATGTTCTTAATCAATAAATATCTTTTTATATATCTAACACGTTTAGGGAAAAGGCCTCCCAGTTCTTAAAGTCTAACAATTAAAGGGCAGACAAAAAGTATAGATGTGCCCCCTTAGGTTAGAGGTCAGTGTAAACATTCCCCCTTGAGTTGGTGGTGCCCCCTCTTGGGTTGATGGTAAGTGTAGACGTGCCCTCTTAGGGTTGATGGTCAGTGTGCACATGCCCCCTTGGATTGGTGGTCAGTGTAGATGTGCCCCCTTGGGTTGGTGGTCAGTGTATACATGGCTGATGCTAAGTTTAGACGTGCCCCCTTGGGTTGGTGCTTAGTGAAGACGTGCCCTCTTAGGGTTGATGGTCAGTGTGCACATGCCCACCTGGGTTGGTGGTCAATGTAGATGTGCCCCCTTGGGTTGGTGGTCAGTGTATACATGGCTGATGCTAAGTTTAGACATGCCACCTTGGGTTGGTGCTTAGTGTAGACCTGCCCTCTTAGGGTTGATGGTCAGTGTGCACATGCCCCCTTGGATTGGTGGTCAGTGTAGATGTGCCCCCTTGGGTTGGTGGTCAGTGTATACATGGTTGATGCTAAGTTTAGACGTGCCCCCTTGGGTTGGTGCTTAGTGTAGACGTGCCCTCTTAGGGTTGATGGTCAGTGTGGACATGCCCACTTGGGTTGGTGGTCAGTGTAGATGTGCCCCCTTGGGTTGGTAGTCAATGTAGATGTGCCCACTTGGGTTGGTGGTCAGTGTATACATGGCTGATGCTAAGTGTAGATGTGCCCCCTTGGGTTGGTGCTTAGTGTGGACGTGCCCACTTGGGTTGGTGGTCAGTGTAGATGTGCCCCCTTGGGTTGGTGGTCAGTGTAAATGTGCCCCCTTGGGTTGGTGGTCAGTGTATACATGGCTGATGCTAAGTTTAGACGTGCCCCCTTGGGTTGGTGCTTAGTGTGGACGTGCCCTCTTAGGGTTGATGGTCAGTGTGGATGTGCCCCCTTGGGTTGGTGGTCAGTGTAGATGTGCCCCCTTTATCCATCCTTTGCTGCAGCCTATTTTTAGCTATTTGTCTATATGTAAGCAGCAGTGGTTGCATCACATTTCTGGGGGGGGGGGGGGGGGGGGGGGGGGGTCCTGATGGATGATAGCTGAGGACTATGCATGCATATTGCCTGTTAAAACAGCCCCTTGTACCCTCCATTGGAAGCCTGTGTAACAGGGTGGGAAACAGGGAGGGAGCGTTGTCACCCTACACCAGGAAGTGCCTGAACGAGGACCTCCATGCAGGGGCGGACTGACCATTCGGCCACTCGGGCACTTCCCCGGGCCACTAGGGGGCCCCATCAGGGTTGCCAGCCTCAGTAAAACCAGGGACAGTATGTAAAAATCTGTGTTTTTTTTACATCTGTTTCTGAAATGTCCCTTACCGACATCCTTTTAGTCTAAAAATCCCGAGATTATAGCTGCCCCACCTCTCCAGTACCTTCTCAGCCAATAGAAACATGTCTGTGTATACTGTGTGTACATGTATGTGTATACTGTGTGTGTGTATACTGTGTGGCCCCATAATCTCTGATTGCCTGGGGGCCCCATAATCTCCTATTGCCCGGGGGCCCCATGAGTTGTCAGTCCGCCCCTGCCTCCATGGCAGGATTGGCAGGGATTATTTTAATGAAAGCTGCAGATTTAATAATAATAATACAATATATTATTATATTATTATTTATATTATTTTTATAATATTAATTTGAAGCTGCAATTACAGTTTTACAATTTACTGATCGAGTTTTACTGCAAACCAGCTTTCTCTCCCCCCCCCCCCCCCCCCCCCCCCCTGAAGCAAAGGAACAACCTGTACTTCCTGCGATCCTGACCACGCCAAGCCTCGGCTTTTCTATTGGTGAAGGAGAATCCAGATAAGCGACCATGGACCGGTCTGATATCAGAACTAGGAGGGAGCAGAGGAGTCAATGTAGCGAGATGTATCTCCGTCTAATTATAATGCTGCCTTTACTGAGGGTTGCCAGGGGAACATGGCAGCAGGTTGTTAATAAGTAAACCATCTCGTCATTTCGGCGGCGGCGGCGTCCTCCCCTCCTCCTACTGTTCTTTTCATGATTTAAATTTCAGCATCAGCTGTTTTTTTTTTTTTTTTATTCTGCTTATCGGCTCTTCATAAATAGCATAACACCTGTGTCTCCCTGCGGGACCAGGGCGGTGAGCTTTTTCCCGTGCAGCGTGGGCTTCTCTGTGCACCTCCGTGGTGGTCGTGGTCAAGAGGCCCAATGTGTTGACTCCCAGACGGTGGTCAGCCGCAGCTGACAGCAGCGGCAGCTGGTGCCTAAAACATTGTTTTGGGGGGGGGGGGGCGTAAACAAACTGAAAAATACTGAAAAAAAAACATCAATTGCAGCCACTGTGCCTATCAAATGTAGCCACTGTGCCATTAAATGTAGCCACTGTGCCTATCAAATGTAGCCACTGTGCCATCAAATGCAGCCACTGTGCCTATCAAATGTAGCCACTGTGCCATCAAATGTAGCCACTGTGCCTATCAAATGTAGCCACTGTGCCCATCAAATGCAGCCACTGTTCCATCAATTGCAGCCACTGTGCCCATCAAATTACTATTAATATATTTGAAGATTTTTTGGGGGTTTGTCCTACTATCTTTTGCAATCTGTCGTTCGGTTTGAATTTTTGCGTCCTTGATTTCCTTTTTACATATTCTGTTATATTCTTTACACATGTAAACAAACTTACCGGTTATCAGCATTCCTTTTTTTTCACACACTGTCACAGCATGAGGAGAGGAGAGCCGGTAACCGGCAAGTGTCACAGGGGACATGGACACAGATAATCAGGGCACTGACCATCAGTGCAGTCTATCAGTGCCCATCAGTGTTACCTATCAGTGCCCATCAGTGCCTCCTATCAGTGCCTCCTATCAGCGCCGCCTATCAGTGCTGCCTATCAGTGCTCTCTATCAGTGCCACCTATCAGTGCCCATCAATGCTCATCAGTGTCCCCTATCAGTGCCTCCTGATCAGTGCTGCCTATCAGTGCCTCCTATCAGTGCCCTTCAGTGCTCATCAGTGCACATCAGTGTCCCCTATCAGTGCCTCCTCATCAGTGCTGCCAATCAGTGCTCATCCGTGTCGCCTATCACTGCCCCTCGGTGTCCCCTATCAGTGCCTCCTCATGAGTGCCTCCTATTAGTGCCCTTCAGTGCTCATCAGTGCACATCAGTGTCCCCTATCAGTGCTCACCAGTGCACATCAGTGTCCCCTATCAGTGCTCATCAGTGTCGCCTATCACTGCCCATCAGTGTCCCCTATCAGTGCCTCCTCATCAGTGCTGCCTATTAGTGCCTCCTATCAGTGCCCTTCAGTGCTCATCAGTGCACATCAGTGTCCCCTATCAGTGCCTCCTCATCAGTGCTGCCTATCAGTGCCTCCTATCTGTGCCCTTGTGTGCTCATCAGTGCACATCAGTGTCCCCTATCAGTGCCTCCTCATCAGTGCTGCCTATTATTGCCTCCTATCAGTGCCCTTCAGTGCTCATCAGTGCACATCAGTGTCCCCTATCAGTGCCTCCTCATCAGTGCTGCCTATTAGTGCCTCCTATCAGTGCCCTTCAGTGCTCATCAGTGCACATCAGTGTCCCCTATCAGTGCCTCCTCATCAGTGCTGCCTATTAGTGCCTCCTATCTGTGCCCTTGTGTGCTCATCAGTGCACATCAGTGTCCCCTATCGGTGCTCATCAGTGTTGTCTATCACTGCCCATAAATGCCCATAAGTGACCCCTATCAGTGCTGCCTATCAGTGATCATCAGTGTTGTCTATCACTGCCCATCAGTGACCCCTATCAGTGCCTCCTCATCAGTGCTGCCTATCAGTGCCTCCTATCTGTGCCCTGGTGTGCTCATCAGTGAAGCCTTATCAATGTCCATCAGTGTCCCCTATCAGTGCAACCTTATCAGTGCACATCAGCAATGGAAATACATTTCTTATTTGAAAAATGTTACAACAGAAACAAAGAAAAACTTTTTGATTCAACATTTCCTGTATTTATTTATTTTTTTGATTGTTTAGCAAAAAATAAAAACCTCAGTGGTGATTAAATACCACTAAAAGAAAGCTCTATCTGTCTCCAAAAAAAACGATAAAAAATCTCACGTGGGTACAGCGTCGCATGACCGCGCAATTGTCATTCAAAATGCGACGGCGCTGAAAGCTGAAAATTGGCCTGTGCAGGAAAGGGGTAAAAGTTCCCCCGGTACTGAAGGGGTTAAACCGTCCTTTTAGCCTTGCAAATAGAAAATAGAATGAAAGAATTGTCCTTTTTCAGCAGAAAGCTGCCAGTGTCATTATAAATGGGGACGTGTCATCCTTGTGTGTTGCCACCTTTCCACGTTCCCTTCAAGCTAATGAGAAGATCCCAAACGAGTTGCCAGGAGACTCCAGTTATTTTCTGCGGACGGAATATACGGGAACATCTGGTGCGGTGCGGCTGCAGTGGTTTGAAAGCAGCGAGAAGGTGATCAATGGGGCTTCTATTGGTTTATTCATGGGAGCTGTCCGCTCTTCCCCGACCCAGCTGAGCGCTTCAAGTACTCGTCTCCTCTGTACCAGCTTCTGTTTGATGTGTGTTTGTTTTTTTCCACCTATGGGGGTGTGCGGGATAAAAGCGGCACGTGGAAATAACAGATGCATGTGTAAACATCGCTTCCAGTGCAGAGAGATCATTCCAGACATCTCTATAAATACAGCATGGCGATGAGCACATCAATGGTCGATGGTTCAAAGTCCAGCGCTGTCCCCCCCCCCGCTCTGCTGTCATTACCACCTTAATTATAGCAGAAGAGTCACCGCCCCACCCGCTGAACCCTCCGGTGGGAATTCCCCTGGGAAACGGGTTGTAATGACGGGTTGAGACTGGTAAGAATTAATGTTTACAGCAGGTAGAACTCAACTCTGGAACCAGCAGGATCAATAATGAGGCTGAGGCTTAATTAGTGCTTTGAACTTCCTCCGACGCGGAATTTTCGATGCCGGGCGGAAATATCCTTTAGGTAGAAAGATCGCCTTAGAATGAAGCCGTAGAGAGAGATGAGTTGACTTTACCTGTTTTTTTTTTTTTGCTGGGATCCTTGACACGGGTACCAGGGGCGGCCTGACCATTCGGGCACTCGGGCACTTCCCAAGGGCCCCATGCCACTAAGGGGCCCCATCAGGGTTGCCAGCCTCAATAAAACCAGGGACAGTATGTAAAAATCTGTGTTTTTTTGAAAAATCCCAAGATTTTAGCTCCAGTACCTTTTCAGTGTGTGTATGTGTATTCTGTGTGTGTATACTGTGTGTGTGTATTGTGTTTCTGTGTGTGTATACTGTATATGAGTGTGTGTATACTGTGTGGCCCCATAATCTATTGCCTGAGGGCCCCATAATCTCCTATTGCCTAAGGACCCCATAATCTCCTATTGCCTGAGGGCCCCATAATCTCCTATTGCCTGAGGACCCCATAATCTCCTATTGCCTGAGGGCCCCATAATCTCCTATTGCCTAAGGACCCCATAATCTCCTATTGCCTGAGGACCCCATAATCTCCTATTGCCTGAGGGCCCCATAATCTCCTATTGCCTAAGGGCCCCATAATCTCCTATTGCCCGGGGGCCCCATAATCTTCTCCTATTGCCCGGGGGCCCCATAATCTCCTATTGCCCGGGGGCCCCATAATCTTCTCCTATTGCCCGGGGGCCCCATAATCTTCTCCTATTGCCCGGGGGCCCCATAATCTCCTATTGCCCGGGGGCCCCATAATCTTCTCCTATTGCCCGGGGGCCCCATAATCTCCTATTGCCCGGGGGCTCTATGAGTTGTCAGTCCACCCCTGACGGGTACCCTTTGGTCCCATGGGCACCATAGTCCTAAACCTGTGCTAGGAGGAAGTGATTGGCCACCACTCTAAAAAAGCCAACACTCCTAGAGAACCCCTGGCAACTATAAATCGATTTAATATTAAAGGAGTAACCACAAACACTAAAACCTCATAGGAGCTTTAACATGTCAATGGCATTTCAAAAATATTTTTTAAATATTTTTAAGCTTGGGCTGTCATTAAAATAATCCATGTTGATCCTGCCATGAAGGTTCTTGTTCAAGCACTTCCTGTCCATGGGCGTCCGCAGAACTTTTTTCAGGTGGGGGGGGCATCATTTTAGGGTCACCCATGCACCGCCCCTTTTCGACAATGTCATTATCACATTATCATGGTCAGAGTCTGCAGACATAGTACAGTCCCTAGGATAAGTAATGGATAATGGCCAACAGGCCCTCTTACCAGACCCAGCAAAACTACAGCAGTGATCCCTCCGGCTGGACGATCGTTCACTCTGGGTTCCCCGGGGGCGACTCTGTTCAGTAGTGTGGCATGTCTGTACCCTGGTAGTGGCTCAGTCTTTCTCTCTCTGGTGGTGCTGGGCAGCGTGGCTCTCTCTGGTGGCACTGGGCAGCGTGGCTCTCTCTCTGGTGGCACTGGGCAGCGTGGCTCTCTCTCTGGTGGTGCTGGGCAGCATGGCCCTCTCTCTGGTGGTGCTGGGCAGCGTGGCTCTCTCTCTGGTGGCACTGGGCAGCGTGGCTCTCTCTCTGGTGGTGCTGGGCAGCGTGGCTCTCTCTGGTGGCGCTGGGCAGTGTGGCTCTCTCTCTGGCTTCCGCCAAGCACACGCCTCTTTCTTTGTCCTGTAGCGCTCTCTCCCTCAACTTTTTTCCAGGCTGCAGTCTCTCAATCTCTCTATTGATCGAGCTGTAGCCTCCTCCCTGTGGAAAATGGGTCTGCTAATCTTTGGGACTACATGTCCCATGATGCTCTACCTCTCCTAGTCTCCTTTGATTGGCCCTCGGTTATGGCCAATAAGGAAGGAACGGAGCGGGCAGGAAGCTGGGTGGGGAACCTGGTGAGAGCTACTGTCTCTTCTCCCTGACAGGAGAAAGGGGGGGGACGAGCGGGGGGAACCTCTGACAGCCCGCAGCTCACCTTTCTCCTGTCACAGCACCGCCGAGTTCTCTGCTGGACTGAGCAGGGAAAAGAGCCCAAAGTCACACTACACTGATGGGGGGCATGACAGCACCTTGTCGGTGTCACCCCACTGGCGGGTGGCACGCAGGTGTGGGCTGCCCGCACCCCGATAGCGACGAAACTGTGCTAAATTTAAGATCCGATCCCTGGTTCCATTGGGGGGGGGGGGGCACTTGACCCCCTTGCCCCTACCTGCGGACACCCATGTTCCTGTCATAGGGTGACAGCGCTCTGACCCCGTCTCCAAATTGTGCTCCTGTGTTGTAACCATTTCACAAAGGCTTCTAAAAGGTGGCTACAACTGATTGCCCCAGCACAAATATCACATGCATGGTCCACTGTTGTCACCATCAAGACATGCCAAGCTGTCACCATTGGAGTGCATGGCAACAGGAAGAGGTTACAGGAGATCAGCCACACTGAGACTCAACAACAAAGAAACAGTGACCATAGGTCTATTCCTTGGGTAGGGTGTGAGGAGGTAAAAAACACATTGAAGATCCAAATGAGAGAGGCATCAGGTGTAGGAAGATGGGTCAGAGTCATCAAGTTGGATGAATATACAATAGCTGTTTAATTTTGGCCAACTTGATGACCCATCAAGTCGGAGTCATGAGAGGCATCAGGTGTAGGAAGATGGGTCAGAGTCATTAGGTTGGATGAACATCCAATAGCTGTTTAATTTTGGCCAACTTGATGACTCGGACCCATCCTTAGATACACCACATGGGGTGCCTCTGCCATTTGGATCACCAAAGGTTTTTTATTTACTCCCTACCAGTTTATTACCTACCGAGAACCCCTAGAAGATCCACAAATGGGACATTTATGGCAATGAGTGTGACCTTCCCCACCTCACCTGGAGACAGGACTTATTTCTCCTCTTACGGAAGGTTGCGTGGTTCCACCCGTCAGGGTCACCCAAACCTAAGCGGATGTAAGTCCTTTTTCACTTTTTCTCTAAATATTAATTTTGGATTAATAACCTTAGCTTTAGTTACTATGACCTGAAAAGCTTGTAGGAAGCTCTCCTCCTGGTCCTCAGGTGTGAGGGGTGCTGGCGTCTGGGTTACTTATCCAGTGGTATCAGTAATTCTACATCCGGGACGCCACTCTCCCAGCCCCACCAATGTGAAATGTTAGGCGGCCTCAGCCAGCTGTGCACCGCTTACCACGCCACTGTGACACGTTTTGCCCACCGGGGCTTAGTCATAGGGGACATCTTTGACTAAGCCCCGATGGGATGGATGAAATGCATCAGTAGGCGAGGTTAGCTGAGCAGAGCTAGTTGAGGCCACCTAACCAGGGCCGGTGCTACCACTAGGCAAACTAACCGCCTAGGGTGCACTGATGTCTAGGGCGCCCACCCCACTGGTGTTCCTACTCTCTTCTCTCTGCAGCAAGCACCTAAGTCTCAGCATTAGCAGGCAGCCGCTGCTCCATTCGCACATAGTGTCAGAGGCGCAGCAGTGGCGGAGGACTGTGTCTGTGTCCTGACTCTCAAATGAATGGAAGTAAGCAAACATTAATTTATGGGCACTGGTGAGGCTGCATTGATGGGCGCTGGTAGGCTGAATTTGATGGGGGCCGGTGAGGCTGCACTTGATAGGCGCTGGTGAGGCTGCATTTGATGGGCGCTGGAGAAGCTGCATTTGATGGGCGCTGGTGAGGCTGCATTTGATGGGCACTGGTGAGGCTGCATTTGATGGGCACTGGTGAGGCTGAATTTTATAGGCACTGCTGGGCTGCATTTGATGGGCGCTTAATTAAAAAGGTGTTGTATACATGGGCAAGGCAAAGAGTCAGGGGTGGAGCCAGTGGGGGTGGCAAAATTAGGTTTCTTCTAGGGCAGTGATGGTGAACCTTTTTGAGCCAGAGTGCCCAAACTGAAATAAATACATTGGTTTTGTGTTGCAAAGTGCCAACACAGCAATTCGCAAGAGAGGGGGGCTGAGCAAAAGAGAGGGGTTGTGTGTGAGAGAGGGGGTGTGAGAGAGAGAGGGGACAGTGAGAGTGAGGGGTGTGAGAGAGATGCTGAGAGGGAGGGGAGCTGAGAGAGATAGGGGTGTGAGAGATATGCTGAGAGAGAGAGGGAACAGAGAGAGGGAGAGGGGCTGAAAAAGAGGAAGGGGGGACAGAGAGAGAGGGGTGTGAGAGAGATGCTGAGAGAGAGAGAGGTGTGAGAGAGATGCTGAGAGGAAGGAGAAACAGAGAGAGGGAGGGGGTGTGTGAGAGAGATGCTGAGAGAGAGAGAGGGAGAGGGCTGAGAGAGAGGGAGAGGGAGGGGGGCTGAGAAAGGGGGAGAGGGGACAGAGAGAGAGGGGTGTGAGAGAGATGCTGAGAGAGAGGGGCCACAGAGAGAGGGAGAGGGGCTGAGAAAGAGGGGTGTGAGAGAAATGCTGAGAGAGAGGGGGCTGAGAGAGAGGAGGAACAGAGAGAGGCAGGGGGACAGAGAGAGAGAGGGGTGTGATAGATATGCTGAGAGAGAGGGGGCTGAGAGGGACAGGGCTGAGAGAGAGGGAGGGGGCTGAGAAAAAGGGAGAGGGGGTGAGAGAGAGGGAGAGGAGACAGAGAGAGAGGGGTGTGAGAGAGATGCTGAGAGAGAGGGGCAACAGAGAGAGGGAGAGGGGCTGAGAGAGAGGGGAGTGAGAGAAATGCTGAGAGAGGTGAGCTTAGAGAGAGGATGGACAGAGAGAGGGAGGGGGGACAGAGAGAGAGGGGTGTGAGAGAGGGGGAACAGAGAAAGAGAGAAGGGGGACAGAGAGAGAGAAGAGGGACAGAGAGAGAGGGGTGCAAGAGAGATGCTGAGAGAGGGGTGAGCTGAGAGAAAGAGGGGGGCGGAAAAACAGGGGGGCTGAAAGAGAGGGAGGGGGGCTGAGAGGAGAGAGAGACCTCTAGCTCTGTCCTGGACCCTCTCGTGTGCTCACAGAGATGGCTCTGCGTGCCAGCTGTAGCACACGTGCCATAGGTTCGCCATCACTGTTCTAGGGTGTCAAAAATCCTTGCACCAGCCCTGCACCTAACATTGTACCTTTGTCGGCCTGGAAGAGCTGCGTCCCATATGTAGCATTACTGATACCACTGGATGAGTAACTCAGATGCCAGCACCCCTCACACCTGAGGACCGGGGGAAAGAGTTTCCTCTTGCTTCAAGCAGTGCGACAAGCTTTTCAGGTCACAGTAACTAAAGAAAACCGAAAATACATTGCACTTGGTCAGGCTGGGAGACCGGCGTCCCGGATGTAGCATTACTTATCTTTAGTTACATACTACACATACTACACACCCTCCCACCACTCCCCTCTATTTTTCCGGTGGATACCTTGGACCTCTCTATGGGTCTTCAACTGTTTTTTGTAGACTAACCACCCAGACCTTTTGAGGACCACCACCACCTGCATTTCAGTTTATTATTACCTGGGGGTTGAGGACCTCCAGCATTTCCCAGTGCTGCCGATAGCTCCGTAAGTCATCATGTAGTCTTGCACTGAGCCCATTTTGATGATGGGCCTCCAATGGGCAACTGTGAGTTTGCTATATTTGTTTTAAGACCCCATGTGTTGTTTATTTTTTATTTTGGTGTTACTTTCTCAAAAATGTTCCTGTAGAAATATGTCATTTTAATAATAATGACTATTAAGATGCATACATGTATCAGTGGTGGCTTTAAGATCTTCACGCTCCTTCAGCCTACACATTAGATCATGTAAGAGAACTGTCAGAATACGCTCTGTGCGCACACTTACGGGCAACAGGCGCACACTTACGGGCAACAGGCGCACACTCACAGGCAACAGTAAATACTTGCACGCGCTGATGCGCATGCGCGTGCACTTAATGCACATATACGTGCAGGCGCGTGCCCCTAAACCCAGTTGGCGCCAGAGGGCCTATTTAAAGGGTGCCCTGACTCCTGAACGGTGCTGACTGGTCTTTCAGCTGTGCTCCTGATACCCTGTGTCACGTACCTGGATCGTGAGCCTGACATGTAGAGGAGAGCCTCTCTTGCCACACCGGCTTGTGGGCCCTGAGGTTGAGACAGTAGCCACAGAAGCACGGTGACGCAGGAGTGCCTGGGTTAAGTCCGGTATTGGTATGGCTGGATGCTCGTGGCAGGAGATGCAGCAGGCAGACCGGTAGAGCTGGGTAGACCAAGACCGTGGTGGACTGTAATGCCGCAGGAACTGGTGCGATCCACAGGGCAGGAATGCAGCAGGCTGGAGGAGCAGATGCAGAGTCAGGCAGGCCGGGCCGGTAACGTTCTGGCGGATCAGGCAGAGCAGCAGGCAGAAGGGAAGTCCAATAAGCAAGCCGAGGTCAGGGTATCAAGCAGACAAGGTTAGTAGGAGCAAGCCGGGTCAGAGATCAGAAGTCAGCACAGATAACGGGTTTCAGGGTACACAGGAGCTGCAGACCAAACAGCAAGAAGTCCTGGGTGCAATCACCTTAAATAGCCCCATGGCGCCAACGTTGGTGACAGGCGTACGCGTGCACGCTCGTGAACGCCGATGCGCCGTTAATGTGCACTTCTGTTATGCAATTCCTGCTGCACGGCCGTGCCTTTCCTGACTTGTGATTTCCTATCTGAATACCCGTTGCAGACCTTGGCTCCCGTTTGACCCTGCTTCTGAATCCTGCTTATCTGATCTCTGGCTTTTGACCCCGGCTCTCCACTGACCTTGCTTCTGGACTGCGTTTACCTGATCCCTGGCTCCTGATCCCGGCTTCTCGTCTGACCTTGCCTCTGCCTGACGTCCTGGTACCTCGCTGCCTGCCTGTTAACGAACCCGGCTTCCTTTGTGACCTCGCTCCAGTGTCCTGTTGGGCTCAGCACTTCTGCAGCTACAGTCCTGCGACTAGCTGCGACTTTCTGCAACAGGTCTCCGGGTCTTCTCCTTATGGGCACTCGTGTTCCTCCTGGCCCTTGGCTCCTTCTGTTCCACCCTCAGCGGGACCAGGGCTGGAGATACAAGAGAGGCCGACCTCGTCAATTCAGTCTCCCTTCAGGTACGTGAATCTAACTTTTGCCACGTTGGATGGCTCACCGTATTGTCAACCTTAGATGATTTCACAGATGCAGCGCGCACCTTTGTTATTACCTTTTAGAGAAAACAATCTACGCACGCTGCTGGAGAAGAATTCTGGATCACAAAACATCTTCCAAAGTTCTCAGAGAGAGAGAGTGAGAGAACTGTGTTTTGTCATTCAGACCCAAGACGTTTCCATCATCGTTTGTCATGAAAGAACCTACTAATCCCGGTTGATCTTTACTTTAGCATTAGATTTAACAGATCAATAGTCTCACGGTAAAGGTGAGTACCAAAAACAAAAACTCCATCTATCTATTTTAAATCAGGCCAGTTTAAGTGAGACGTCATTCAACTTGTTCTTTTCCTGTTTTGAGAAGAATAGTGAAGCACCCGATCCTCTTTTTAGGTTTTTAATGATGAATGGATCCGAGATGAAGGAGGATAAAGGATGGAGCCAATAAGTTTTGGGGGCCCTAAAAATCACCCCGTTCATTACGGCTTATAAGTGGGGAATTATATCTGTTTGGAAGGGTAGGTAGGTGGTACTTCTGCCATGTTCCCCATTAACTTGTTGAGCGCCAAGTGTGGGTCACTTAACCTACCAGATTGAAATTTACTGGCACGACCAGGGCCGTCTTTAATATTGATATTAAATATTTAATATTGATTGGACCCCCCCCCCCCCCCCTCCATGCAGTTTCGCTCTCCACCTGCTCTGAGACATACAATAAATAGCAGCAAGACTCAAAATCTGTTTACTGAATCAGATTAGGCAGCGATTGCGATTGGTTGCCAGAGTGGACAGTGTATCATTACCGCTCACTGACTGGTTGCTAGAGGTTACAGTGTATCATTACCGCTCACTGACTGGTTGCTAGAGGTTACAGTGTATCATTACCGCTCACTGACTGGTTGCTAGAGGTTACAGCACACATTATGGCTCACTGATTAGTTGCTAGAGGTTACAGCACACGATTTCTGCTTATTGATTGACTGCTAGAGATTACTGTGGATATGACCTCAGGGGGGCATGATATACACATCAATGCCGCCGTCCGCCGCTATTTACATATGAATGCCGCCGCTATTTACATAGGAATGCCAGTAATTTACATGTAAACACAGGGTCTGCAGGTGAGTCATCTGTACACAACAAAAGGGCAGAACTGGGCAGCATTAGTAGCAGCACTTCACACTGAGATATCGGGACAAAGCAGGGGACTAAAACCTCAAGGGAATTTAAACCAGGATAGTTGGCAAGTATGAGGCAGCTGCTTTGGGCCCCACAACAATGATAGTGCCCAGGGCAGCTGCCCCTTTTGCCCTGTCTTAAAAACGGCCCTGGGCACTACACCCAACATTTACTGGCACAGCCAAGTTTTTACTGGCATTTCCAAAAGTTACAAAATTACAGTGCAAATTTCAGTATTTAGGCTACAAACGAGTACAATTAGCAGTGTTATTTCTTGCTGACCAGGCCTTTTCTGGGACTTTTTGTTTACAATTTTCCGTTTATCGATTTACGGTACCGTATATGCTCGAGTATAAGCCGAGTTTTTGCTGAAAGTGCCCCCCCTCGGCTTATACTCAAGTCAAGCACTTTTCTGCAGCAGAGAATGACATTTTCCGAACCGACTTTGGGGCCCTCGTATCTCGGGGCCACTTGGTGCTAGGAACCCCAAATTTGGTTTACAAACCCAGTGGAACTAGCACTATAACATATCCAAGATGGGGTCCCTAGCACCAAGTGGCCCTGAGATACGGGGCCCCAAAGTCGGTTCGGAAAATGTCATTCTCTGCTGCAGAAAAGTGCCTGACATTTTTCGAACCGACTTTGGGGCCCGACTTTGGGGGTTTCTAGCACTAAGTGGCCACGAAATTACGGGGCCCCAAAATCGGTCAACTGTATCCATCTGCAGCAATGTCATTTCGGGACCCTTTGACTGCAGCTAGGGGGCCTCTAGGAACCCTTAACTACCGAGTTTGAAGTTCGGGGGACCTATGGCTGCAAATGGGCATTGTTGGCCCTCTTTTCCACTTACAGTAGCTGCGCATTTCTCACCCTAGGCTTATACTCTAGTCAATACGTTTTTCCATTTTTTTGTGGTAAAATTAGGTGCCTCGGCTTATATTCGGGTCGGCCTATACTCGAGTATATACGGTAATATAGCATTCATCTCTGTTTGTAGGTATTATTCTTTCTATATAGGACAGCACGTGTTTGGGTTGTAGGAACCCAATTTACAAGCCTACAAACTGGCCATCATCAGCTGCATTATACATATAAAAAAAATTAAAATAAATTAGAATGCTGACTTGGAATAACTATAGTGGGGTTGAACTCATTAGCCCCGGTGAAGCTGAACATGAAAGTCATAACTTGTGGTAAACATAATGGGGGCTCGGGATGGCACAGCTGATACCAGCGTGTAACCCAGTTAAATAAATTATGGAGCCGTCATAGTTCATCATGGTGCAGGTGCTGAGTCGACATTCTGCACATTCTGGGACAAGGTCAAGGATGTAGAGCAATATTAACCCTGAGTTACTATATTACTTTTTCACCAAAACACCCGACCCAACCTCATAAACTTCACCATATTGTCTGCCTTTACACGCACATGGGCTTTAATGGCATCCCAGTCTTAGTCCGTAGGGTTCAATATTGAGTTGACCCCACCCTTTGCAGCTATAACAGCTTCAACTCTTCTGGGAAGGCCGTCCACAAGGTTTAGGAGGGTGTCTATGGGAATGTTTGACCATTCTTCCAAACAGGGCCGGTGCTACCACTAGGCAAACTAGGGCGCCATGCTGCCTAGGGGGCGCCCGGACACTGGTTTTCCTACTCTCTTCTCTCTGCAGCAAGAAACTAAGTCTCAGCATCAGCAGGCAGCCAGCCCTCTGTTCACAGATAGTGTCAGAGGCGCATCGGCGGTGAAGGACTGTGTCTGTGTCCCGACTCCTGAACGAATGGAAGCAAGCAAACATTCATTGATGGGCACTGGTAGGGCTGCATTTGATGGGTCCTGATGAGGCTAAATGTGATGGGCGCTGGTGAGGCTGCATTGATGTGCGCTGGTAGGCTGCATTGATGGGCGCTGGTAGACTGCATTGATGGGTGCTGGTAGATTGCATTGATGGGCGCTGGTGGGCTGCATTTTATGGGTGCTTCGTTAAAAAGGTGGGGAAAAGGCAGGGGTGGAGTCAAGGGGGGGGTGGCAAAATTAGGTTTCGCCTAGGGTGTGAAAAATCCTTGCACCAGCCCTGCTTCCAAAAGCACGTTTGTAAAGTCAGGCACTGATGTTGGTTGTTTTTCCTGTTTGTGGGTGTCTTTGAGAGCCTGTGGAAAATTGGAAATTGTTTCAAAATGGGGCCCATCTGTTGCAATTCTGCATCCTTTTTGATGGGTTGGTGGTTGTACTGGGGGGGGCCCTAGAGGTATTTCTATGCTTTGCCTTCTCCTTTTTTTTAATTTACATTCTGGAGATGGTCACATATAGGGAGGCAAGATATAGTCTCGATTTGGAACCATCCTCAAGTCGGTGAGGTTCAGCTGGAGACAGGGGTGGAGCTTAGTTAGGACTTTTGGTTAATGGACACCCAAAGACCCTCTCCTGGTAACACTTGCCTATTTAATTTGGTAAATTGTACCTTTTCACTGCTATTTATTGAAATGTTAATGGGACTTGGTTGGGTGGCAAAAATATCAATGCAATCTATACACTGGGGGCAGAACCTCTGGGAGAATCTAGGATGGAAAAGGACCTGGGGGGTCCTAGTAGATGATAGGCTCAGTCAGGGGAGTTGCTAGGTCTACAAAAGACCTGGGGCTAGAGCCCATAGCAGCATAGTAAAGAAAGTCAGAAAACCCAGAGAGCCTCCTCCTTACATCAGAGTCCCCAGAGAGCCTCCCCCTTAAATCAGGGTCCCCAGAGAGCCCCCCTTAAAATCAGGGTCCCCAGAGAGCCTCCCCCTTACATCAGAGTCCCCAGAGAGCCTCCCCCTTACATCAGAGTCCCCAGAGAGCCTCCCCCTTACATCAGAGTCCCCAGAGAGCCTCCCCCTTAAAATCAGGGTCCCCAGAGAGACTCCCCCTTAAAAACAGTGTACCCAGAGAGCCTCACCCTTGCATCAGGGTCCCCAGAGAGCCTCCCCTCCCCATGGGGACCCCTGCAGAGGCTCGGGGCTATGTGCCCCAGATTCAGGGCTATAGCCCCAAAAGCCACCCCCTAGCGACGCCACTGGGTTTAGTAATGGCATGCAATGCCAAGCTGCTGCTAACAAAGCAAACAGAATATTGGCATTAAAAAGGGGATCAACTCCAGAGATAAAACGATAATTCTCCTGCTCTACAAGACTCTGGTCCGGCCGCACCTGGGGTATGCTGTCCAGTTCTGGGCACCATTCCTCAGGAAGGAACTACTAGAAATGGAGTACAAAGAAGGGCAACAAAGCTAATAAAGGGTCTGGAGGATATTAGTTATGAGGAAAAGTTGAGAACACTGAACTTATTCTCTCTGGAGAAGAGACGCTTGAGAGGGGATATGATTTCAATGTAAAAATACCGTACGTACTGGTGACCCCACAATAGGGAGAAAACTTTTTCGTGGGAGGGAGTTTAACAAGACTTGTGGCCACTCATTAAAATTAGAAGAAAAGAGGTTTAACCTTAAACTACGTAGAGGGTTCTTTACTGTAAGAGCGGCAAGGATGTGAAATTCCCTTCCACAGCCGGTGGTCTCAGCGGGGGACATTGATAGTTTCAAAAAAATATTAGATAAGCACCTGAACGACCGCAACATACAGGGATATACAATGTAATACTGACATATAATCACACACATAGGTTGGACTTTATGGACTTGTGTCTTTTTTCGACCTCACCTACTATGTAACTTCTTTGGAGCTTCTTTGACCAACTTGAAACCCGCGTCGAGCGGTCCGAGCCTTTATCTGGGAGGTACAATGGTAGGGGTGGAATTGACATATCCGGCAGTCATACGGTTCTTATATAAATGGTCATAAAGGGGTTTTGGTATTAAAGTCATGTATCATCTTGCTTGTCCCTAGAAATCTTTGAGTTGTGCTTGTGGAACGAGTATGAATACATGGAGCTCCCATGGATGGGCGAAGAGATTAATTGGAGTGTCACGTCTAATTACTTTACACAACATTACCCAAGCACAGGAAGTCCCTATTATGTTCTGCACGAGGTATGGCTTGCTGTTCAGCTTTGCCATATGACTGCAGGTGAAAATGCTGCGCTGTTTTGCAATTCAGCACCCGTCCCTCGTAACACTGAACATTGGTCGCAGAGTCTTAGGACTCCCAGGCAGTTGGGTCTCAGGACCCCCAGAAAGCGGGTCATGAGACCCAACTGGTCGCAGAGTCTTAGGACTCCGGGGCAATTGGTTCTCAGGACCCTCAGAAAGCGGGTCCTGAGACCCAACTGGTCACAGTGTCTTAGGACTCCCGGGCAATTGGGTCTCAGGACCCTCAGAAAGTGGGTCTTGAGACCCAACTGGTCGCAGAGTCTTAGGACTCCCAGGCAATTGGGTCTCAGGACCCTCAGAAAGTGGGTCTTGAGACCCAATTGGTCGCAGAGTCTTAAGACTCCCGGGCAATTGGGTCTCAGGACCCTCAGAAAGCAGGTCCTGAGACCCAACTGGTCGCAGAGTCTTAGGACTCCCGGGCAATTGGTTCTCAGGACCCTCAGAAAGCGGGTCCTGAGACCCAACTGGTCGCAGAGTCTTAGGACTCTCGAGCAATTGGGTCTCAGGACCCTCAGAAAGCGGGTCCTGAGACCCAACTGGTCGCAGAGTCTTAGGACTCACGGGCAATTGGTTCTCAGGACCCTCAGAAAGCGGGTCCTGAGACCCAACTGGTCGCAGAGGCTTAGGATTCTCGAGCAATTGGGTCTCAGGACCCTCAGAAAGCGGGTCCTGAGACCCAACTGGTCGCAGAGTCTTAGGACTCCCGGGCAATTGGGTCTCAGGACCCACTTCCTGTTCAGCTGTGAGGAGAAGCAACGACCCCTCGTCACCGATCGCTGCCTTCCCGGCTCCATAGAGCTTGCACTGAGCACCATCCTCCTAGTAGAGCCCAAAGCTCCAACGACGGGTCTTCCCAAGAGATGATGTCCTCTCTGTAACAACAGCTGCCCGGGATGGAACAGATGGAGTGGATGGATGCAGAGATTTCACTGATTGCAGAGGGGGGGATGATCGGGGGTACATGAATTTTTCAGAGTGCATTTGATTTTAGAATCACTAAGCCTTCTTCAGGACTTTTGATGACAGTGTTGGGTATTGTGGTGGAACCACTTGGAAGAACATTTCAAAGACGCGAGGGTTGTGACAAAGTGTCCATGCTGGTTGGTTCAGTGTGACTGTATTCTTCCAACCAATTACTAATAAAATCTGGAAATTAGTTCTTTCTACGTAGAATCCTTCTCTCAAGTTGCTCCTCATCTCATACACACACAGACTTCTATTCTGAGGAACCAGCACTCTCCTGGGTAGCTCCAGAAGTTGAGCGATCCAGGGCCACCACAAGGTCGCATCAACTTGTAGGTGGGGTGTGGCGCAGTGTGGCAGCAATAACACACACAGTCCAGATGCAATATACAGAGCGTGCATTGAAGTAAGGTAAAGACAGTTCACAATAAACCCAGTGGGAAGACAGCCCAACTGGAAGGGCCGCTGATAAGGCAGTACAACTGGCCCTCCTGTACCAGGCCCCATCAGTTCAAAAGGGGGGGCCCAGACGAGAAGGGCTGGCTGTACTGTCCTATTGCTGGCACAGATGCTCTTGTCCCCCCCCCCCCCCCCCCCCCAGCAGTGCACATGCCATGCTGTTGTGTTTGTGTCCACTAAAAATGTATTTTTAGTGGGTGGGCCCGCTGGGTAGGAAGTAGGGGGTGGGGGGGCCAGCTGGGTAGGAAGTAGGGGGTGGGGGGCCCGCTGGGTAAGAAGTAGGGTGTACAAGGCCCTGTGATTTCTAATAACAGCCCTAACGAACCGGGAACACTCACAAATTCCAACAGTGTGTAAAGAGCAAGTCTGAGCCCAACTGACTGCACCAGTTGGGAGGGGCGGAATGCAGCCTGGCCATCTCGTGCCCAAGCGGGAAGATGTCCAGAAATGTTGAGAACCACAAGTTGCCTGCAGCTAGTACTGTCCCTGACAGATGGGGTACCTGACCCTATGCTACCCACTTGCAAATGCATGCCAAACCTGAGAGCCAGGGCCTTAAATAGACTCTGCCTGACCCAAGCTGGCTGCCAGAGTCACGTGGGGCAGCAGCATCCAATCGGATAGCTTCCCCAGTGACCCAGGAAACCATAGAGGAACCATGCTAGCGCCACCTAGAGTGGAGAAAGTAGACTGCACCTGCCTACACTCCATTTATTGGGAGGCCCCCCAAAATGGAAACCTAAGCAATAACCAAAATAGATCCTGAGTCCTGTTTCGTGCTGCCACACACCCAAAGTATGATTTTGGAAGAAGACCCACACCGATACACAACTTTACTTCATATCATGGGTGGAAGGCAAACCCAAGCCCCCAGTGATGGAAGGCAAAAGGGCTGTCGGCTAAGCCACCATATTGCTACAAGGAATGCACTTCATGTGTTTGTCTCTCTCCCAAATATAAATTTAACAAAAGTAAAGAGTAGAAATACCTCTACGGCCCTGATAACCCATCAGAGCTTTCTAGAGTCAGAAGAATGGCATCTGCCAGAGGTGAAACAGTTCTCCCGGTGAGAAGATTCACTTTGTTCATTAAAAATACAAGAACGCCATTTGTCAGATGCTCGCTCCGGGATGGATTTTGGTTGTTTGGTTCTATGAGGCTCTACACCTGCGGGATGAGTGATTTCTGGGCCCTCGTAATGGATCTAACCGGGTCACTAGCCAACATGATCATCGTTTTAGCAGAGCGAGTTACCCAAAATGCACCGCTCTTTAGATTTCTGCCTTACTAATGAGCTCAGATCAAGATGTTTACATGGTTCTGCAAGTCATTAAATAAAGTTTTCTTCAAAAGAGATAATCTACAATGTATAGCTCTACTGTTATGTTATTAAAGTGTTACTAAACCCAGGAGCTTGCATTCACTATATCTGGTCTCCCCAGGAGCCTGCATTCACTATATCTGGTCTCCCCAGGACCCTGCATTCACTATATCTGAGCTCCCCAGGAGCCTGCATTCACTATATCTGCTCTCCCCAGGACCTGCATTCACTATATCTGCTCTCCCCAGGACTCTGCATTCACTATATCTGATCTCCCCAGGACTCTGCATTTACTATATCTGATCTCCCCAGGACTTAGGGTTGCCACCTTTTCTTCAAGCCAAACCCGAACACTTTTGCGGCGCATGGCAATTTTTTTGTAGTACCCGCTATAGGATTGTAAAATACCTGGGACACCTTTTGGGTTACCCAAAGAGAGTAGTAATGAGGTGTGCTACAGTGAACAGTGGTTGTGGCCAAATTGCATTAACAGTAGGGGGACTTAAAGGGGCATGATTAAACAAAACAAAAGCATTCGTGTACCCATAAAATATGATTTAATTAAAAAAAGAAATGTCAGTTAAAATATGAAACAAGCCTACCTTAAAAGTGGACACTGTCATCCAGTGGCGCAGTGGACGGCGTCTGTGGAGCAGTGGATGATGTCTGTAGAGCGGAGTTTGTAATACCATGCTTTCTCCTGCAAAAGCGTCTCTGGTTGCTAGGACACCAATCCAGAGGCCCTCAATTCACTGTCTCTGGCGGCAACGGCGCCGGCGGCTGGGTGGGGGAGAGACAGCGCACAGACAGTGCAGTGTGACCCGGCGGCAGGACATAGCCCCGCTGGAGCGGGGGAAGAAGGGGGGAATGCGTGCTGTTTGGGGGTAGCTGACAAAGGGGGTGTAGCTGACAGAGAGGGAGGGGGTAGCTTACAGAGGAGGGAGGGGGTAGCTGACAGAGGAGGGAGGGGGTAGCTGACAGAGGAGGGAGGGGGTAGCTGACAGAGCAGGGAGGGGGTAGCTGACAGAGAGGGGAGGGGGGAGCTGACAGAGGGGAGGGGGGTAGCTGACAGAGGAGGGGGGTAGCTGACAAAGGAGGGGGGTAGCTGACAGAGGAGGGAGGGGGTAGCTGACAGAGGAGGGAGGGGGTAGCTGACAGAGGAGGGGGGTAGCTGATAGAGGAGGGAGGGGGTAGCTGACAGAGAGGGAGGGGGTAGCTGACAGAGAGGGAGGGGGTAGCTGACAGAGGAGGGAGGGGGTAGCTGACAGAGGAGGGAGGGGGTAGCTGACAGAGAGGGAGGGGGTAGCTGACAGAGGAGGGAGGGGGGAGCTGACAGAGGGGAGGGGGGTAGCTGACAAAGGAGGGGGGTAGCTGACAGAGGAGGGAGGGGGTAGCTGACAGAGGAGGGGGGGGAGCTGACAGAGGGGAGGGGGTAGCTGATAGAGGGGAGGGGGGTAGCTGACAGAGGAGGGAGGGGGGAGCTGACAGAGGAGGGGGGGGGAGCTGACAGAGGGGAGGGGGTAGCTGATAGAGGGGAGGGGGTAGCTGACAGAGGAGGGGGAGGGGGTAGCTGACAGAGGAGGGAGGGGGTAGCTGACAGAGGGGGGGGGGTAGCTGATAGAGGGGAGGGGGGTAGCTGACGGAGGGGAGGGGTAGCTGCCAAAGGAGGGGGGTAGCTGACAGAGGGGAGGGGGTAGCTGACAGAGGGGAGGGGGTAGCTGACAGAGTGGAGGGGGTAGCTGACAGAGGGGGGGGTAGCTGACAGAGGAGGGAGGGGGTAGCTGACAGAGGAGGAGGGGGTAGCTGACAGAGGAGGGAGGGGGTAGCTGACAGAGGAGGGGGGGTAGCTGACAGAGGAGGGAGGGGGTAGCTGACAGAGGAGGGAGGGGGTAGCTGACAGAGGAGGGAGGGGGTAGCTGACAGAGGGGAGGGGGGGTAGCTGACAGAGGAGGGAGGGGGTAGCTGACAGAGGAGGAGGGGGTAGCTGACAGAGGAGGGGGGGGTAGCTGACAGAGGGGAGGGGGGAGCTGACAGAGGGGAGGGGGGGGTAGCTGACAGAGGAGGGGGGGGTAGCTGACAAAGGAGGGGGGTAGCTGACAGAGGAGGGAGGGGGTAGCTGACAGAGGAGGGAGGGGGGGTAGCTGACAGAGGAGGGGGGGTAGCTGACAGAGAGGGAGGGGGTAGCTGACAGAGGAGGGAGGGGGTAGCTGACAGAGAGGGAGGGGGTAGCTGACAGAGGAGGGAGGGGTAGCTGACAGAGGAGGGAGGGGGTAGCTGACAGAGGAGGGAGGGGGGAGCTGACAGAGGGGAGGGGGGAGCTGACAGAGGGGAGGGGGGGTAGCTGACAGAGGGGAGGGGGGGTAGCTGACAAAGGAGGGGGGTAGCTGACAGAGGAGGGAGGGGTAGCTGACAGAGGAGGGAGGGGGGAGCTGACAGAGGGGAGGGGGGGGTAGCTGATAGAGGGGAGGGGGTAGCTGACAGGAGGGAGGGGGTAGCTGACAGAGAGGAGGGGGAGCTGACAGAGGGGAGGGGGTAGCTGATAGAGGGGAGGGGGTAGCTGACAGAGGAGGGAGGGGGGTAGCTGACAGAGGAGGAGGGGGGTAGCTGACAGAGGGGAGGGGGGGTAGCTGATAGAGGGGAGGGGGGTAGCTGACGGAGGGGAGGGGTAGCTGCCAAAGGAGGGGGGTAGCTGACAGAGGGGAGGGGGGTAGCTGACAGAGGGGAGGGGGTAGCTGACAGAGGGGAGGGGGTAGCTGACAGAGGTGGGGGGGTAGCTGACAGAGGAGGGAGGGGGTAGCTGACAGAGGAGGGGGGGGGTAGCTGACAGAGGGGAGGGGGTAGCTGACAGAGGAGGGAGGGGGTAGCTGACAGAGAGGGGGGGGTAGCTGACAGAGGAGGGGGGGTAGCTGACAGAGGAGGGAGGGGGTAGCTGACAGAGGAGGGAGGGGGTAGCTGACAGAGGAGGGAGGGGGTAGCTGACAGAGGAGGGAGGGGGAGCTGACAGAGGGGGGGGGGGTAGCTGACAGAGGAGGGGGGTAGCTGACAGAGGAGGGGGGGTAGCTGACAGAGGAGGGAGGGGGTAGCTGACAGAGGAGGGAGGGGGGGTAGCTGACAGAGGGGAGGGGGTAGCTGATAGAGGGGAGGGGGTAGCTGACGGAGGGGAGGGTAGCTGCCAAAGGAGGGGGGTAGCTGACAGAGGGGAGGGGGTAGCTGACAGAGGGGAGGGGGTAGCTGACAGAGGGGAGGGGGTAGCTGACAGAGGGGAGGGGGTAGCTGACAGAGGAGGGGGGTATCTGATAGAGGGGAGGGGTAGCTGACAGAGGAGGAGGGGGGTAGCTGACAGAGGAGGGGGGGTAGCTGACAGGGGAGGGGGGGTAGCTGACAGGGGGGGTATCTGACGGGGGAGGGGGGTATCTGACAGGGGGAGGGGGGTATCTGACAGAGGGGGGTATCTGACAGAGGGGGGTGGTTGACAGACAGGCGGGTGGTAGATCAGATGCTAGAGAGACCTCACGGTGTCCTCACCTCAGCCAGGAGACAGCGCGCGCCAGGCAGGGAGGCGGGACTCCGGGCGGTCACGAATCACGATCACCCACGGTCCAGCCCCGCCTCCACATTTGACCGGTCCACCAGGCCAATCACAAACCCTTTAGAACGCCGCCCGCACATGATGACATATTCAACCAATAACAGGGCGCCCGCTCCCGCTGCCCATTGCCCAGCTCTCGCAAAGCACAGTGAGATGGTGAAGGTGGAGATTGAAGGTGGCGGGCACGGGAATCGGGTTGCGCCGCTACGGCTATAGATGTTGCGGCCGGGGCCAGAGGATATGTGTCCGGGTTTCGGGCGGGTTGAAACCCGGGCACATGTGTCAAAACCCGGGCTGTCCGGGTCAAAACCGGACAGGTGGCAACCCTACCAGGACTCTGCATTCACTATATCTTATCTCCCCAGGAGCCTGCATTCACTATATCTGATCTCCCCAGGACTCTGCATTCACTATATCTGATCTCTCCCCAGGACTCTGCATTCACTATATCTTATCTCCCCAGGACTCTGCATTCACTATATCTGCTCTCCCCAGAACTCTGCATTCATTATATCTGATCTCCCTAGGACTCTGCATTCACTATATCTGGTCTCCCCAGGACTCTGCATTCACTATATCTGGTCTCCCCAGGGCTCTGCATTCACTATATCTGTCTCCCCAGGACTCTGCATTCACTAAATCTGGTCTCCCCAGGACCCTGCATTCACTATATCTGGTATCCCACAGTACACAGAACATGGAAATGCAATACATTTAGTAAATATAAACTGCTCAATACATTTTCTCATCAGCAGTATATAGCAGTCTTGTGACTTCTATCAGTGTCTGGTTATAGCTTTTAAGAGGCATTTTCATTCTACTCTGACAGTCCTATGAGGCTGCAGGACCCCTGACCCTCTGTCTGGACAGTGCTGATTGGCCCTGTGCTGATCACATGCACCCTCCCGAGAAAAAAAAAGAAAATTCTCTAGCAATACACACCAAACTGAGCATGTGCAGAGTGCCTCCTATGGCTTTATTCTATCATCAGATGGACTGGGGACAGTGGAAGAAGGGGAGGATCAGAGAAGACAGGATTAAACAGCCTTTTTACATAATGCAGAGGATTAACCCCTTAGGTTCCACAGTGAGTATAACAAGCATGCTTTAGTGCATATACAGACTGTTATGCCGCGTTCACACGGTCGGAATTCTCGTCGGAAAAAGCTCTGATGGTTTTCCCGTCGGAATTCCGTTGGAATTTCGCTCAAACTGTCTTGCCTACACACGGTCACACCAAATTCTGACGGTCAGTAACACAGCGGCATACAACACATTCGACAGCACTATAAAAGGGAAGTTTAATGCTTCCGAGCATGCGTCGAATTGTTTCCGAGCATGCGCCGGAATTTTGCGCGTCGGAATTGCATACACACGATCGGAAAATCCGATAGAAAGGTTTTCCGTCGGAAAAATTGAGAACAGGTTCTCAATCCAAAGTCCGTCGGAAATTCCGACAGAAAAAGACCGATGGACATACACACGGTCGGAAAATCCGATGAAAAGCTCCCATCGGACTGTTTCCATCGGAAATTCCGACCGTGTGTACGCGGCATTAGACAAAAAAAAAAAAAAGAAGAGGAAGGAGTGGGACTTTGTATGAGGCATGTCACTGAATTAATACCTTGTTCAAATTGATCATTGAATTATTTATTGACTAAATAAATAATAATATAATAATTAATATAATTATTAATAATAAATAAATCAAATTTAAAAGTGTCAATCTTTAGTAAAGGACACAACATACTGTAAAGAACAGTTCACTTGTATAAATATCCAATTATTATACAAAGTAAAACAACATGATTAGCGGTACAATATCATAAAACTCTCATCCATTGATAATAATTAAATAAACATAACAATTTCCCTTGGTGAGCCAAACGTGTCTGGGAATCAGTTCGACGCATACTCAACGCACGGGGGGCAGGGGTGATGATCTTCCCTGAGGAATCCCATCCAGACACAGCAGCCAGGTGAAGACCAGGCGACCATATCACTGTATATATATATATATATATATACAGTGCCTTGAAAAAAGTATTCATACCCCTTGAAATGTTCCACATTTTTTCATGTTACAACCAAAAACGTAAATGTATTTTATTGGGATTTTATGTGATAGACCAACACAAAGTGGCACATAATTGTGAAGTGGAAGGAAAATGATAAATGATTTTCCATTTTTTTTTTTACAAATAAATATGTGAAAAGTGGGGGGGGGGGGGGTACATTTGTATAGCGCCCCCCGGAGTCAATACTTTGTAGAACCACCTTTCACTGCAATTACAGCTGCAAGTCTTTTTGGGGATGTCTCTACCAGCTTTGCACATCTAGAGAGGACATTTCTGCCCATTCTTCTTCTTTGCAAAATATCTCAAGCTCTGTCAGATTGGATGGAGAGCGTCTGTGAACAGCAATTTTCAAGTCTTGCCACAGATTCTCAATGTGATTTAGGTCTGGACTGTGACTGGGCCATTCTAACACATGAATATGCTTTGATCTAAACCATTCCATTGTATCTCTGGCTGTATGTTTCGGGTCGTTGTTCTGCTGGAAGGTGAACCTCCCCCCCCCAGTCTCAAGTCTTTTGCAGACTCTAACAGGTTTTCTTCTAAGATTGTCCTGTATTTGTCTCCATCCATCTTCCCATCAACTCTGACCAGCTTCCCTGTCCCTGCTGAAGAAAAGCATCCACACCACATGATGCTGCCACCACCATGTTTCACAGTTGGGGTGGTGTGTTCAGGGTGATGTGCAGTGTTAGTTTTCCCCCCACACATAGCGTTTTGCTTTTAGGCCAAAAAGTAGAATTTTGGTCTCATCTGACCAGAGCTCCATCTTCCACATGTTTGCTCCCCTCCCCCACATGGCTTCTCACAAACTACAAACAGGACTTCTTATGACTTTCTTTCTCCAATGTCTTTCTTCTTGTCACTCTTCCATAAAGGGCAGATTTGTGGAGAACACGACTAATAGTTGTCCTGTGGACAGATTCTTCCCCCTGAGCTGTGGATCTCTGCAGCTCCTCCAGAGTTACCATGGGCCTCTTGGCTCTTCTCTGATGAATGCTCTCCTTGCCCGGCCCGGTCAGTTTAGGTGGACAGCCATGTCTTGGTAGGTTTGCAGTTGTGCCATACTCTTTCCATTTTCGGATGATGGATTGAACAGAGCTCCGTGAGATGTTCAAAGCTTGGGAGATTTTATTATAACCTAACCCTGCTTTATACTTCTCCACAACTTTATCCCTCACCTGTCTGGTGTGTTCCTTGTAGACATGTGCGATTAGTTTCGTACGAAACGGAAATTCGTACATTCGTACAAATCCGGATTATGAATCCGAATTACGAATTTTTAAAAATACGAATTCTGTACGAAATACGAAATTTCGTTTAGGAATTTCGGATCCAAATTATCCGAATCCAAACTACCAAATAACTAATTTCAACTAATATGAAAGAAATTATAGCGGATATAACGAATGATTCGAATGAATTCGAGATTCAGTATAACGAATATCGACACTCTACGAATAATAACGAATTATCCGAAAACGTATTAACGTTACATAACACAAGTCTATTGTCTATTGTTCACCAATCACTCAGAGGAAGTGCGAAATACAAAATTTCGTTTACAAATACGAAGAGTGATTGGTGAACAATAGACAATAGACTTGTGTTATGTAACGTTAATACGTTTTCGGATAATTCCTTATTATTCGTAGAGTGTCGATATTCGTAACGATATTAACGATTCGTACAAAATTCGGATTTCGTACAAATCCGAATTCTATTTCGTACACGAATTACAAATTATTTTTTTTTATACGAAACGGAACGAAACTAAACAAATTTTGACGGCTCCCATGTCTAGTTCCTTGGCCTTCATGATTGTTTGTTCACTAAGGTTCTCTAACAAACCTCTGAGGACTTCACAGAACAGCTGTATTTATACTGAGATTAAATTACACGCAGGTGGACTCTATTTATTAATTAGGTGACTTCTGAAGGCAATTGGTTCTGCTAGATTTTAGTAGACATGTGCAATTCGTTTCGTTTTTTTTCGTTATTTTCGTTCGTTCGTTTTCGTACGAATGAACGAATCATTCGAATCGTACGAATCCGAATAACGAATCGTAACGAATCGTTCGAATCGTACGAATCCGATTAACGAATCATTCGAATCGAACGAATCCGAAAAACAACGAAAATCCGAAAAAAACTAATTAGAAACAACGAATGTACTAATGAAGAAAATCCGAAAAACGAAAACGAACGAAAAAATTCGTACATTCGTAACTTTTTTTTTTTTTGTTGAATTGGTAATTTTCCGCGTCTCTTACAATGGTGCTGCTAAACGTGCTTCGAATGGATTGAACAAAAAAAACGTACATTCGTACATTCGTAACTTTTTTTTCGATTCGTAACTTTTTTTTTTTCGATTCGTACTTTTTTTTTTTTTTTTTTTTTTCGATTTGTAATTTTCCGTGTCTCTATTGAACCAAAAAATTCGTACATTCGTAACTTTTTTTTTCGATTCGTAACTGTTTTTTTTTTGTTTCGTAACTTTTTTTTCAATTCGTAACTTTTTTTTTTTTTTTTTTCGATTTGTAATTTTCCGTGTGTGTATTGAACCAAAAAATTCGTACATTCATAACTTTTTTTTTTCGATTCGTAACTTTTTTTTTTTTTTTTTTTTTTTTAATTTTATTTGTCTCTATTGAACCAAAAAATTCGTACATTCGTTTTTTTTTTTTCGATTCGTAACTTTTTTTTTTTCGATTCTGAACTTTTTTTTCAATTCGTAACATTTTTTTTTTTTTTTTTTTCGATTTGTAATTTTCCGTGTCTGTATTGAACAAAAAATTCGTACATTCATAACTTTTTTTTCGATTCGTAACTTTCTTTTTTTCGACTCATTTAAAATGTAATAATAGCATACACATTACATCAAATTATGAATTATGCTCCGATTACGAAGTTACGAATGTTACGAATGTACGAATAAATACGAATGCGTCCGAAAATTAAACTAACGAAAAAACGAATCAACGAAAAAATAACTCTTACGAATGTACGAATCGTTACGAATACGAACAACGACGACTTACGAATGTACGAATCGTTACGAATCGATGGAAACGAAAAAAAAAAAAAAAAAACGAAACGAAAAAAAAACGATTTTTTTTCGGAAACGAAAAAAACGAAACGAAAATAAACAAATTTTTTTGTTGTGCACATGTCTAGATTTTAGTTAGGGGAATCAGAGTAAAGGGGGCGCCATACAAATACACGTCACACTTTTCACAGATTTATTTGTAAAAAATTTGAAAATCATTTATCATTTTCCTTCCACTTCACAATTATGTGACACTTTGTGTTGGTCTATCGCATAAAATCCCAATAAAATACATTTACGTTTTTTGGTTGTAACATGACAAAATGTGGAAAATGTCAAGGGGTATGAATACTTTTTTCAAGGCACTGTATATATACAGTATATATTTGAATATAAAAAAGTGCGGCGCTCATAGGGCACGAAAAATAACAATCAATGTCTAAAAGTGATGATACTAAATTATGATACAGTATCCAAAAATAAAAATTAATATATGAATGTGTGTCACTAAAAATAGTGAACAAACAAATATGATAAATCAAATGGATTGTGAATCAAAAGATCATATATATGGAAAGGGTTGGTAGACCTACTAATCACATAATCGCATAGATCACATATACAATAAATATGACAGTAGAAAAATCTTGAATATATATCACCATATAAACAAAACCATAAAAAACACCACCTAATAGTGACATAAATTCAACATTGATGATGCCTGTATGAGGCGAAACGCGTCGGGACTCGGTTAGCTGTTACCACTGCGTTACCAGTAGACCACTATATGCTTTTACATGTCGTTTTAAATGTGAGTACCCATTTTTATATGCTTTGTCAAAATAAATCCCCTATGGTATTACACTATGTGGCTCCATTTTTCTCTTTATCGGTCACACTAATTTGAGCACTACCAGTGGTATAACATCCATCATCCCTCCCTCCTGAGAGTTCTTTGGATATATCCAGTGAAGGATCTTGTCGTTTGGCACCATCCCCAAGTAGATGCTCCCACGGGTGTAGTGACACCAACTGCCTTTTGTGACTCATACGGCGTAAGCCTATCTGAGTTCACGCTATCTGGTAAGCGCATTCCCAAGAGGTGGTGGACGGCAACAGACAACTTGCACCAAGTCACCTGTTATATATTTCTTAACGCACCAATGTTGAATTTATGTCACTATTAGGTGGTGTTTTTTGCTTAGATCACTATTTGTAACACACGTTGCTATATGGTTTTGTTTATATGGTGATATATATTCAAGATTTTTCTACTGTCATATTTATTGTATATGTGATCTATGCGATTATGTGATTAGTAGGTCTACCAACCCTTTCCATATATATGATCTTTTGATTCACAATCCATTTGATTTATCATATTTGTTTGTTCACTATTTTTAGTGACACACATTCATATATTAATTTTTATTTTTGGATACTGTATCATAATTTAGTATCATCACTTTAGACATTGATTGTTATTTTTCGTGCCCTATGAGCGCCGCACTTTTTTATATTCAAATTTTATTCACTCATTACAGTTACCTGTTGTGCAGG
>CM053037.1:190961030-191000504 GCA_028564925.1 Lithobates sylvaticus | reverse complement strand
GGCCCAAAGCAGCTGCCTCATACTTGCCAACTATCCTGGTTTAAATTCCCTCGTCCCTTGAGGTTTTAGTCCCGTGCTGTGTCCCAATATCTCAGTGTGAAGTGCTGCTACTAATGCTGCCCAGCTCTGCCTTATTGTTGTGTACAGATGACTCACCTGCAGACTCTGTGTTTACATGTAAATTACAGGCATTCATATGTAAATAGCGGCAGCCAGCGGCATTGATATCTATATCATGCCCCCTGAGGTCATGGGGCGGACTGACAACTCATGGGGCCCCCGGGCAATAGGAGATTATAGGGCCCCCCAGGCAATCAGAGATTATGGGGCCACACAGTATACAATCACACAGTATACATATACATGTTTCTATTGGCTGAGAAGGTACTGGAGAGGTGGGGCAGCTATAATCTTGGAATTTTTAGACCAAAAGGATGTCGGTAAGGGACATTTCAGAAACAGATGTAAAAAAAAAACACAGATTTTTACATACTGTCCCTGGTTTTCCTTATGCGGCGTACACACGGTCGGAATTTCTGATGGAAACAGTCCGATGGGAGCTCTTCATCGGATTTTCCGTCCGTGTGTATGGTCAACGGTCTTTTTCTGTTGGAATTTCCGACGGACTTTGAATTGAGAACCTGTTCTCAATTTTTCCGACGGAAAACCTTTCTATCGGATTTTCCGATCGTGTGTATGCAATTCCGACACGCAAAATTCCGACGCATGCTCGGAAACAATTCGAAGCATGCTCGGAAGCATTAAACTTCCCTTTTATAGTGCAGTCGAACGTGTTTTATGCCGCTGTGTTACTGACAGTCGGAATTTGGTGTGATCGTGTGTAGGCAACACAGCTTGAGCGCAATTCCGTCGGAAAAAACGTCAGAGTTTTTTCCGATGAGAATTCCGATCGTGTGTACGGGGCATAAGGCTGGCAACCCTGATGGGGGGGCCCTCGGGAAGTGCCTGGGTGGCCTAATGGTCAGTCCGCCCCTGTAGTGGCCTCTAACATGAAAGTGGGGCTCTGATGTCATGATGAGGGAACCTCTTACATAATGGGGGAATCTTTGATATGAAGGAGCTCTGATGTGATTGGGGACCTTTGACATGATGGGAGAACCTCTGATGTGAAGGGACCTCTGATATGAAGTGTGTGCATTGTCCCAGGCTCAGGTTTTCTATTTATAAGTAACATTTACCCTTTTCTAAATTTCAGACCAGGGGGGGGGGCTCCAGATTTTGCATGCTTTTAAAAGGTGCCACGAATGAAAACAGGTTGGCAAGCCTGGCATGGACCCATAATGTTGTTTATTCATAGAAGAAGCTCGTCCACATTGTTTCATCGGTGTCATTCAATGTATCTGTTTATTGAAGTCTGATACAATGTTTCATATACTCAGTATTTGTTTATTGAAAATACATTTCATCCTGAAAGCCACCAACAGAGGATTTGGAGAAGAGCGAGCCGAACCTCTTTATAAACACAGATTTCCCTGATAGAAATGTTTTGTTTGCCTTTTACTAAGACAAGCCGGGTATTGTGAAACCGGCGATGACAGAATGCAAATATCCCGATTTGTCTTGTTGTTGAATGTTGACATCTATGAAAACATTTCAGTTGTGGCCGACCTGCCTTTTACTTTTATATTAAAGTGGAGCTTGATTCCTTAAAGCGGTTCTGCACTGTCTGTAGTGTTTTTTTTTTTTTTTTAGTGCAATGCAATGGCTTATGATATGCAGTTTAAGTACTCACTTGTCCCATTTATGTAACTCACTGCTGCCGGTTTTCGTCAGATAAAAGAATTTGGAAAAATCTTTCCTGCTGGTTGCCATCTTGCCTGTGGGCATGTGAACCCCACACAGGCACTTCAGATGGCCCAGCATGCACCGCCGTTACTGCGCCGATCTCGCGCGTGCGCAGTAACGGCAAAGTGTAGCTCACGTTCGCGGACATCTTCCGAAATCTCGCGAGATTTCGGAAGATGTCCGCACTGACTCCTGGGATCAATGACACCAGATCCAGGAGACAGTGCGGCGTGACGAGGATCGACGCAGAGACCCCGCCCACCGCCGAAGAGACAGAGGAAAGAACGTCAGCGATTACAAGGTAAGTGGATAAAAAAAACCACACTTCATTTAGTACTCTTTTTCCGCGTACACACGAAGGGACTTTGTCCGCCGGACCTAGTCCAGCGAGCAAAACGGCGGACTTTCCAGCTGGGCTTCGCCGGACTTGAAAGCGAACGGACTTGACCACACACAATCACGCTAAAAGTCCGGCGGTTCACGCGATGACGTACAGCAGGTACAGCATGTACGACGGGACTAGAAAAAGAAAAATACTAGAAAAATACTTGCTACTGAGCATGCTACTGAGCATGCGTCCTTTTTGGTCCGCCAGACCATACTACAGACGACTGTATTGTCCGCCGGACTGCCAAGTCCAGCGGATAATTTTAAAACAAAACTTAAAACCTAGTCCGTCGAAGGCCCACACACGAGGGGATTGTCCGGCGGACTCGAGTCCAGCAGACAATCCCGCGGGATAGTCCCTTCGTGTGTACGCGGCATTTGCCTGATTTGGAAGGCAAAGAGATTTACTAAATGAAATGTGTGCACAACCACTTTAATACTTACCTCTGCTCCAGTGGTCTGACGCTCGTGAGATCCCTCACCGGTGCTGGTGGCATCCTCTACCCTGCTTTTTCCAGGTGTTGAGTCTTCGACCATCTTAATGGTCTTAATCTAATTGGCTGGTACAGGATGATGAACCTCTGGCACATGCACAGGAGTTCATTCATCCCGGTGTTCTGTCAAAGGAGCCAACTCGTCAAAATCTCCAATTACGCAATTTCTGGTGACTCTACAGCAGCATTAAAGTGGTTGTACACCCAACCACTTTTACCTACAGGTAAGCCTATATTAAGGCTTACCTGTGGGTGCTGGAAATATCTCTTATGCCACGTACACACGGTCGGAATTCTCGTCGGGAAAAGTTCTGATGGTTTTCCCGTCGTAATTCCGACGGAATTTCGCTCAAACTGTCTTGCCTACACACGGTCACACCAAATTCCGGCGGTCAATAACACCACAGCATACAACACGTTCGACTGCACTATAAAAGGGAAGTTGAATGCTTCCGAGCATGCGTCAAATTGTTTCCGAGCATGCGTCAAATTGTTTCCGAGCATGCGTCGGAATTTTGCGTGTCGGAATTGCATACACACGATCGGAAAATCCGATAGAAAGGTTTTCCGTCTGAAAAATTAAGAACAGGTTCTCAATCCAAAGTCCGTCGGAAATTCCGACAGAAAAAGACCGATGGGCATACACACGGTCGGAAAATCAGATGAAAGGCTCCCATCGCTCTGTTTCCATCGGAAATTCCGACCGTGTGTACGCTTCACTAAACCTCCACGGTTTAGGAGATCTTTACAATAAAGCCATGCGCCGATGTCTACAGCGCACGCGCACTTTAGAAAGGGCAGATCGGGCTATTTCTAAAGGGGTAATGCCGTGACTGGCGGCTCCCGTGCGCATGCGCGGGAGTGACGTCACGCGACACCGGCCAGTCACAGAGCGGGAGTTTGCGGCCCCCGGGGAGGAAGAGCGGTGAAGAGGGAGGCTTGCTGCTAGTGGGGACAATGGTGACATTGCAGGCTTCGGTTTCAGGTAAGTGACACATAATGGGCTACTATGTGATGCATAGTACCCCAATTATGTTTTACCTTTGCAGGGAAATAAAGAGGAAGTAAAACCCACCAGGGTTTACTTCCTATTTAATTACAGATTTCGACGACTTGGCTGCTTTTACAGAACACTGGCAGCGTACACACTACGGTACACAACGAGTTCGCTGTTTTCAAAGAACACCGGCTAGGGAGTAAAAAAGTTGGAGGCGGCCATGTTGTTGGTTAGTATCGGGTGGACTAACAATGTCCACTCATTATATCGTTTACCGTAGTGCATGCGCTGTCGGTGTTCTGTAAAAACAGCCAAGTCATCGAAATCTACAATTACTGCTGCTGGAGAGTCACCGGAAGTGATTTGGTTAGAGATTTTGGGGATTTGGCAGAACACCGACACACAGGCACCGTTCCGAGAGTGTACACAGAACTGCTCATGCGCAGCTCAGCGTACGTTCTACAGAGGCCTGTGAGCAGCAGGCATGGTTATTTAAAGTGGTTGTAAAGGCTCAAGGTTTTTTACCTTCATGAAAGTAAAACGAAAAAAAAACTCCTATGGGGCAGCAACCCGCCCCCCCTCACCAAATATTTACCTGAGCCCCATCTCGATCCAGCGATGTGCTCGAGAGCAGCGGCTCACCCGGGATTTTTTCTCCTCATTGGCTTAGACAGCAGCGGTAGACAATGAGGAGAGAGCGGGGGCAGGGCCGAGCCTTGCTCCGCGTGTGAATGGACACACGGAGTAGCCGCTCCGGAGCAAGCCTGCTTGAGTGGAGGGCACTCAAACAAGCATGCTCCTGAGCGGCTACTCTGCTTGCTATAGCTGCTTGCCATGGGAGCATTCATCAGGAGGGAGGAGCCAGGAGCGCTGACGGGGGACCAGAGAAGAGCAGGGCAGTTAAGAGCAGAGCAGGTATGACATGTTTGTTATTGAAAAAATCTGCCTTCAATATCACTTTAATTGCGGAAGAGACGTGTCTCCTATCATATGTTTAGTTTTTTTTAGACTTTTGTTCCACTTTAATGCGGAACCCCAGGCAAACAGCTAAATGCACCGATAAAATACATATACAGGAGCTGTATGATCTACCAAAGGATTCGTACTTCTGTCCTTTCAGTTCTGAGATTTGCACAGCTTGCACAGCTTGCAGACCTTATTTTTTTTCTGTTGCAGTTGCAGTAAGGCCTACAGGTCTTGTCCCTCCCCTAGCTTGTAATTGGACAGTAAAGGAGAATCAGCAGACTGATGAGCTCATCTTTCTGCCACTCTGGTCTTTCAGCATGTTCCTTGTTAGCACATGGGCAGTGCAGCAACACTGAGTGGCTCCTTGTGCTGCTTTTCCTCCCTTCAATCTGAGCTCTGCTGTACGGGGACTGGAGGAGGCTGCTACCAAGTGAAATGCAGATACATACACTGCATGCATTAACCTCAGCAAGTCGGCTTGTTCCCGCAAACCGGCGTACCGGTACGTTGGTCCCTTTAACAGCTATAGCTGGCACGTGCGCTGCACGGCGGGGGAGCTGATGCACGTGGCCGGCGGCCACGATGTCCGCAGGCCACCCGCGGTCGGTCCACATACAGCAGATCTCTCTCTACTCCCCTGACAGAATGGGGATCTGTTTGTTTACATTGACAGATCCCCATTCTATCAGGGGAGTAGAGAGAGATCTGCTGTTCCTAGTGATTAGCAACAGCAACCTATTCTCTACTCCCAGTCAACCCCGCCCCCCCCCCCCCACAGTTAGAAACACCTCCCTAGAGAATACCTAACCCCTTGATCGCCCCCTAGTGATAACCCCTTCCCTGCCAGCAACATTTATACAGTAATCAGTGCATTTTTATAGCACTGATCACTATATGAATGTCAGTGGTCCCAAAAAAAGTGTCAGAACTGTCCGATTTGTCCGCCACAATGTCGCAGTCCTACTAAAAAAATCACTGATCGTCGCCATTACTACTACTAAAAAAAAACAATTAATAATAAAAATACCATAAATCTATATTGTAGATGCTATAACTTTTGCGCAAACCAATCAATATACGCTTATTGCGATATGTTTTTACCAAAAATAAATATCGGCCTAAACTGATGAAGACATTTGCTTTTTTTTTAATTACATTTTTTTTGGATATTTATTATAGCAAAAAGTAAAACATTTTTTATTTTTCAAAATTGTCTGTCTTTTTTTTGTTTATAACGCAAAAAATTAAAACCAAAGAGGTGATCAAATACCACCAAAAGAAAGCTCTATTTGAGTGAAAAAAAAAAAGAAATATGTCAATTTTATTTGGGTACAGCGCTGCAGGACCGCGCAATTACAGCGCTGCAGGACCGCGCAATTGTCCGTTAAAACAACACCGTTCCGTATCGCAAAAAAATGGCCTGGTCATTAAGGGGGGAAATCTTCCAGGCTGTAAGTGGTTATACAAAAAAAAATAGTATTAAGGTATAAACCTTCTGCATGCAGCTCCACCCCAGCCCCCACATATATTTACCGGAGCCCCGATCTTGATACAGTGATGTGCATGAGAGCAGTGGCTCTCTTGGTTTTCTCTCCTCATTGGACAGAGAGACAGCAGCGGGAACCATTGGCTCCTGTTGCTGTCAATCACAGGCAGCGAGGAGAAAGCAGGGGGCGGGGCAGAGCTGTACTCTGTGTGCCAATGGACACAGAGAGCTGGCTTGAGAACTAGCATGCACAAGTGCCCCCAGAGCAAGCAGCTTGCTATTGGGGCACTTGGCAAGAGGGGGGGGCAGCCAGAAGAGGAGGATCGGGGCTGCTCTGTAAAAAAAAACATTACACAGCGCAGGTAAGTATAACATTTTTGTTACTGTATTTATCGGTGAATAACACGCACTTTTTTCCTCTTAAAATCAGGGGGAAATCGTGGGTGCGTGTTATACGCTGATCCCCATCGATCCCCTCGCTGATCGTGAGCCTCTCGGCCGTTCTCGTGGCTTTCGGCCGCTTCCAGACGTTCTCGCCAGCTTTCGCCTGCTTACGGACGTTCTCGGCAGCTTTCGGACGTTCTCGGTGGCTCTCTGTGTCTTCCGGCTGCTCTCGCAGTCCCGCGTGAGCTGGCGAAAGCCGCCGATAACGGCCGAAAGCTGCCGAGAGCGGCGAGAGCGGAGAAAAGGTAATGGCAGATAGTCTGCCGGATCCGGACTGAATTGCTAACTGTCACATTTGTTAGGACGATGAAAGGCGGAGCCGCGCTCAATCTGTGTGCGCTGCTGGTAGAGCTGGCTGGAACTTGTAGTTTTGCACACCTAGAAGAGATGGCTGGGACTTGTAGTTTGGCACACCTAGAAGAGATGGCTGGGACTTGTAGTGTTACAAAGATGGCTGGGACTTGTAGTGTTGCATAGATGGCTGGGACTTGTAGTGTTACAGAGATGGCTGGGACTTGAAGTGTTACAGAGATGGCTGGGACTTGTAGTGTTGCAGAGATGGCTGGGACTTGTAGTGTTACAGAGAAGGCTGGGACTTGTAGTGTTGCAGAGAGGGCTGGGACTTGTAGTGTTACAGAGAAGGCTGGGACTTGTAGTGTTGCAGAGATGGCTGGGACTTGTAGTGTTGCAGAGAGGGCTGGGACTTGTAGTGTTGCAGAGAAGGCTGCAGATGGACACTGACAAGGCTGCAATGATGGACAAGGCTGCAATGACACTGATAAGGCTACATTGATGGGCATTTAAATGTAAGTTTTTTTCCTTAAACTTCCCTCCTAAACTTGGGATGCATGTTATACGCTGGCACGTGTTTTACGCCAATAAATACGGTATTTAAATAAAAATTGTCTTTTATAATCATATGTGGCATCAGTGTCTACTTATATGGGGGAAATTATATTGGTTTGAATGACTAGGGGTGTAAGAGTGCCATAAGGTTTGATGGATACATGACGCATGACGATCGCTCTATAATGCAATCAAGCAAGCCTGAGATTATTATCAGGAATTAGCCACCAGTGTGACTATACACAATGTACGGCATGCCAAGGGGTCAGCAATGTGCTACACAATTGTCATTTGTCTGGGGAAATGTCTATTTATATATTACGATGGGAATTGTTACAAGTCAGACAGAAGGTGTGTCTCCTCCGCCCGGTAATCTGGTTCCCAGGTTTCATCTCCCAGCGTTCGGCATCGCCAGGTGCACTGAATACCTTAAGGCTTGTATTGTCTGGCTGTAATCACATCCTCTGTAGTAGTTCATTGATACTTTAGCTGAGAAACGCCGGCACGGCCCTGAGATTCCAACTTTCCCCGCCCCCCCCCAATGCTAAGAAATAGACTTGGATAGCATCAGGTTCTGCTCTGCTACATAAAGAACTCCTCCATTTATGGTCCACTGAGCCACGTCGAACGTTATACTGTGTTAGAGTTGGAGTGACATTAGTGATGAGGTGCAGGAGTACAGAGTGGCATCATGGCATGAATGCCTGTAAGTCTTGCTAGCAGCAGGGCAGGTGTCTACGCTGGGCAGTGTAGGGCATCAGAAGGCTCCAGTAACAGACAAGCTGGTAGGCAGGAGTAGGGTGACCACATTTCCAAACTGCCATTCAGGGACAGTGTGCCACTTGCCACCTGCAGCCTGCCACCAGAGGCAGTGTGCCAATTGCCATTCGGAGCCTGCCACCAGATGCAGTGTGACACTTGCCACCCGCAGCCTGCCACCAGATGCAGTGTGTCACTTGTCCTCAATTTTATTCCGGGACACTGTATTGTCCTGGAATGAAGGTGCCCGGGACCCAGGACAGAGCTGCCAATTGCGGGACAGTCCCGGGCAATCCGGGACATGTGGACACCCTAGGCAGCAGACTGAGGCAGGCTGGTACTGGCTACAATGGGCAGCTGAGATGGTTGCTGGCAGCAGACTGTAGGTCAGCTGGAACAGCAAGATGGTAGGCGGGTACCGGTGACAGCAGGCAGAGTAGCAGAGTCAGGCAGGCCGGGTCATATACAGTTAGGATGGATCGGGGGGGGGGGGTACAGGGCACAGGCAGGAGCGTGGTCAGGAAACAAGCCGGGTCTGGAACCGATCAGTGAAGCAGAAGCCAATAGAGCAGATAGAAGCGGAGGTCAGGGGACAAGCCGAGGTCAGTGCAGGCAGAGTTCAGAGAGTGGTCAAGACAAGCCGGGTCATCAACTGGAATCAAGATACATAATCACAGGATACACAGAAGCCTGAAGACAAAGCAGCACTGATCCTGAGCACTGGCCCAGTTTAAATAGCCAGTTTGGTGCAAACATCTGTCACACTGGCGTGTGAGCGCCGGCGCACACGGGTATGTGCATTGGCATTAGTAAGTGCCCAATTCCTGTGAACACGAAAGGGAACATGTATTAGCCTGTGCACAGAAGTCCATCCTGATGAGCTATCTCGTCTATTGGCATGCCCTTCCTTACATGTAGTATTTGTACTGGTAGGCATACTAAACCTAAAGTGCTAGTTCACCTTCAAAAAAAGATGAACTGATACCGTACACCCTCCCCACCACCCCAATCCCCGCTGTACTTTCCTCCATTGGTGATGAGTTGTTAGTGACCACGCATCTGATGTAGTGGTCCACTGTGTCCTCTGGTGCCCTAGGTTTGTTTCCAACCAAGGATATAGATTTGAAATCCCCACTTTTGTTGCTCCTTTTTTCCTCTGTAGGGTTTCCAAGACAGATCTGAGCAATACTGATTGGTCAGCACCAGCACATGACCACTTATATTAGTCAGCACCCCCCCGGTCTTTCCCAGAAACCCTACAGAAAAAAGGAGTAGAAGAACAGGGATTTCAAGACTATTATGAGCTGTCAGTGCCCACACGGCTGGTGTAGTGGTCTACTGTATCCTCTGGTGTCCTGATGGGTTAGGGCAGGGGTCTTCAAACTATGGCCCTCCAGTTGTTCAGAACTACAATTCCCATCATGCCCAGTCATGTCTGTGAGTGTCAGAGTTTTACAATGCCTCATGGGACGTGTAGTTCTGCAACAGCTGGAGGGCCGTAGTTTGAAGATCCCTGGGTTAGGGTTAGAGTTAGGGTTAGGGTTCCTCGATGGATCAGAGCCTAGGGTGCCCTGCTGCCAGGGCAAAAGAGGCAGCTGCCCTGGGCCCTGTCATTGTTGTGGGGCCCAAAGCAGCTGCCTCATATTTGCCAACTATCCCAGTTTAAATTCCCTTGTCCCTTGAAGTTTTAGTCCTGTGCTGTGTCCCGATATCTCAGTGTGAATTGCAGCTACTAATGATGCCCAGCTCTGCCCTATTGTTGTGTACAGATGACTCACCTGCAGATCCTGTGTTTACATGGAAATAACCGGCATTTATATGTAAATAGCAGCAGCATTCATATGTAAATAGCTGCATCCGGCTGCATAGATATGTAAATAAAGCCGGCATTCATATGTATATCATGCCCCCTGCAGTGAGGAGATGATGTGCTGTAACCTCTAGCAACCAATCAGTGAGCGGTATTACTGTACAGTAATCTCTAGCAACCAATCAACAAGCAGAAATCATGTGCTGTAACATCTAGCAACTAATCAGTGAGCCGTAATGTGTGATGTAACCTCTAGCAACCAGTCAGTAAGGGTAACGATACACTGTAACCTCTGGCAACCAATCGCAATCGCTTCCTGATCTGATACAGTGAACTGATTTTAAGTCTAGCTGCTATTTATTGTATGTTTCAGAGCAGGTGGAGAGCGAAACTGTATGGGGGGGGGGGGGGGCAAGAAAATATTTGCCCAGGGTCCAATCAATATTAAAGACGGCCCTGCCTGCTGCCTATTGTGTCTGGCCACTGGTGTTGCTATTCTCTTCTCTCTGCAGCAAGCAACTAAGTCTCAGCCTCAGCCGGCAGCCACTGATCCGTTTGCACATAGTGTCAGAGGCTCAGCAGCGGCGGAGGACTGTGTCTGTGTTCCGACTCCTGAATGAATGGAAGCAAGCAAACATTCATTGATGGACAATGGTAGGCTTCATTGTTGGGTGCTGGTAGACTGCATTTTATGGGCGCTGGTGAGGCTACATTTGAAGGGGCGCTGGTGAGGCTGCATTGATGGGCGCTGGTGAGGCTGCATTGCTGGGCGCTGGTGAGGCTGCATTTGATGGGCGCTGGTGAGGCTGCATTGATGGGTGCTTGTAGGCTGCATTGATATGCGCTGATAGGCTGCATTTGATGGGCGCTGATGAGGCTGCATTGATGGGTGCTAATGAGGCCGAATTGATGGGCGCTGGTGAGGCTGCATTTGATGGGCGCTGGTGAGGCTGCATTGCTGGGCGCTGGTGAGGCTGCATTTGATGGGCGCTGGTGAGGCTGCATTTGATGGGCGCTGGTGAGGCTGCATTGATGGGTGCTTGTAGGCTGCATTGATATGCGCTGATAGGCTGCATTTGATGGGCACTGATGAGGCTGCATTGATGGGTGCTGGTGAGGCCGCATTGATGGGCGCTGCAGAGGCTGCATTTGATGGGTGCTGGTGGGCTGCTTTTGATGGGCATTTCATTATTTACATTTGGCAGGGAAAAGGGGGTGGAGTCAGGGGTGGAGTCGGGGGGGGCAGCAAAATTAGGTTTCGCCTAGGGTGTCAAAAATCCTTGCACCAGCCCTGGATCAGACCAATCTAATTGGTCAATTTTGACCTATTGGAATCACTCTGATCCATCCTGGAAACTTTGCTGAAAGAAGGAGAAGAAGGGCAGGATTTCAAATCTATATCCTCCTTGGTAGGAACCAACCCCAGGGCACCAGGAAACCAGAGGATGCAGTGGACCATTACATTGGCTGCGTGGGTACAGACAGGTTCATCACCCACAGAGACAAGTGCAGTGGAGACCAGGCTGAGGGGGTGGTGAGGGTGTATGGCAAAAGTTCACCTTTTCATTTCTTTTTACTGAAAAGGTGACCTTACACTTTAAGGTTAGTATGCCTACCAATACTCAGATACCCCCTAGGCGCTAAGCTATATTTGCAGAACTGGGATGCTCCCCAGCAACCCAGAGGAAGAGAGAGTAGCGTACCATTTCTGATGGCTTCAAGATGTTCAAGGCTGGTACTGGATGAAGGAGGGACCAGGACTAGAGTCTGGCAGAACAAGGCCTGGGGTGGCTTGCAGCAGGCGGCGGCGGAGTCCATATCCTAGCAACCTTGTATTAATCCAAGCAACAGTCAGAGTAGAAGGACCGTTTCCAAGCCAAGGTCAGGGCAGGCAGCAATCAAAGAGCAAGACAAGGCTAGCCAATGGGTGCAGAGGCAGGAAGCAGAATACTATGCTCAAATAGAGTGTCACAGACTGGGGGGTGGGTGGGGAGGGTGTAGGGTGTTACTTTTTTTCTGGAAAGGTGAACTTGCACTTTAAGGTTAGTATGGCTACCAGGGCTCAAGTCCTGCGGGAACGCATGGGAACGGAGTTCCTGTACTTTTTCCACAACAGGAACTCAGTTCCCGTTAGCAGCTGTGTCCTGCAAGACTTTGAAGTATGGGAGCTGTGTGGAAGGTGCTACACCAGCAGCTGCCGACACAGCTCGCAATAGTAAGTGCCGCACACCTGACCATTCAGGCATTGCCAGTAGGGGGCCCCATGACAGCTTCCGCTTCGATCTACCTGTCAATCACAGCTAGCTGACAGGTAGATCAGGTCCCTGCTGCTAAGAGATTGTATTTAGTCAGACCTCTCGTGATGCGCTCCTCCCCGCCGGCCCCTCCTGATTTTCTGTCTCCTCATTTCCCCCCCCCCCCCCAGTCTCCTGCATACTTGCTCTGTGTGTCCCGCTGAATCCCCCCCTCCTCTATCTTCAGTGCCATATGATGAGAGAACCCAGAGGAGGAGCACAGCTATTCTGCTCACAGGACATGCAGGGAGAGAGGTGAGCTGAGGGAGGAACATCAGTTTGGGGTGGTAAGCTGAGCACAATACCTGGCAAAGTTTAATGCCAGGAGGGAAGTTTATGTGGAAATATGTGAAGGGTTGGAATAGCAGCGAGTGTGTGTTGGAGCCCTGCAGAGTTTGCAGCCCCCCCCCCCCAAGCTAACATACATCTCCTAAGCAGGAACACATCACTATCTCCCCAAGCATTCTGTCCAGATAATGTGCAGTTCATTTATGACCTTTCCGTTTAACCCTGTGTTATCCAAACTCTGTTCAATGAAAAGTGTAAACTCACCACATAAACACTCTATATACAAAATCACATTCCCCAATAAAGATCAGAACATGATGTTCACATTTGCATGGAAGCACAATGGAATGAACGCTGATTATTCAGAGAATTACCGTATTTATGTTTATTGAGGATTGTTTTTTTTTATGTACTAACAGTTAAGCTTCATACACACAATACGAAAATTGGATGAAAAATACCACTTTTGAAGCGTTCGTGCATATGAGCGTATCATTTTTTTTTTTGGGGGGGGGGGGGGGGTGTTGGGTGGGAGTTCCCACACTTTTTTCCCCAGGACTTGACCCCTGATGGCTACCAATACTCAGATGCCTCCAGGATGCCAAACCTAGGACACCAGAAAACCAGAAGACACAGTGGACCACTGCATTGGTTGCATGGGCACTGACAGCTCATCACCCACAGAGGTAAATGCAATGGGGACCAGGGTGGTGGGGGGAGGGGGGACAGTGTACGGTTTTAGTTCAACTCTTCATTTTTTCTCAAAAAGGTGAACTTATCCTATAAGAAATCATCATCTCCTATAGGTGGAACTGTACTCTAGTCTAGACATGTGCACAACAGAAAAATTTGTTTATTTTCATTTCGTTTCTGTTCATTTCCGTTGATTCGTAATTTCGTAAGTCGTCGGTTTTCGTATTCGTAACGATTCGTAAATTCGTAAGTCGTCGGTGTTCGTATTCGTAACGATTCGTAAATTCGTAAGAGTTATTTTTCCGTTGATTGGTTTTTCCGTTGGTTTAATTTTCGGTTATTCGAAATTCGGACGCATTTGTATTTTCGTAGATTTAGTTACATTTGTACTTTCGTAAGATTGATTTATTCGTACTTTCGTAACATTGTTTTCGTAGATTCGTAATCGGAACAGAATTCATAATTTTATGTAATGTGTATGCTATTATTACATTGTATGAGACACGGAAAATTACGAATCGAAAAAAAAAAGTTACGAATTACGAATTTTTTCGTTCAATCCATTTTAAGCAGCGCCATTGTAAGGGACACAGAAAATTACCAATCCAAAAAAAAAAAAGTTACGAATGTACAAATTTTTTCGTTCAATCATTCGAAGCACGTTAAGCAGCGCCATTGTAAGGGACACGGAAAATTACCAATTCAACAAAAAAAAAAAAAGTTACAAATGTACAAATTTTTTCGTTCATTTTGATTTTCGTTGTTCCTGTTTTCGTTTTTCGGATTTTCTTCTTTCGTAGTTTCGTTGTTTCTAATTTGGTTATTTCGGATTTTCGTTGCTTTTCATATTAGTTCGATTCGAACATTCGTTATTCGTTAAAATTTTTAGCGAATCATTCGTTCATTCGTACGATAACGAATGAACGAATATAACGAATTTTAACGGAAAACGAAAAAAAACTAAACGAATTGCACATGTCTACTCTAGTCTGGCTATTTCCACAGAACGGGAAGAAAGTCAGTAAACTCTACAGTCGCAAAGGGACTGACCAAAACTTTCATTCTTACCCACTCTTTCCAAAGCAAAAAATTAGGGCTGTGAAAATGAAAGATTAATTCCTCGATTAAGCATTAATTTTTTTGATCGTTCAAAATTCTTTTGATTGGTACTCACCTCTCCGCCGGCTTCCGGGTCTTCAGGGAGTTCCGTCGGAGATCCGGTGACGTCACAGACATCGACATCACCAGACTCCTCCCACCCCCTTCCCCAAGTGCCTCTGTCTGCTAACAAAGGGAAGGGGGGAGGAGTCTGGTGACGTTGAAGTTCTGATTGAACGTAACGCGTACGGGGAGGAGCTACGCATGACGTCACCCGCTGCTGCCCTACGGAACTATCACGATTGTCGGTGTTACATGCTGTGTTTTTATCATCTTTATGTGAGTAGTTTGTGTTTGAACAGAAAAATGAAATCTTATACTTAAGCGGTGAGCACTTAGATCTTTTCTTTCTACCCATGACCTGGCGTCTGTGCTGAGATCTAAGGAGACGCGAGAGAAGTTTATGGTCCGTGTTACCCCTTTTGATACCCGCTTGCATGACCACCTGTTTGCACAGGGCTCCATGCCATAAGGTGAGAGTGATTAGTTAGACCGGAGGGGGAGGGATTGTCACGCTACTGTGGAAAAAAAACAGTGCTACAGTTTGAATTTAAAACGTATTTGTGTGAACTGTGAAGTTAAGTCATGGATTGTGGATACTAACTAGTGTCGGGTGATTGTATATAGTGTATACCACATTTACCACTGACTAATGCAGAGTTGCAATGCAAGGAGATAGCTAAAAGTAGTTGGATCTGTATGTTCGTTATAATTAATCGAAATTAGTCGATTAATCGATTTTAAAAAAATCGATTAATCGAACACGAAAATTTAATCAGTAACAGCCCTACAAAAAATGTTTTTTTTTAGGTGTTTATCAGCCTAAGCAAGAGATATACATACAACTTACTCAAGCCTAACAACTAGAACCTAAAAAATATGAATGTAAAATGCTGAAATCCGGGCTTTATTACCAAGGAAATATTAACCGCTTCCCGACCGCCTCACGCCGATATACGTCGGCAGAATGGCACGGCTAGGCAAAACCACATATAGGTACGTGGTCCTTTAAGAGGCCAGCCGTGGGTCGCGCACGCGCCGCCAGCGTCGCGCTCGCGACCCGATCGGGAGCTCCGTGACCCCGGCTGCGGGACCAGCGGACCCGATCGCCGCTGGTGTCCCGCGATCGGGTCACACAGCTGAAGAACGGGGAGAGGTCTGTGTAAACAAACCTCTCCCCGCGCTTCCTACACTGCTTGTCATTGATCAGCTGTTCCCTGTCATCGGGAAAGCCGATCAGTGACGTCAGACGTCAGCCCCGCCCCCTAATGTAAAAAAAAAACACACGTCACACACCATAACCCATCCCCGCCCCCTAGTGGTTAACTCTTTCACTGCCAGTGTCATTTATACAGGAATCAGTGCATTTAAATAGCATTGATTGCTGTATAAATGACAATGGTCCCAAAAATGTGTCAAAAATTTCCGATGTGTCCGCCATAATGTCGCAGTCACAATAAAAATCGCTGATCGCCGCCATTACTAGTAAAAAAAAAAATATTAATAAAAATGCTATAAAACTATCCCCTATTTTGTAAACGCTATAACTTTTGCGCAAACCAATCAATAATCGCTAATTGCGATTTTTTTTTTTACCAAAAATATGTAGAAGAATACGTATCGGCCTAAACTGAGGAAAAAAATAATTTTTTTATATATTTTTGGGGGGATATTTATTATAGCAAAAAGTAAAAAATATTGCATTTTTTTTCAAAATTGTCGCTCTATTTTTGTTTATAGCGCAAAAAATAAAAACCGCAGGGGCGATCAAATACCACCAAAAGAAGCTCTATTTGTGGGAAAAAAAGACGCCAATTTTGTTTGGGAGCCACGTCGCACGACCGCGCAATTGTCAGTTAAAGCGACGCAGCGCCGAATCGCAAAAAAAGGGGCCTGGTCCTTCGGCTGCCAATTGGTCCGGGGCTGAAGTGGTTAAGTGAACCTCCACATTCCAGGGACTGCACAAAATGCACAAAATGCCCTATTTAGACCTCGTTTGCCCATGTTGTATCCGATTCCTCAGTATTCTGGCAGGATGTGGTTAGACCACACAGCACTGACACAGGAAATCCCCCACGCATCACTCAGGGGAAATCCAGAGAGTCTGGAGCACCTGCATGAGAGGTACCTGAGGCCAAACACCCACTCGCACCTTCCCATTCGTCTGCGCCGGTAGGGTGATCGCAGAGTCACAACCTGGATTCCGATGGATGATACAAACAGACGGAATTAACGAGAAGCTCTCATACACACCCTTCATTATCACTGGCAGTATTATTAGAATTTTATTTAAAGAAGCTGTGAAGCCAATGACTAAAATCTCTTGTAAGCTTTGGCATCTTCGTGTGATTTCACAGAGTTATTTTTGCTCTTTTTGAGTCGGCAGCTATTATTAAAATACTCCATGATGGTCCTTCTTCAGGCACCTCTTGGTATAGGGTGACCACCGACCACTGAGTCCCAATTATGCTCCTGTGTTGTCACTCTGTCACATGGTACCCCTGGTGGACACTACAAGCAGCCGTGCCAACACACATTGCACAAGCATGGTCACCTGTAGTATTAGATCAGTGGTCTCCAAACTGTGACTCAAATGTGGGCCAAATGCTGTCCTTTGCTAGCCTTTTTCAGCCCTTTGGGGCACTTTTCCTACCACTGACACCAATGATGGGCCACTATTCCTCCCACTGACATCACCAATGATGGGCCACTATTCCTCCCACTGACACCAATGGGGGCACTATTCCTCCCACTGACACCAATGATGGGCCACTATTCCTCCCACTGACACCAATGATGGGCCACTATCCCTCCCACTGACACCAATGATGGGCCACTATTCCTCCCACTGACACCAATGATGGGCCACTATTCCTCCCACTGACACCAATGATTGGGGCACTATTCCTCCCACTGACACCAATGATTGGCCACTATTCCTCCCACTGACACCAATGATGGGCCACTATTCCTCCCACTGACACCAATGATTGGCCACTATTCCTCCCACTGATAACAATGATGGGCCACTATTCCTCCCACTGACACCAATGATTGGCCACTATTCCTCCCAGTGATAACTACGATGGGGGAACTATTCCTTTCCCTGACACCAATAATGGGGGCCTTGGCAACAACCTTTGGATGCTATTACTCTGATTGATACCAATGTTGAGGCACTTTTCTTCCCATTGACAACCACAATGGGGCACTATTTCTCCACTGACACCAATGATAGGGCACTATTCCTCTAATTAAATCAACCATTGAACGCTATTACTTTCATTGAAACCAATGATGGGGCACTATTCCCCACTACCACTGATACCAATTATGGGGCACTATTCCCCCCACTGATACCAATGATAGAGCAATATTCCTCCCACTGATAGGGCACTATTCCTCTAATTAAATCAATTATTGAACGCTATTACTTTCATTGATACCAATGATGGGGCACTATTCCCCCCCACTAATACCAATGATGGGGCACTATTCCCCCAGCTGATACCAATGATGGGGCACTATTCCCCCCACTGATACCAATGATAGAGCACTATTCCTCCCACTTACCAATGATGGGGCACTATTCCTCCCACTGATAACTACAATGGGGCACTATTCCTCCCACTGACACCAATGATAGGGCACTATTCCTCTAATTAAATCAATTATTGAACGCTATTACTTTCATTGATACCAATGATGGGGCACTATCCCCCCCCACTAATACCAATGATGGGGCACTATTCCCCACTGATACCAATGATGGGGCACTATTCCTCCCACTGATAACTACAATGGGGCACTATTCCTCCTACTGATACCAATCATGGAGCACTATTTCTCCAATTGATAACTACAATGGGGCACTAATCCTCTCCCTAACACCAATAAGGGGGTATTGACAAAAACCTTTGGACACAATTACTCTCATTGATACTAATAATGAGGCACTATTCTCCCCCACTAATACAAATGGTGGCCACTGGCCACTATTTCTCCCATTGACACCAATGATAGGGCACTATTCTTCTAATTAAATCAACCATTGAACGCTATTACTCTCATTGATACCAATGATGGGGCACTATTCCCCCCACTGATACCCATGATGGGTCACTATTCCTCCTACTGACAAAAAAAGAATTTAAAACGTATTTGTGTGAACTGTGAAGTCAAGTCATGGATTGTGGAAACGAACTAGTGTCGGGTGATTGTATATAGTGTATACCACATTTACCACTGACTAATGCAGAGTTGCAATGCAAGGAGATCAGCTAAGAGTAGTTGGATCTGTATGTGCGTTATAATTAATCGAAATTAGTCGATTAATCGAACACGAAAATTTTAATCAGTAACAGCCCTAATATATATATATATTAGACATGTGCACAACAAAAAAAAATGTTTATTTTTTCATTTATTTTTTTTCGTTTCCGTTGATTCGTAACGATTCGTACATTCGTAAGAGTTATTTTTTTTTCGTTGATTCGTTTTTCCGTTAATTTTCGTTTATTCGTTTATTCGAAATTCGGACGCATTTGTAGTTATTCGTACATTCGTAACATTCGTAACATTCGTAGATTCGTAATCGGAGCATAATTCAATAATTTTATGTAATGTGTATGCTATTATTACATTTTAAGAGACACGGAAAATACGAATCGAAAAAAAAAAGTTACGAATGTACGAATTTTTTCGTTCAATCCATTCGAAGCACGTTAAGCAGCGCCATTGTAAGAGACACGGAAAATTACGTATCGAAAAAAAAAAAATTACGAATGTAGGAATTTTTTTGTTAAATCCATTCGAAGCACGTTAAGCAGCGCCATTGTAAGAGTCACGGAAAATTACGAATCGAAAAAAAAAAAAAAAAAAAAAAAGTTACGAATGTACAAATTTTTTCGTTCAATCCATTCGAAGCACGTTAAGCAGCGCCATTGTAAGAGACACGGAAAATTACGATTTGAAAAAAAAAAAAAAAAAAGTTACGAATGTACAAATTTTTTCGTTCAATCCATTCGAGGCACGTTAAGCAGCGCCATTGTAAAAGACACGGAAAATTACGAATCGAAAAAAAAAAAAAAAGTTATGAATGTACAAATTTTTTCGTTCAATCCATTCGAAGCACGTTAGGCAACGCCATTGTAAGAGACACGGAAAATTACGATTCGAAAAAAAAAAAAAAAAAAGTTACGAATGTACGAATTTTTTCGTTCAATCCATTCGAGGCACGTTAAGCAGCGCCATTGTAAGAGACAAGGAAAATTACGATTCGAAAAAAAAAAAATGTTACGAATGTACGAATTTTTTCGTTCAATCCATTCGAAGCACGTTAAGCAACGCCATTGTAAAAGACACGGAAAATTACGATTCGAAAAAAAAAAATAATGATTCGTTATTCGTTAAAAAAATTTGCGAATCATTCGTTCATTCGTACGATAATGTGCACAACAAAAAAATTTGTTTATTTTCGTTTTGTTTTTCTCGTTTCCGTTGATTCGTAACGATTCGTACATTCGAAAGCATTCGTATTTATTCGTACATTTGTACATTCGTAAATTCGTAATCGGAGCATAATTCATAATGTTATGTAATGTGTATGCTATTATTACATTGTAAGGGACACGGAAAATTACGAATCAAAAAAAAAAAGTTACGAATGTACGAATTTTTTCGTTCAATCCATTCGAAGCACGTTAAGCAACGCCATTGTAAGAGACACGGAAAATTACCAATTCAACAAAAAAATTGATTCGTAACGATTCGTAAATCCGTAAGTCGTCGGTGTTCGTATTCGTAACGATTCGTATTTTTGTAAGAGTTATTTTTTTTCGTTGATTCGTTTTTCCGTTAGTTTGATTTTCGTTTATTCGAAATTCGGACGCATTCGTATTTTCGTAGATTTAGTTACATTCGTACTTTCGTTAGATTGATTTATTCGGACTTTCGCAACATTGTTTTCGTAGATTCGTAATCGGAGCATAATTCATAATTTTATGTAATGTGTATGCTATTATTACATTGTAAGAGACACGGAAAATTACGAATCGCAAAAAAAAATAAAAAAGTTCTGAATGTACAAATTTTTTCGTTCATTTTCATTTTCGTTGTTCCTGTTTTCGTTTTTCGGATTTTCTTCATTCGTACATTCGTTGTTTCTAATTTGTTTTTTTTTTTTGGATTTTCGTTGTTTTCGGATTCGTTCGATTCGAACGATTCGTTATTCGTTAAAATTTTTAGCGAATCGTTCGTTCATTCGTACGATAACGAACGAACGAAAATAACGAAAAAAAAAAGAAAAACTGAAAAAAAACGAAACGAATTGCACATGTCTAAGGCCCCTTTCACACTGGGGCGGTGCGGTGCGGGGCGGCGACGGTAAAGCAGCGCTATATTTAGCGCTGCTTTACCATCGTTTTACCCGCGGTATGCGGCCGCTAGCGGGGTGGTTTTAACCCCCGCTAGCGGCCGCAAAAGGGTTAAAAACCTCCGCAAAGGCGGCGGTTTGCGGGCGGTATCCCCGCGGTTTCCCATTGATTTCAATGGGAAGGAGCGGTATAGGAGCGGTGAATACACGGCTCCTTCACCGCTCCAAAGATGCTGCTAGCAGGACTTTTGTTGCGGTCCTGCTAGCGCACCGCTCCAGAGTGAAAGCCCGCCGGCTTTCACACTGGAGTGAATGGGGCCGTTTTTTTCAGGCGGTATACAGGCGCTATTTTTAGCGCTGTACCGCCTGAAAACCGCCCCAGTGTGAAAGGGGCCTAATATATATATATATATATATTAGTTTTCATGTACACAGCATACATGTGAATGCCGATAACATAAAACAGGATTTCGAGGAGCAGACACTTGAACTGGGAGCGTCACGAACATAAATTCTGAGCCTAGAAATCCTAGCGGGTGATCGTGTTTCTTTCCGGCTCGTTTGCCGTCTTTCAGGATCGAGTGTTGAGAATTCCCTTTCAATTGTTCCCAATGGAACTTGTATTATTCCTCGAACAGCCCACGCTGACCTTTTCTGCTGCCATGTCCTCTTCAGTGATATACGTTGATAAACCGAGAAACATAATAACTATCATAACAAGAGGCCATAAAACCGGAGAGACCACCGGAGCCTGGGCATTCCTCGCAACTTGTTTATTTGGCTGGTCTGTTTTGCTCGGTATTAATCCCGACGTTGAAAGAGAAAATTCTGGTCGAGGCCCAGCAGGCGGAACGAGCCGATGACTTTGAAAAGTTATTGAGTCTAAACATGGACGCACAATGGGTATATCGCGGCCCAGCGAGGGACCTCCCTCTTAGAGGAACCTCGAGCCATTAGTCATGTAGACCTTCCACGACTCGGCAAGACGTGGCTCCAGGTTGGAAGTCAGAGCCCCAGGATGTCCTCCCCATTTCCACGGGCAGTTCTAAAGCAAATACCGTGGGGTATTTACAATTCTAAATCATCTCAAGTCATCTAGTAAAATGTTTATTGCCAATAAAAGAATGTTTCGGGGTCATACACATAACTCAGTGGAAGGGCTCCTGGGTTTTATGCTGTGCTGCTGACTTAATTTGCTTAGTGCAAAAGTGCTGAAATGTATCATAAATCCCGGACTCAATGCTAAAAATTCAGGACTTGGCCTGATTTAGAAAACTGGAACAAAGAAAACCTAAACGGATCAGAAACCTTGGAAAAATCGAACTGAGCCTATTGCCCCCATACACACGGTCGGATTTTCCGACGGAAAATGTCCTATCGGACCATGTTGTCGGAAATTCTGACCGTGTGTGGGCTCCATCGGACTTTTTCCGTCGGATTTTCCGACGGACAAAGTTTTATCTCCTGCTCTCAAATTTTCCGACAACAAAGTCCGATCGGACTTTTTCCGATCGTGTGTAGCGAATTCCGACGGACAAAGTGCCGCGCATGCTCAGATCACATTACAAGACCAAAGCTATTGGCTACTAGCCTCTACGTAGTCCCGTCGTACGCAACGAACGCCACCACGTTCAGAATGATCGGATTTTCCGACAACTTTGTCTGACCGTGTATGCAACACCAGTGTCGGACAAAATCCGCCGGACAAAATCCGCCGGAAAAAATCAGACGGATTTTGTGGTCGGAATTTCCGACCGTGTGTACGCCCCGTACACACGGTCGGAAATTCCTACCACAAAATCCGTCGGATCTGTGTGTGTTGTCCGTCGGAATTCGCTACACACGATCGGAAAAAGTCCGATCGGACTTTGTTGTCGGAAAATTTGAGAGCAGGAGATAAAACTTTGTCCGTCGGATGGATGGAGCCCACACACGGTCGGAATTTCCGACAACATTGTCCGATAGGACATTTTCCGTCGGAAAATCCGACCGTGTGTACGGGGGCATTAGGCTCAGTTCGATTTTTCCAAGGTTTCTGATCCGTTTAGGTTTTCTTTGTTCCAGTTTTCTAAATAAGACAAACGAAAAAATTGCTATTGTTACCTGCAAGTGAAGATCACACAACAAATCCATAGATTTGGGCAGCTGAAGTTACAAGCAAACCTTGACTTTCTTTGTGTCGCGGCGACGCTTTTACAAGGTGTCCGATATATGTGAAATTTCGTTTTTTTTACCTCAGAACAGTAATGGGGTTCTGAGGGTTAATTGTGCAGGTTCACTTTGGCATCGGTTTGGCGTGGCTGTACTAGGGTTCTGTCTGGTCATGGGTACACTGAGGTACACATGACAGGCCTAGAACCAGGCCTGGTTGGACGTTTTCAGTATCAGTTTTCCCCAGAGCCAATCAGTGGGTGCGCCTGGCCCAGCTGAGGAGTCTGGGGAAGGGTACATAAGGTGCTAAAGTCACGTGTTCGGCCGGAGCTGCCTGTTCCTGAATCTGGACCGGGGTAAAAATGTAAAAATCTGTGTTTTTTTTTTAATCCCAAGATTATAGCTGCCCCTCTTCTTCAGTACCTTTTTCCGTTTGTGTATATGTATTCTGTGTGTGTATACTGTGTGTGTGTATATTGTGTGTCTGTGTGTGTATACTGTATGTGTGTGTGTGTATACTGTGTGGCTCCATAATCTATTGCCTGGGGGCCCCATAATCTCCTAATGCCCGGGGGCCCCATAATCTTCTCCTTTTTCCCGGGGGCCCCATAAACTCCTATTGCCGGGGGCCCCATAATCTCCTATTGCCCGGGGGCCCCATAATCTCCTATTGCCCGGGGGCCCCATGAGTTGTCAGTCCGCCCCTGGAAGGGGCTTTAAAGGTAGGCCTACTGTAGCTTCAAGTATAGAGGGAAGTTGGATGATGGATCACTCCATCAGGATGAGCTGATAGGGTACTGCTTTCCGGGGAGTTACCCAAAAAGGAATGCCAGTTTCCAAAGCTCAATGCTCCTCGAGTTGGTTCAAGAAATGATGCTTTAGCCAACATGTTGTGTCCTCTGAATCAAACGTGAGGAAGCCTGTGCCATTGTCTGAACATAAGGGTCTGTGGTTTTAAAGTAGGTCCCGGGTCCCCATGTCATTCTGAATTTCTCCTTTCTGTTGTGTATTGTAGAGGTATGGTCTTCCATTTGGGTTAGGTCTTCCGTTTCTGAGTACCACAGTTCTATGGGTGGGGAAGTTACTAAAGGGGAATGCAAACTCTTCCGTCACTCGAAAGGTGGACTGTTTGGGTTGCCTTATATTTAGAAAGGTGTCTTTTAGGCAGGCTGCTGGGTTTTGATTGAAGTCTACAATGGTCAACCCGATTAATTGTATCTGTTACCTTATTCCAGAATGGTTGCAGCTTAGGGTAGTGCCAAAAGTTGTTGGATATTGTAGGATGGGTGAATTTGTTGAATATCAAGGGTACATTATGAAGTCAGAATCTGTCAAAATGGAGACCTCATGTTGTGCATTATTGTTGGGTGTTCCCAAGGCTCGGTCCCATGGGAACTGAATAAGTGACCATGCGAGGAGTGTTCTCCAGTTGGTATGGTGGAGCTGAGGGCCACTTTGTGGTTTCAGTTATATTTCAGTTATCTTGCGTCTTCTCTGATTTACCTATGTTAACTGTTATGCCCCGTGCACACGGTCGGAAATTCCGACCACAAAATCTGTCGGATTATTTCAGACGGATTTTGTCCGACACTGGTGTTGCATACACGCGGTCGGACAAAGTTGTCGGAAAATCCGATCATCCTGAACGTGGTGACGTTCGTTGCCTACGACGGGACTACGTAGAGACTAGTAGCCAATAGCTTTGTACTTGTAATGTGATCTGAGCATGCGTAGCACTTTGTCCGTCGGACTAGGCTACACACGATCGGAATTGGTGTGATCGGACTTTGTTGTCGGAAAATTTGAGAGCCAGGAGATAGAACTTTGTCCGTCGGAAAATCCGATGGAAAATGTCCGATGGTGCCTACACACGGTCGGAATTTCCGACAACATTGTCCGATAGGACAGAATCCATCGGAAAATCTGACCGGGTGTATGGGGCTTTACTCTTCGGGCCCCGGGTACTACTGGGTGGGGAGCGGAGGAAGACCACTCCACCAGGGAAGGCAAGGAGATAAGCAGGCAGGTGGCTGGCTGGGACTTCAGCCAAGGCAGAAGAACGTGCGAGCGGAGCTGGATAGGCATGCATCTGAAACTGAAGAAATATTCCCTCCGCTCCGACCAGCACATGATTATCAGAAAGGGGGCACAGATAATGGAAAGAAATACACCCCCTCTAAGCTAGTAGGAGCGACGGAGCGGGGGTGTGTAATTTATTTATTTTTTTTAAATTCTGCACTGACTGTCTTTGAAATTGCCCCAGCCCCTGTTCAAATACAATCCGGGGACAAAACCGGGGACAGACTTGGTCCGGGGACAGTGTCCTCAATCCGGGGACTGTCCCCGTAAACCGGGGATGTCTGGTCACCCTAGTTTGGGGGGCAAAACCGCACAGCCAGGAGGGTGGAGAGAGGGTTCAGTCCCTGACCACCACCCACACATTGGGGTAAGTCATCGGGCAAAAGTGTTTTATTGCCCCTAAAATCAGTTTACGTTGGGGGTTGGCTCGACTGCTCGCTATGGCCATGCACAAGGCAGCCTGCCCCCCGCCAACAAACATGACATGTAATCCATGCCAAGTGGTCTTCTTGTTATTTCAAAGCGGACTATTTTGCCTAAAGGTGGGAAGTCTAAACAAAAGACTTGCAGGGAAATCTCAGTTATTTACTTACCCTCAGAAATTTAGCTGACTGGACGTTTCTTGTCACCAAATCTGACTCCATTCTGCCAGGCATGGGCGTCCGCAGGTAGGGGCAAGGGGGGTCAAGTGCCCCCCCTGGAATCAGGGATCGGATCTTAAATTCAGCACAGTTGTGTCTCTGTCGAGGTGCCGCACCCGGGTGCCACCCACCAGTGGGGTGACACCATTAAGGTGCTGTCAAGTGTAGTGTGACTTTGTGCTCTTTTCCCTGCTCAGTGCAGCAGAGAACTTGGCGGTGCTGTGATGGAAGAATGGCGAGCTGCGAGCTATCAGAGGTTTCCCCCGCTCGCCCCACCCATTCTTCTGTCAGGGAGAAGAGACGGCAGCTCTCACCAGGTTCCCCACCCAGCTTCCTGCCCTGCTCCGTTCCTTCCCTATTGGCCATAACTGAGGGCCAATCAAAGGCGACTAGGAGAGGCAAGCTTCATGGGACAGGTAGTCCCAAAAGATTGGCGGCTCCATTTTCCACAGGGAGGAGGCTACAGCTCGATCAAGAGAGAGATTGAGAGACTGCAGCCTGGAAAGAAGCTGAGGGAGAGAGTGCTACAGGACGAGGAGTGTGCTGGGCGGAAGCCAGAGAGAGAGCCTGCCAGGGCCACAAAAGAGAGTCACGCTGTCCAGCACCACCAGAGAGAGAGCCACACTGGCCAGCACCACCAGAGAGAGAAAGACTGAGCCACTACCAGGGTACAGACATGCTACACTACTGACCAGTGTCGCCCCCGGGGAACCCAAAGTGAACGATCGTCCAGCCGGAGTGATCACTGCTGTAGTTTCGCTGGGTCTGGTAAGAGGGCCTGTTGGCCATTATCCATTACTTATCCTAGGGACTGTAATACGTCTGCAGACTCTGACCATAATAATGTGATAATGACATTGTCGAAAAGGGGCGGTGCATGGGTGACCCTAAAATTATGCCCCCCCCTGAAAAAAGTTCTGCGGACGCCCATGCTCCCAGGAGATGTTCCTATCTGCCTTATAGTGATACTTTGGTTTACTTGCTACAGTAGCGGGATGACTAAGCTGACTGAATCACCAGTGCCTCCAAAACATTCTGGCACTTAGTTGGTGGCCTACTGGATGGGGACTGTTTAGGTTTATTCTGCAGTGACATAACTTCTTCTCCATGTGGGCCAGTGACTCAATCTCCCTCTGTAGACCACACATGAGGCTCTGCCTCTTAAATCTTGAGCAAGAGAAAGGTTTATCCTGAAAAATGCACCAGACCATGACACGGGACCATCCAAATAATAATTAAGTCTCACCATATGTCTAAACTAGGCATCTCCCAATGGCAGCTGTCTTGGGGCTGCAGTGAGTGACTGCCTAGGTGTCTGCTTCACGCTTGGACCATAATTTATTAACTGAGAATCCACCAAAAAAAAAAAAAAGAAAAAAAAGATGGATGGAATTTTAAAGACTCCGCCGCCTTGGAGTTTTGTATCTCGTTACTGTAGTTCCTCCTTGTCATCAGTGTTTAGGGGCCAGGCTTTGTTTTTGTTTACACGACTCGCCGGCGGTATGTATCAGTTGGTCGCGATGATATCATAAACATATGGAAGTCATTGGAGGTGATATGGTAGAGAAAACACACAATCATTCTGAAATCCGATACATTGTCCCTGGGTTTTAAAAGGGATTTAAAGAGCAATTCCAGTTAGCAAAGCGATATAATTCAGTGAGCTGCTAAGGTGATCCAGGAAACTTCGCAGCTGTGCTAAAAACAGTACATTAGGTCCAGCTGCCCAATTTTGAAATGTTCCTTACGTGTTGGGCGGTGTCTGATTTCTGAACCCAGGACTATTTTTATTTTTTTTTCTATTGAAGGTCTTTGTTGAAGGTTTAGGTTTGTATCCAAGTATATGTATAGATAAAATATTTTTTTAGAAAGATTAGGTTGGACCCTCTATGATTTTTGCCTTGGTTGCCTTGAGGAGATTTCCCCCACTTCCTCCGCTGCCGAAGTCCCAACTGGAAATGTAAAGAATATTCTTTAAACGTGGAGTGGAATCCTCTCTTAAGCCCCATACACGCGGTCGGATTTTCCGATGGATTCTGTCCTATCGGACAATGTTGTCGGAAATTCCGACCGTGTGTAGGCACCATCGGACAGTTTCCATCGGATTGTCCGACGGACAAAGTCCTATCTCCTGCTGGATAGATTTTTCGACAACAAAGTCCGATCACACCAAATCCGATCGTGTGTATCGAATTCCGACAGACAAAGTGCCACGCATGCTCAGATCACATTACAAGACCAAAGCTATTGGCTACTAGCCTCTACGTAGTCCCGTGGTACGCAACAAATGTCACCACGTTCAGAATGATCGGATTTTCCGACAACTTTGTCCGACAGTGTGTATGCAACACCAGTGTCAGACTAAATCCGTCGGACAAAATCCGATGGATTTGGTGGTCGGATTTTCCGACCGTGTGTGTGGGGCTTTAGCCAGCCGTCACTGCAATTGATACTCTTATACACACGGTCGGAATTTCTGATGGAAACAGTCCGATGGGAGCTTTTCATCGGATTTTCCGACCGTGTGTATGCCCATCAGTCTTTTTCTGTCGGAATTTCCGACGGACTTTGGATTGAGAACCTGTTCTCAATTTTTCAGACGGAAAACCTTTCTATCGGATTTTCTGATCGTGTGTATGCAATTCCGACACGCAAAATTCCGAGGCATGCTCGGAAACTAATCGACGCATGCTCAGAAGCATTAAACTTCCCTTTTATAGTGCAGTTGAACGTTTTTTAAGGCGTGGTGTTATTGACCGTCGGAATTTGGTGTGACCGGTTTGAGCGAAATTCCATAGGAATTCCGACGGGAAAACCATCAGAGCTTTTTCCAACGAGAATTCCGACCGCGTGTACGCGGCATTATTGGGTATTTTCCCCCATTTCCTGTTCCGGTTGTAAGAGGGACCAGACCAAAGTCTCACTACTTTGTAGCAAAGTGTAATTTCTTCAGTGTTGTCAATGAAAAGATAGAACAAAATATTTACAAAAATGTGACGGGTGTACTTACTTTTGTGAGTTACTGTATATACCGTACCTAGCCAAGCAATCCCCCCAGAAGCTGGAAATCACTGACGTAGACACAGCTGCTATCAGGGGCGTTGCTAGGTCTACAAAAGATCTGCGGCTAGAGCCCATAGCAGCGTAGTAAAGAAAGTCATACGCTTGGGCGGGCATACACATGTATATACAGTAATATATGTGTGTGTATATATCACCAGAGAGCCCCCCTTACAGCAGGGTCCCCAGAGAGCTCACCCTTACATCAGAAACCCCAGAGAGCCTCCTCCTTACATCAGAGTGCCCAGAAAGGGTAGCAGAAGAGGGAAGAGAGGGGAGGAGGGAGAGGGAGAAGGGGGTAGAGGAAAAAGAGGAGGGAGATGAAAGAGGAGAGAAGAGAGATGAGAGAGAGGAGGGTAGGAGAGAAGAGAAGAAGAGGAGAGGAGGAGAGAAGAGAAGAGGAGGGAGAGGGGGGATAAGGAGGGAGGGAGATGAGCGAGAGAGATGAGAGGAAGGGGAGAAGAGAAGAGAGGAGAAGGAGTGAGGGGAGAGGGGAGAGAGAAGAGAAGGCAGGAAATAAGAGGGAAGGGGAGAGGGAGAGAGGAGAGGAGAGAGGAGAGGAAGAGAGAAGGAGGAGGAGAGAGAGGAGAGTGAGGATGAGAAAAAAAAGAGAGGAGGAGATGAGAGAGGAGAGAGGAGGAGAGAGGGAAGAGAGGAGGAGAAGGGGAGGTAGGGAAGAGAGGAGGAAGGAGAGAATAGAGAGGGAAGGAGAGGAGAGATGAAGAGAGCTCACCCTTACATCAGAAACCCCAGAGAGCCTCCTCCTTACATCAGAGTGCCCAGAGAGCCTCCCCCTTACATCAGGGTCCCCAGAGAGCTCCCCCTTACATCAGGGTCCCCAGAGAGCTCCCCCCTTACATCAGGCTCCCCAGAGAGCCTCCCAGTTTCATCAGAGTCCCCAGAGAGCCCCCACTTACATCAGGGTTCCCAGAGAGCCCCCCTTACATAAGGGTTCCCAGAGAGCCTCCCCCTTAAAATAAGGGTCCCCAGAGAGCCTCCACCTTGCATCAGGGTCCCCAGAGAGCCCCCCCCCACTTACATCAGGGTCCCCAGAGAGCCTCCCCTCCCCTTGGGGACCCCTGCAGAGACTCGGGGCTATGGGCCCCAGATTCAGGGGGTATAGCCCCAATAGCCACCCCCTAGCGATGCCACTAGCTACTATACTGCTACTACACCACTACTACTATGTATATACCATAACTGGCCAAGGCCCCCAGAAGCTGTAAATCACTAAAGTAGACACTGCTAGTACACTGCTACTACACCTGGCCGATGCCCCTGGAAATCACTGAAGTGGATGCCATTATTACACCACTACTATAGTGATCTCCACTAGCTTCCAGGTCCCATGCTGAGCAGCTGCATTGTGAACACAAGAGGTTGGCTGCTTGGCCCCATTCAGAGAATGCTTTGCATTTTCTGTTTGGACAAGCTGGAGAGTACGATGTCACCGCCCCCTGCCTCTCCACCTCATCCAATCAAAAAATGCTTTGCATTCATTCAGGAAATGCAAAGCATTCTGTGAATGGTGTCTGTGTAGAGCGGCCAACCTCCTGGAGATGACTGGAATAGCAGTGTAGTAACTGTGTAGTAGCGGTTTAGTAGTGGTGTAGTAGCGGTGTAGTAGAGGTGTAGTAGCAGTCTCTTCTTCAGTAATTTCCAGCTTCCAGGGGGATCTCACAGGTATAGTACATGCATAGTTATGTTGGCCCAATGTACTTATGTATAAAATATCCATACCTGGAGTTCTTCCTTAAAAAAATAATAAAGGCCAGCAGCTGAAGAGTACCTTTTTATTTATTTTTCAAACAAGCTCTTGAATCACTAATTCCCCCAGTAAAGACCCTGAAATAAAACAGTCCAGATCATCCTTTAATACCTTTAATATTACAAACTTCTCCTCTGAAGCGGGTGGTTTTCCTAAAAGACATTATGCGGTAGGCACATTCCTCCGACACCTGCACACCACATGTGTTGACTTGTCTACCATCAACACAGTTCCGAGGACTAAAACATGACAAAGTTCAGCCGCAGGTTATAGACTCGTATCCAGGCTGCGAACAGTGAAAACAGCTGAAGTGTAGAGAGAGACAATACAAAAAATAAATCTCATTTTCGGGGGGTAATGCCGGGAGTGTAGACGGTACAGGTGCCCATCTCAGCATCTTCTTTGGGCACAAAGATCTTCTGGAGGACTCTCTGAAAAAGAGGAAAGTTTTTAAAGCCCAATTGCACTTTTAGTTTAAGTCAAATACATTTTAGGGGCATCAGAACAAAAGGTGTGCAAAGTCTTACAGCTTTTGTTCTATAAAAAACAGCCACAGCCTGAGTAGAAGCACCTGTCCCCTTCCAGCATGCTGCTAACTGGGGCCCTTGCTCTCTGTGTAGAAGCAGTGGTCTCTCGGCAGAGGTTCGACTCCACCTGCTGGGTCAGCAAAAGAGACTGTTCTTTCTCCACAGCATGTTGGCAGGGAATGGGCTTTTCTACTGTTGCTGTGGCTGTTTTCTAAAGTAGACAAACTGTAATGCCGCGTACACACGTCGGAATTCTCGTCGGAAAAAGCTCTGATGGTTTTCCCGTCGGAGTTCCGACGGAATTTCGCTCAAACTGTCTTGCCTACACACGGTCACACCAAATTCCGACGGTCAATAACACCACGGCATACAACACGTTCGACTGCACTATAAAAGGAAAGTTTAATGCTTCTAAGCATGCGTCGAATAGTTTCCGAGCATGCGTCGGAATTTTGCGTGTCGGAATTGCATATACACGATCGGAAAATCTGATAGAAAGGTTTTCCGACGGAAAAATTAAGAACAGGTTCTCAATCCAAAGTCCGTCGGAAATTTCCACAGAAAAAGACCAATGGGCATACACACGGTCGGAAAATCGGATGAAAAGCTCCCATCGGACTGTTTGTACGCGGCATATGACTTTGCACACTCCAATTTAAGTCTTATGTCTATGGTAGGCAGTCAGAAAAGGTGACACATTTGATAAATCACAGTCCAGCTAAATGCACATTTGCCAGAACCCAGGCTGGCTAAGAGGAGATGCAGCAGGGTCCTACACCTCTCATAGCAAAAAAACTTCAAATTAGGTCCTGCTGTAAATGGCCTGTCGTAAACAGTTGTCAGGAAACGTAAGCCAGGCACAGAAAATGCTGTTAAAATCACACTTTTAATGAAATAGCTAAAATAACACAGTTTGGGGAACATAGTCAAATACAGAGGTTTGGATGCCAGAGTGGGTAATCGGAAGAGCCGGGATCAGGAAGCAGGAAGTCAGCAACGTGAGGAGCAAAATCAGGAACAGGCTGGCTGTAGGCTGGACTAATGAGGCAGGTAATGGTATCCAGCAGAGTCACTGTGGAAATAATGAGTGGCTGGTAATTAGCCAACAGCTGGACAGCTCTGGGCACTGAAAGAAAAAAGCTGCTAGTAAATAGCAGGAGCCCAGCCCTGACAACAGTCTAGAAGCACACACCTGCAAGTATGTTACCTGAAACCTAATGACCAGAGCCAAACTTTATACATAATCCTTAATTCCTTCTGTGATGAAGTTACCTTCATGGAAAGTGGTTAGACACCAAACACACCTATTTTACAGGTCCAGAAAGCTAATAAGACACATTAGAATTAATGGGGTAAAGATACATCAGGGATATACCATATTTGGTATCTAGTAAATTGTAATTTCGCTCTCCTGAATAATATGCTGGTTGTCGGATTGTGAAACCTTGTCCGACGGAAATATAGATGCTGTACATAGCTTCCTGAAAACATCACAGCACCTTGTCTTAGTGCTCCTCCCAAGAGCCCTCAGTCCTGATGCAAGCAGTGGGCTAGCTTGTGTTAGGGGTTATGCAAAAATAAAAATGCCTTGAGGGGAGGGTGTCAGTCTGGAGGAGGGGGCGTTCCTAAGCAGGGTGCATTTGCACAGTGGCCTCTCTAGGGTTGGTGCCGACTTGTGCGGTAACCATCGGCTCGCTCCTGTCTAGCCTGTCAACCCCCCCATCGGCCTCCCTCCTGTCTAGTCTGCCACCCCACCCCCCTCTTCATCTGTCTTTCTCCTGACTAGCCTGTTTTGGGCACCCCCATAGCCCATAGCGATGTCACTTTTTTATAGGTGACCCCTACATGCGAGTTTTCCTGGTTAAAAAAATGTAATACATGAATGAAAGGGTCAGGCTAAGAACATCATGGTTTGGGAGGGAGGCTCCTATGAATGCAAATACTGACTTTTCTCAAAAGTCAACAGCTAAGACCTAGTCTCTAGACCAGGGATCCTCAAACTACGGCCCTCCAGCTGTTGTGAAACTACACATCCCATGAGGCATTGTAAAACACTGACATTTACAGACATGACTAGGCATGATGGGAATTGTCGTTCCTGAACACCTGGAGGGCCATAGTTTGAAGACCCATGCTCTAGACATTCCCCCTGGCCACTGATAAATTTAGTTAACATATGCAGATGATGCTGGGCGTCCTCCAGCCTGGAACTGAGTCGGGGCTCTATCTGACTTGCTGCAGCTTCTAATGCACATGGTGAGAAGCTTGCAGTGTGCGGTGAAATCAGAGGAAGCCATTTCAGTCCAGGAGGGGAGCTGGTACAACTGCGCAAGACTGAAGGGAAGGCCGGAGTTCTTCTTTAATCCTGACATGTAGATGTAAGGAATACAGACACATTCCTTGACTTTATGAGATTCTTACATCACCTCGTGGAGAGCTTTGATCGGGGAGAGGCTTCGGCAGAGGAAGTGCAGTTGATAAGTACACAGACTTGCTGGGACAGGTTGGGAAACGCTCTTTGATGGCACTTGGCACTTAATAAGTTAACCTGTTACTCATATTACTACTCCCTCTATAAATAGATTAAATCCAGACACCGTCCACCCCCGGTCTAACGTATCTTTGTGGTTTCCAAATTAATTTGTGATTTTTATTTCTCCTCTGGGTCCCAATAATATCACATGCATTTCAGCCTGCAGATATTTTATCCCAGACTGACTTCTGCAATTTCCCGTCTGTAAGATTGTGATTTTATCTTTTTTTTTTTTTCAGAAAAATTCATAAATATGAACACAATATCGAAGAAACACGACAAATACCCTTGGCCCTCTGATCCCTCCTGTATTGATTTGTATTGTAATTGTACTGTCTACCCTTATGTTGTAAAGCGCTGCGCAAACTGTTGGCGCTATATAAATCCTGTATAATATAATAAATACCTTTCAAGCAGAAATGCCTCATTCGGAAAAGAGTGTAAAAGATAACCAGCCATGTGCCCGGGAAGTCTCCCTATCCAGATGTACTGCTTATTAATTTATGATAAAATGTTATAATATATGATAATATACAGCATTGGTACAAGTTTATTTATTTTATTATTTTGTCTTTATGTTTGTTCTGTAGCCCTGATGAAGGGAGTGTTGTTGCCCACGAAATGTGTTGGAGGTTCCTATGTTATCAAATAAAAGCATCTCAGACTCTTTGACCTTTTGGATTAATAACTGGGTTCTGGAGTCCAGAGACTTGAAAAAGTCTTGGAAGGGACAAAGCCTTTAACCCTGTGCTTAGATTGTCAGTGCTGGACCAGACCACTGTGTAAAAAGAGGTAAATCGCACACGAGGGTTCCCTAAGAGGCTGATTGGAGAGCCCCGGAATGGCTATTATGAGCTGGGAAAATAGATTTTCCGGTTTTCTCCAGGATTGGTATCTGGAGTCCAGAGACTTTGAAGAGTACTGGTAAGGACAAAGTCTCTAAGCCTGTGTCCAGATCGACAGTGCTGGGTCCTGCCACTGTTTAAAATTAGGTAAATGGCACACATGGTCCTCAAGGAGATATATTTAGGGGCTCCAGAATGACTAATATGAGTGGAGAAAATAGTTTTTTTCAGTTTTCTGCAGGACTGGTAACTCCCGGAATCATGGCTTCTGGAGTCCAGAGAGTTCGAAGAATCCTGGGAGGGCCAAAGCCTCTAACCATTTCCGGGTCTAATTCCTATGTCAAATAATTTTTGCTTTGCTTTGTGCCTGTGGTATATGAACATCCCCAACTGTTGCCATCATTGAAGAAACACAACAAATACCATCAAAGCGGGAATGTCCTAACTGGGATAGAGTGTTAAAGAGAACTGGTGATGTACCCGGGGCATCTACCAACCCAGATGTACTGATTATTCATTTATGACAGAATGTTATAATATGTCTGACAATCCTACGGCATTGACATAAGTTTATGTTCATCTATTATTATGTCTATATGTTTGTTCTGTAGAGCTCTTATGAAGAAAATGTTGCTGCCCCAGAAATGTGTCGGAGAGTCCTATGTCAACAATTAAAAGCATCTCATACCTTTTGACCTTTTAGATTGGTAACTGGGTTCTGGAGTCCTGAGACTTCAAAGAGTCTTGGAAGGGACAAAGCCTCTATCCATGTGTTCAGATCGTCAGTGCTGGATTGTGCCACTGTGTAAAAAAAGAGGTAAATAGCACACAGGGTTCCCAAAGAGGCTGATTGAGGGGTTCCAGAATCACTATTATGAGTGGAGAAAATCGTTTTTCGGGTTTTCTCCAGGATTGGTAACTCCTGGATTGTGTTCTGGATACCAGAGGCTTCGAAGAGTCCTAGGAGGGACAAAGCCTCCAACCCTGTTTCCAGATTGGCAGTGCTTGACCATGCCCCTGTGTAAAAAGAGGTAAATGGCACACAGGGTTCCCAAAGAGGCTGATTGAGGGGCTCCAGAATCACTATTATGAGTGGAGAAAATAGTTTTTTCGGTTTTCTCCAGGATTGATAACTCCTGGATTGAGTTCTGGAGTCTAGAGACTTCGAAGAGTCCTAGGAGAGACAAAGCCTCTAACCCTGTTTCCAGATTGGCAGTGCTTGACCATGCCCATGTGTAAAAAGGGGTAAATGGCACACAGGGTTCCCAAAGAGGCTGATTGAGGGGCTCCAGAATGACTATTATGAGTGGAGAAAATAGTTTTTTAGTTTTTTCGCCACGATGGGCAACTCCCAGATTGCGTCTGGGCATCTTGGGAGGGACAAAGACTCTAAACCCATGTCCAGGTCTTACAGGAGAGCACAGTATCAAATAACTGTTTTGTTAGATATTTTTTGCTTTGCTTTGTGCCCGTGGCATGTGAACACCACTGCCCACTGCCATTGCAACCTATGGGGCTAAAAAGCTGCTTGACCATGTGTTTTTAATACCCCCAAACCGTACATCTAAATAAGTCCTTAGGCTACACTGACTTGGATGTTGCATTAACCAGGATTTATAATGTAATATATAACTATTATGTATGGTTAGTGGAAATATGAGGAATATTGTCTGGAGGGATTTTTATTATAGCCAAACCAATTTTGTAAAGCACGGTTTAACAACAATAATTACAGTATGTGTTTATTCTGACTGAATAAATATGATATTTACACAATAAAGCAGAAAGGGCACAAGAGGAAAACATAAGGGCGGAAGTGACGCTAGCAGAAAATAACTATATAACGGACCCATCCCCAGACAAGAAAATAGCATGGTTAGCCAAACAGCAGGAATATAGGTTGATAAATATACAGAGAGAAGAGAAAAAACTGCTACTGCAGCGCCAAGTCTCCTTTATGGAAGGAGAATCTATGGGTAGGATGCTGGCGCAGTTGGTGAAGACCAACGCGCCATCATCCACAATTACGGTAATCAGGACCGCAGGACAGGAGGAGACTTCAGACCCTTTTCAGATTTTACAGACTTTTAAAGAATATTATCAAAAACTTTACACAGCCCAAAAGAAAGGCAGAGAGGAAACAATGGAAGATTTCCTGGGCAGCCTGGAAATCCCAACTGTTTCACAAGAAGATAGAGATTCATTGGAAGCCCCAATAACTCTTGCGGAGTTACAGCAAGCAGTGGCAGAGATGGCCAACCATAAGTCTCCGGGTCCTGACGGGTTACCCATAGAGACATATAAGCACTTTGGCGAGATACTCTTACCGGAATTGCTGAAAGCATTGGAGGGGGCGAGGGAAATGGGACACTTGCCCGCCTCAATGCTAGAAGCTACCATAACCGTACTACACAAAGAGGGGAGGGATCCAAAAGACGTGGGGGCATATAGACCGATATCATTACTGTGTGCAGACGCAAAAATTTTAGCAAAAATACTGGCAACTAGGTTGAAAGGGCTTATCCAGGGATTGGTCCACCCAGACCAGGCAGGGTTTATACCAAATAGATCCACTAGCACAAACATCAGAAGGACCTTTCTAAATTTACAATCCCCAGTAAAAAATAGGGGGGATAGAGCGATACTGTCTCTGGACGTGACAAAAGCTTTTGACACCATAGAATGGCAGTATATTTGGAAAATATTGGAGAAATTTGGATTTGGCCCCTTATTTATCGGTTGGATCAAATTGCTCTACGATAAACCTACTGCAAGATTAAAAATTAACAACAAACTATCAGACAGGATATTACTGGAAAGGGGCACAAGGCAAGGATGCCCACTGTCCCCACTGCTCTTCGCCTTGGCCATGGAGCCCCTGGCTATCACCATAAGAAAGTGCACCGACGTAAAGGGTTTTCAGAGGAGCTCAGGAGAGGAAAAAATCGCGTTATACGCGGATGATATCCTTTTGTTCCTGGGCGACACGAGTCAATCCTTGGGCAGGGCGATGAGAGTAGTGGAGACATTTGGCAGCTTCTCAGGGTTGGAGATTAACTGGTCTAAATCAGAACTAATGCCGATAGATTCACAGGGGGAAATAAGTTTGCCAGGGAACCCCCAGTTGGCAGTGGTAGATGCATTGAAGTACTTAGGAATAGTCATTACTACAGATCCTAATCAATACATTAAAAAAAATCTTCTCCCTCTTTTAAAAAAATTCAGGGAAAAAAACGACATCTGGAGACGACTACCCCTATCAGCAGCAGGTAGATGCAGCCTGATCAAAATGATCTGGCTGCCTCAACTGCTGTACGTACTACACAATGCGCCTGTGTGGATTGCCAAAAAATGGTTCAGTAAGACGGAAGGCCTCTTCAGAGAACTGATATGGAAGGGGGGACAATCCAGGATAAGCCTACGCACATTACAATTACCCACAGGGGAGGGGGGAGTGGCACTTCCCAACCCAGAGAATTATTTTTGGGCGGCACAATTACAGCAATTGGCGGGGTGTGGGGAGGAGAACGGCGGTACCCCGAACGGGAAAATTCTGATGACAGACAACCCGCACGACTCACTAGTAGAGGCATTAGAGGCAGATTCCTTTCCTTGTAGGTACCCGACAATTCGGATGCTTGCGAAGATATGGAATGCATCTAAAAAAGCCCTGAACTATAATGGGTGGAACGAGTTCTCGCCCATATGGAATAATAACAAGTTACAAGAAATATTACCGATTGGCAGAAGTAAAGAATGGGTTGGGCATGGAATAAAAAGATTGAACCAACTTTACATGGGAAATAAGCTTAAAACATTTGCAGCCCTGAAAACAGAATTTAAAATACCCCAGAATACGCATTATACGTACCTCCAAATAGTGCACGCCCTGAGATCTCAGTTTAGCGGCCAAACACCAAATTGGGTGGATACCCCCCTGTTACAACGACTATCCCGGCCGGGCCCCATGAAGGGCTTAATCTCGGCAATATATGGGCAGATCAATACAACAACTAAAAGTAACGAGAAACTCGATCTAGTAAGAAGCAAATGGGAACGGGACATAGGGGAAGTATCACGGGAGCAGTGGAGAAGAGTCCTTGAGATGAGCCCAACGGTGTCAGTTTCAGCCTCGCAAAGGATATCCCACTTAATGCTATTAAACAGAGCCTACTACACCCCAGAACGCCTGCACAAATTTGGTAAAAGAACAGATGACAAATGCCCTAGATGTCAGGGAACAGGGGACCTCCTACATATGGTATGGAGATGCCCGAAACTTTTTCGCTACTGGGAGGGAGTGACCCAGACCCTGAGGGAAAAGTTCTCTACGGGGCTGGCAAACGAGGCGTTGGTGTGTATTCTGGGGTATAGACAGGAGCAAGGGGAAAGGAAGAGCACCACGGTTGCTATTTTGAGGAGTTTGTTCCAAGCAAGGAAGATGATTACACTGAGGTGGCAATCAAAGCACCCACCGACAGTTGAGAATTGGGTAGAAGGCGTAAATGAAACACTCATGAAAGAAAGAGTAGCCTACATGAAAAGAGGCAATTGTGCAGAATTTGAGAATATGTGGAGATTATGGATGTCAAAGAGTTAATATAAAGTAAAATGGGGCGGGGAAAGGTGGGGGGGGAGGGGGGCGGATGGGGAGAGAATAGACGAGAGGTAGAAAAGGAACATAACAATGTTAAATTATCGGGGTAATAACAGGCAGGATAAATTATTGTATAAATTTGGTATACGCTTTGATAATATAAATGTTTGTAAGATTAAAAGAAATATGTTTAATAAAGATTAAAGTTAAAAAAAAAAAAAAAAATATGATATTTAGTGAAAGTGCAAATCTGGGCCAAGCTGACCCAGGGTGATGTGTGCAAAAGTGGCCAGCCAGGATTTTTAGGAAGTTGGCACTTTGAAAAAGTCTCAAGGAAGAATCCAAGTCCGGGCTAAGCTGACCATGGAGGAATGGGGTGAGGTTGGCAAAAGTGGCACACTGGGGCTCCGAGGGGGTCAGCCTGGACTTTGGAAAAGTCCCGGGGAACTCTAAGTCCGGGCCAAGCTGACTG